>VZRQ01009489.1:0-68058 GCA_013397975.1 Machaerirhynchus nigripectus | reverse complement strand
TCCATGATTTTTGTGCTTGTAAAGCAGAAGTATCTAATTAAAAACCAATAGGAGGTAGTTTTCAGTTAAATATAATTAGCCTTGCTAGTGCATTTCAGTCTTTTCAGAAACTTAAGTTATATTTTCCAAGATGTTTGATTAACCCCTAAGTTGTTGGGAAAAAAATGTAGGTTTATATGATGACTGGTTTTAAAGTTAATTTTTTCATAATATTTTCTTTGAAAATACTCAAATTGGTAAATCCTTGGGGAGAGTTGACAAATACTGCAGATATATACTGTGATGTGCTTAAGTAATATTGAAAGCTCTACAAGGTATTTAAAGCACTAAAATATGAAAAGTTGTTAGATGTCTGAATGGAGAGGGATAAAGGAATTACGAAAAAATTCAGCTGTTTAAATTTCATTGCTACTTAGAACAAAAATAATGAGATTCAGAAATATTACATTTCTTATAGAAACACATCAGTGCTTTTCAAACACTGATCAACATAAGCAGAATTTGTAACACCTGACTATCTGGTCCATAAATATTAAAAAAAAACTAAATTAAAAGACCTATTTAAAAGTGAGAAATATGACTCTTTCCAAGAGCTGTCCTAGGAAAAATGATAAAAATTAAGATCAAGCTTTAAATGGATCTCTCTCTCTCTCTCTTTGGATTTTTTTGGGAACATAGCTTCAAAAAGTTATATAGCCTAGAAGTATCATTTTTTTTTACCTGTAAGGAAGAATCACATTTCAAATGTTGTGTTTTCTGAGAGAGAGGGACAGTGTGAAAGAGTAGATCTGTAGATGAGACATCAATAGAAGAATTAAATTACATAAATGCCACACTCAGATTGATGAAGAATTTACTCCCCTGCTTGGGATTTAAGTAGTAAAGCAAGAGTGGAGATACACGACTTGAAGAAAACCACAGGAAGTGTTTTTTCTCGCTTTTTTTTTCTGTTGCGGTTTTTGGTTTGTTTCTTTCTTTCACCCAAATTTTAGTGTTAACTGCAAATAGTATAAAAAGGACTGTGCAATATCAGAAAAATGTACTGATGGGAAGATTTATGTATGACAAAACTGCATTATAGTACATTTAAAAAAGTTCAAAATTGTCACTAGGAAATTGTTCTTGCCTAGACTCTGTACATAGTATTTGCCTGTAGAAAATCCAGTGGTTTTACTTCACAGCTTATTAAGGGCATTATTCTTTTATAGCCTCCACCCAGGCATGAAATAAGGTAAAAAGGAAGGATCTTAATATATGCAGTTATGGTTTAAACAAAATGATGCTGAAAACAGTGTGATTATTTCTACCAATTTCAATAGTCTTAGGATCAGACCTTACCCAATACCTCTTCTTAAATGTAATTATTTGTCCTGATTTTCTTCCCCTGAAAGTATAAAGATTATATTAAAATAATTATAGTCTAAAATACATAATAATCCTTCTATTTGAATTAATTAAATTTAATTAAAACATTTTTACCTGAGTTAGGTTTACCGAGTCTATTGTTGTAATGTTTATTGCAGGGAAAGGCATATCAAGTCACCTGTTTTAACTCAAATTAGGACAGATGAAGTTTATTCATCTCTCCATCATAATATAAAATTAGCTGGCAATCAATGAATCATACACCAGGATTAGTATCAGCAATCCAATAAATAAAACACAGCCCTAGACACTTAAAAATTGTAATAAACACCTATGCTTTTCTGAACACCCTTCCATACTGAACACCTTTCAACAATTAATCTCAAAATATTCTATTCCCTTGCCCCCTTCCTGCCCTCCTGTATTTAGTCACTTCACATGACCCAGAAGTGAAGACACTAATGAAAACAGAGGTCCTGCTCATGCCTCCCACATCTCTGAAGACTGGACACAGCTACTGTTTTAATAGTTCAGGGGTATGGAGAGCTTTGATTTAGACTCATCCTACAACAGGATTGAACAAAATGACATATTTTCCACAAAATGCAGGGTATTTTCCCACAAGCAGTAGTATTTAGCAAGCACATCTTGTTTCCTGAACATGCACTTATTGAGTGAATATGCCCAGTTCAGTTATTTGTACATTGGTCGGTCATGTACATGGGTGTCTTTTTCCATTGGTAATGTCCTGGGATATTTTGCTCAACTTCCAGGCATTGCTCCTACATAAGTACATTAAGGTCTCTCAGATTCTGTGCCATATCTGCCAATGTCACTCAGCTATCCTTTGATTGTGAGGGCACAAGATGTGTATGTGTGTGTCACTAGACATTCAAAACCATTTATTTAACATTAGCACTTGATTATTTAGCACATAACTGTTCTTCCACCTGCCTGCAGTCACTCTGCTACTTTTCTTATCATACCATCTACAAGCATCTTATGCTTTCTATTTATTAAGAATACTTGCTCCTTCTGCAGCTTTCCTATATGAGTGCCTTTTGGATACTGTTTTGATTATCCTCTTTCACAGAGGATAGGGGAGTTAGGTACCACTTACAGAAATGAGTAACTTCAAAAAGTCATCACCCACTTTATACAATTTATAAAGAAGGAAAAGGATTTCCATTGTGCAAAGGAAATTACTTGAAATCTGTTTTCTCTATATCAAGGTGGGATTTTTTTCATTTTGAACCTTAGCCTCCTTTTTTTCTGTCAGTTCTGTTAAATGGATTGAAAAGAGTAGGAAAATACTGATTGAAAACCCCATTCTGTCCTTTATCATAAATCAAAATCTCTCACATCTGTAAGCCTTCAAATGTTGTTGGCTGTGGTGTTCTTATTTACTCTACATATTGCGAATTACCTCTGCCTGGGAAAATAACTTCTCTGATCAGAATGGCCAACTTAGAGTAACCTTTGCTCTTGCTCTCAGAACTCATCTAATTATTTAAGTGTACTGATGTGCAGTTGAATTGGGTTCAGGGGGCAAGGTTTTGGTAGCAAGGCTGGGATCTGTGAGAAGAGGCTGGAGCTGAACTCTGCTGGACAGAGACAGTTCCAGTTGGTTCCAGCAGACTGACCACATGGAGTGATTGAGTCCTGCAGTCATGGGTCTGGGTGGGAAGACTTATTTAGGAATGGGCAAAATAAATATCAGTATGAAATCACTGCATTAGCAGTGAAGCATGAATAAAAAAAAAATAGAAGCAACCGTGTGAACACCAAGGTGAGAGAAGGAGGAGGAGGAGGAGGAGGTGCTCTAGGTTCTGGATCAGAGTTTCCCCTAGAGCTCATAGAGAGGGCCATGCTGGATCATGCAGATATTTCTTGAAGTAAGCTGCAGCCCACGGAGAACCATGAAGGAATGAGTTCTGGTGGGAACTACAGCCAATGGAGACTTATTCTTCAGGTTTATCCTGCAGAGTTGTTGCTCATGGAAAGGACCCTTCACGGGAGAAGGGGAAAGGTGTGAGAAGGAAAGGGAAAAGAGCAAGAGTTATGAATTGACAACAACCATCCCTTCCTGTCTACTCTGGGCCTCTTGAAGCAGGGGAGGTGGAGGTAAATGAGTAAATCTGTTGTAGTTTCTTTGTCTCTCACCAAGTCTAATTTAATTGGCATTAAATTCTAAATTTTTCCTAGGCAAATCTCCATTACCCCAGACTGTTCTTGGTAAGTGGTCTTACTTTCTCTTAAACAGCAAGTTATTAATCTCACTTTTTCCTCCTTGTCTTGTTGAGTGAGAGAGCAGCTGGGTGGGGATATGGCAGCTGGACAAGGTCAACCCAACAGAAACAATAAACAATAACACAAAATGGTCAGAAATGGCATAAGAACTTAGTATTTTTAAACAGTTAAAATCTTGAAAAATCTGCAAGCTATGGATGAGAACCCATAGCTTCTTTTCTTTTTTCTTTTTGGTGATTTATGACATTTTTCTTCACAAGTAACTGCTAGGTGTGATGGACATAGTGGCTTTCCTGGAGATGATCAAACACCTGCCTCCCCACAGAAGTGGTGAATTAATTCCTTGTTTTGTTTGCTCGAGCATACAGATTTTCCCTTATCTACCTATCTACAAGTTTTCCCTTTTTTGCCTTTCTGATCCTCTTCCTCAACCAACTGTGCAGAGAGTGAGCAAGCAGCTGTGAGAGGCTTATTACCTGCCAGGGTAAACCCAAAATTTCACATATCAATTAATGATAAATTTTCACAATACATATCACCAGCATATTTTTATTTTTGAACAAAATAGGTAGGATTCATGTTGCTAGGTTAAAAGTCTAACAGTTTTCTGTCTTAATAGTTATCTAGTTTCATTTTATAATTTATGGAAGGAAGTGTGGCATTTCGTCTTTCCTAAATCATTGGATAATTTACATTCCTCATGTACCTCTTCACTTCCTTTTAGTGTGATGGGAATTTGGATAATTATTTTAAACTTTACTATTCAATGTGAAAAGTTATACAAAGCCAAAAAATACAATATGCTATGCACATTAATTTTGGAAAGGGAAGGGAAGGGAAACAAGTGAAGAGCCAGTACCAAAGACGGTGGGGTTGCAGTTGTAAACAGGGTATGCCTATTTTATAAAGTTATCCTAAAACTGGAAGATGAAATCATAAGATAGGTTTCTAACTACCCCCAGGATTCATGGAGAGAATTGAGCACTTTTGGTTGGGACTTCCACAGTGTACTGTACAAATGACAAATGGATCTAAAGAAATACAAGGACACAATATTTGCCACACAGTCAGAAGTAGGAATCAAACCTCTCTTTACTTTCAGATGAGTAATTTGACTCCTCAATAAGAAAAGAAAATTAAATTACATTTAAACACTGCAGTTTTTTGTCTAAAACTCTATTTGTTAAGCATATTCTAAGAATGCCTGGCAGATTAAATGTGTGATGTGCCTAAGGCAAAGTCTTATTTCTGAATACATTTGACGCTTGAGGGATTTTCCAGAATCTTTTGCTGTTTGGTGTGTGACGTAAAAGAAAATTTAGATCCCTGAGAAAAATATTAATCAACATCATAAGTGTTTTCAGAATACTAAGATTGTGAGGCTAGGTAATGACTGCACATTCTAGTAGCTGTTTTCAGGACAGTTTTTTAGGTGTGGATACCTGCAATTCCATTTTAATGTTTTTTAGTAAGGCACATAAAATTTTTCAATGAGATATACAGGAAGGAGTTACACAATAAATTTAGAGAATATGAAATGCAAAACAATTTCCATGGAATTTTGCACTTCTTTTATATGATTTACCCTTTTATTTGGTTTTGTGATTTTTTTCCTGCAGCTCAATATTGTACAATAATTGCTGAGTACCTAGACAAGCAGGTGTGCTGCCTCATGTTCATGAAATACCATTAAGACACAATTGTTTTCTAAACTTCCATATATTTATATGTTTTATTTTTTAAATTCATAAATGTAATAGTATATCATTAAACTTATTAATGTATAATATACATAATTAAAATAGCAATTATATTCACAAAGATAAAAATCTGGTGCTTTAATGTTCTCATTTATGGCTGAATTTGAGCTTAATGAGAAACTAAGTCCTAATCAAATGGAAAAATATAAGAACTGGATGACTTTATAACTGAAGTGAAATTTGAAATAAAAGTCACTCTCAAACAGAAACACAGTGTTATTCAGAGGGACATTTTAAGATCATGTAAATTCTTAAGAACATAAGTATAATACGAAGATTCTCAGTACTGAATAGTCTTGCTGACAGAGGGCTTGGTTGAAGAGGAAAATTAAGAAAAAAAATCCAGAGTAGCATACAGAACAAAAATATTTTAAAATATGCTTTTTTATCTTTTAGTAGTATTTATTCTGGATTAAGATGCATTTGTTTCATTGTTACCAAATGGATTCAGAAACAGATTATCTATCACCTCCTTCAAAATCACTGACACTATAAAATATTTTAGGACTAATTTTGACTTTTGTTTGATAGTCTGAAAGGACTTAGTGAAGCCTAGCATGCTATCAGCCAAATTTGTGATAACATGTCTATTAAAACTAATACGTCTATAAATATTTTCAGATTCTGAATTGTGTGAAACCTCACAAAGAACAAACTGGTGATTCTCTAACTAAATATGTATGAGGGGTAACCACTATAATTTTTCTGTAATATAATATTTGAGATAAGTAGACTTTAACGAAAAATTACAGTTCCCTAATTGTAGCTTCATCTCCTAATTTTTTGTTAGTTTTTCTTTTTTCTTTTTTTTTTTTTTGTTTTGTTTTGTTTTCTTTTCTTTCTATTTGTTCTGTTCTTAATACATTATTTTAGCTCTTTATGGTATAATGAACATTTTCCTCTCCTGGTCTAAGAAATCTAACTCTACAAAATAGGAACACTGACGTTAACACAAGCCCTCTCTTCTTCTGAGACTGCATGGAGTTTGAGGAACTGAAGCTGACACAACAGTTTTTACCGATGAATTCTTGATAATATTAGAAGTCTTAATCATATACTTCCATCATTAGCTAGGTTACCAATGCAGGAAATAATTTTAACTTTAAAATTACTTTTCTGAAGATGTACAGAAATATGTTAAATACTTTGTGTATAAGAAAGGAAAGCAATCATTCCTGGATTAATGGCTTGAAGACTGTGTCTTCAGTGAAACAGATAATATTTGTCAATGAAACTCCTGTTGTGGGAATATGATAGACTACAGTAAATGTGTCTTTTCAAGATTAAATTGATGTAATCTATTTTTTTATTTTGATCGGGAAAGTATTCAAAGGCATTTATTTTGACTTTCTTATCTTTTCACACAGAATTTGAAGACAGTTATGTTAATTGGATTTTAGGGGGTTCTTGAAGAAAAAAATAATAAAATTATACAATAAACTATTTTTTTTGTTGTTGCTTTGTTAATCTATTCCCCCTCCTCCTCCCTCCTCCCTGGTCCTGAAAAAAATTTCAATCTAAATTCACTGAAAAAATTTTGTTTCCTTCCTTACCCCCACCCAGACAAGTGGGCTGCAAGCTGGGATGAAGACAAGGTGCAGAGCCTGATTCATTGTGGTTTAGGAAGAAAATACTAGAACTTCAGTAGTACATAATACATATATAATTTATAAATAAACACACATGTTGGGGCATACAAGCAGAAAGCTTTCACTGACAAGGGTGGATGATCAAACAGTGTGGGAGACCACTGATCTAGACTATTTGTGTGATGATCCAAGTTTATATTTCCTACCGTTAAAAATGAGGGGGAAAAAAGAAGATCAAACAGTAATTAGTCCAGTTTCAATCTTGTAGAAAGGGAAACAGACAAGACAAGCACCCACCCAAACCTTTCCTGTGAAGAACTTCTTCCTAATGTCCAACCTAAACCCACCCTGGCGCAGCTTAAGGCTATGTCCTCTTGTCATGTGGCTGGTTCCCTGGAGCAGAGCCCAACCCTCACCTGGCGACACCCTCCTTTCAAGGAATTGTAGAGAATGACAAGGTTGCCCCCTGAGCTTCCTCTTCTCCACTCTAAACAACCCCAGCTTCCTCAGCTGCTCCTTTTAGGACTTGTATTCCAGGCACTTCACCAGCCTTGTTGCCCTGAACTGTCTGAGAAAAGACAGAGTTTTCCTGAAAATCTGTCTTAGGAAAAAAGTGAGTTTATTTCATAGAGTTTTAGAAAACATTATTTTTCCTGACAAGGATAATGCAGTAAAACTGGACTTAGTTCATCCTTCATTCCTTCCTTAGGCATTGATTGATGTTCCCATCTGCTGGCCTGTTTACAATAACTGTGTTTCTGAACCTCTACATCCTGACTAGGCTACAAATTCTTTGTACCATTCACTTTACCTGTAAATAGAGCAGTTTGATTTGGAAACTTTAACATAGCACTCTGACAGTTACATATGAAAACATGTTATTTTTATATTGTTGATATTATCTTGCTTTATAAATTCATTAATGGATGATAATAATCTTGCAGTTATAGGTCATTATATTGGCAGAGTGATCTGGCTCTCATCAGAAGGTTTAGAGATTCAGAAGATTAATCTAATTGAAATGCAAAGACTGGAAAATCCCTGCAAGGCATAACCCCTCCACACGCCTTCTTTCAATATCGTTTTTTTGGTTTCTATTATGTAAACTATATGTACATAGGCCACATACATTTTTACAAGGACAAAGAAATGAAATGTAGGCTCTTTACTGTTCAAAAATTAAGCATGAGGTAAACACACTTCTAAGGATTAAAAATATTGATTTAGAAAAGACAGTAAAGTAAACAATTACCTGGGGCGATGAGAGGGCTAGGGCATTCCAGGCAGAAAATCCAGACAACAGCAGTAGGGAAATTGACACTCTTTGAAGATACTAATCTTTCTGTATTGTTTGTAGCTGGAACCTATATAAGTGTCTCAGATTACTTTTCTTATATGACTGGTTTTAGATTATTTATTTATAGCCCACATTCATTTCTATCTGGATTTTTCTCAATGGTTGCATTAATATTTATAGCCGAAAGATAGAAGACCATACATAGAATTAGGTAAAGAAATGGTAGTAACAAAAGAATTAAATTCAGTGATGTGCAGTGAAGTAGGAGGAAAGAAAAAAGTAGAGGATATTAGAGTCTGATTAGCAGTCATTTCTTCAAAACTTTTAAATACTTTATGATAATTACAGTAATTTACAATGTACCATCAACCATAAGTTTAAGACTTTATCCCATAGTAATAATAATAATAATGTAGGGGTTGATTAATACTAGAAGAACCTTCTGGTGAGAAGGTGAGAACAAGGTGTCAAAGGTGAAGTAGAATGTGAATTGAAAATCAAGTCAGTTTTATAGAGAAAGTAAGACACTGAGAAGATGGAATGAGAGAAAACAGATATGGAAAATAGGTCTGTAGAAAACACTAAGGTACAGGAGTGGTGGTGAATGCTGAGTGGAGATTTCAGCAAAATATAATCAGGATCATGGTTAAGAGGAGCCAGTTGAAAATCTGTGTTTCTTTTGAACCTGAAAACCATCTTGAAAATCTTGCTATTGAAGTCTAAGCCCAATGATTTGCATAATTAAATCAGTAATTTAGTGAATAGCCCACAATGAAGAGAAAATTGAAGCACAGTGAGCATGCAGCTGTCATGACACTGAACATTTTTTTCCACATATTATGCTTGATAAAAAATATTTCACCTCAACCAATCAAATTATTTGCACCAAAATGACACTGATTTGAAACATAAATTTTTTTGATGCTGTCTTTAAATTTTGTTTTATTTTCTTTTTTTGTTTGTTGTTTTTCTTTGTTTTGGTAAATTTGGTAAACTGATAAATTTCATAATCTCAAAAAATTAGAAATCTGAGCAGCAAGAATCTCTCCTAATATACAAGAAAAATGCAGATATCTGCAGATGTTAAGCTAAGTGCAAGTCATCTTACATGCTTATTCTTAAATTAACTTCTTTAATCAACGCTGAATAAATAGAGAACTCAGCTAAGTTTTAGAAGAGGGTTTTAATGTTTTACATTGCTACATTTAGATACATAGATTTCACGATTGGTATTTATTCATACAAAGTAAATCCTTTTGGAAGTAGGTGAGTTACGTTCGCTATGTAGTGTTATGAAACCAGTTCTGCTATTATTCCTCATTTTCATCAGTGTTGTTATAGAATTCATTTTCCCAGGAAATACCCCTTAATTTCTTTAGAAATATTTCTGGATTTAATTCTATTCAGTGTGTCACAGTATTAAATGTTTGCAGCCACGTTTTTCTGTCTCTGAAAGTTAGGATTTGGAGAAAAATCACTTTTTTAGTTGGTAGGTGAGAGAAATAAATGTTGCGGTTATGAATATGACAGCTGAAGACAGATAACATTTCAAATAATACTTGCAGCAAATGCAAAGGTAGTTACAAAACTTTCAAAAGATTACTCTTGTCCTCACAAACATTTGTCCTGTACTGAAAGACTATTTTCTACAAATCTGGATTTGGCATGTAGTTCCATGAATTTTATTTTAATCATGCTCATTATTCCTAAAACAGAAAACAGTAAATTTTTTATAATTAAAAGGTAAGTATTATATTTTGAAATATTACTTTTTTATCTTGATTAATTTAATATTATTTAGAACATCTGAAATTGTCTTGGAATGATGTGACATCCTTATAGGATGTCTTCCATGGATCATCACAGCATGAATACAAAAGCAAAAATAAATCTTAGACAGTGATACCACTGCAAATCACAATATAATGTCAGCATAGCAACGAATACCCAAAAATACTTGGAAAAAAAAGTAGTGTTTACTTGGATCATAGTAAAAAAAAAAAAAAAATTCTGTTTGCAAAGGTGTGTGAGTTACAAATTCCTGGCTTTTTTCTATCTGATTACCATTCTTAATACTACTTAATTTTATTTGTTGATAGGAAGACACATGACTAAAAGAGTGCCTGTTTCTCCCTAGTGAATAAATGAGTTCAGCCATCTTTCATTTTTAATTGAATGAATGCAGCAAAAGATGGCAAAGGACCCCACCTCAGTGCATAATCTCTTGAGGTGCAACTATGCTAGAAGTGAGATGACTTCAGGGTAAGTATTTATTTAATTAAACAGAAAGGAAGTTATTTCCAGGGAAGGTACTTTCAAAGAGAAAATGCTAATAATCCCCACAGGTAATATGAATAACTGAAGAAAAATCAGACTAAATACTTTAAAATATTCCATATTACATCCAGATCTAGTAATGACATGATTATTTTAAGGTCATTATTAATTAAAAATTAACCAACTTATGGATGTAACATTTTCATTGTGGTCTTTATTTTACAATTTTTGTAGCACCAAATCTTTTCTACCAAAAACTTACCCAGAATTAAAAGGTTTTTTAGGGCACTGACATGTTTTTGTCATTTAAACTGATGCTATTCAATCAGTACAGTCCAGTAATATATCTAAATTTCATTCCACAAATTTTTATCATGGAGAAACTGAAAGTCAAATACGGAATTGATGATTCTCAAGGGAATTTCTAAACAATACTTAACCTATGAGTTTCTTATCTATTTCAATTCTGATAGCACATCTGTCTGAGAAAATGTATGTCAAAAGGACAACTCAGTATCCAGTAGATCCTGGTGCAGATATACAGAACAGAATGAGGCACTGACCTCTCAAAGACAAATAGATAATTTTCTGTGGTCAGTGTTATTATTGCATAAATTTCTGGATGCTTAGTTGTGAGAGATTAGCTTTCTTGTGTACTTGCTTTCTTAATGTTTTGTCTTATTTAATTTCTTATACAATTTCAGGTTATAATATTTATTATTAATTATTCATTAGTAGCTTATTTCTCACAAATTTTATATAAATGTTCAAATAATAGATGTTTTATGTTTGCTTACCCGTTGGTAAAGAAATACAGTATTGCAGGTTATATGATAAAAAAAATTATCCAGTTCCCATATCTCATTTGACAAAAAACCTTATTTTTGATGGCTATAACTGCTATTAAAAATAGCCTAGATTCCCAAAAAAAAAAAGTCATTGGAGTCTAAGTGTATTATTTTAAAGAAGTGAAAAAACCAGAATATTTCTATTAATTTAATTTGGCAAAAACTATTCAGGTAAGTTTATTGAAATACAATTAGTTTTCTCCCTCTTCATGTGATCTTTTTAAGAAGTGAGAGAGAAAGCTATTCTTGTTTCTATTACAGTGTTCATATATTGTCATATAATATTTCATTTTCTATTATATATTAGGTTAGATTAAAAAATTAAAACTGTCTCTTACTCTGTCTAATGGTATTCTACATGATTGTCTTAAGTTTTCAAAACTGTTTAACTTCTGCCGTAGCACTAGGAAAAAAAATCGCCCATGCTAAATCCTGTTTCTAAAAGAAAGAGCAATCAGGAATTGTCTGTGGAATAAGGTACAAAAAATAGCATTAGGTGTCTCCAATTTACAACAATTCTGAAATAAATTGTCTCAAATTCTTATGAATTATGTTCTAACACAATATTTAGGTGTGTTAAAGGATGCCCAATTCAAGACAGCAAATAAGTGGAAAAGAAGATGTGTAAATCCTTAATTACTTTGTCATTATAGGTGTGTAGAGAGATGAAATAAACACCCTCCCCACAAGCTCTTCATCATCAAGCAGTTACTTGAAATTTATATTTTTTCTTTGAATTTTCACTGCTATTATTGAAGCAATAACTGTCTTCTTGGAACTTGCAATATTATATAGAAAACCTTTCTTTATTTAGAGGTTAATAATAGAAATAGTGATTTAAAAAAGAAAACCTTTCTTTATTTAACCTTTCTTTATTTTATTCACTGTATGAATAATTTGGGGGGATGGCATAAAATAAAAGATTTGCTATATCTTCATGAAGTACAGAGAAAGAGTCAAAATCTACGTCAAAATCTACTGTCCTACACAGACACCCCATCAGCTGAGGATTCAGGTGCCTTGGTACTTTGCATCTCTTTTCCCAAAGTATAGGGTTCATCAGGATATCATGCAATCCTGTATTTTTTGATCTAATGGTCACATTGAACCCTGCCAGTTGGTGTCGCTCCTCACCATCCTGATTTTGTGCAAGAAATTACTCTGTATCCATCCAAAAAAGGCTAATTCCCTCCCCCAAACCTTTGCCCATTTTAAGAAAGTGCTAGCCAAGCTATGCCATTAAGAAAACTTTAATTGTTTTCAGCTGTGCCTAGTTATCTCTAGATTACTTTTGTCTCTCTATTACAAGTCATCAGTGTGTGACTGAATGATTTTTTTTATGATTCCTGTTTTCTGAAGAATCAAATGACTTAACAGGGAAGTCTGTTTGGGTCCACAATCTTTTTTCCCCTCCTTTAAAGTCCTTGTTTCCTTCTCTGCTCACCAGTCCCTTTTTTCATATGCACCTAAAAGGGATTATTAGCTTTTGTCAGTTTTGCCTCTTTTATCTACGAACTTGATCTAGTCAAATCCTCACCTGGGTACCAAACATGAACATTCTAATTGTGATATACAGACATCAAACCCCCTTAAACCCAAACAAATATAACAACAGAGGTGGAAGTAATGCCAGCATATGAAACAAAGGGAAAGCTTTAAAATACCAATGAAGACTGACAATGGCACGAGTTTTATTTTTCAGTAAATAAGTAAAGTGTCACCTGAGATTTAGAAGTATGACTTTTAGCATTGATCTGTATTTGTAGTCAAAATTGCTTTTTATCAAATAGATATTTACCGGGGGCGGATGAGATTGTCAAGCACAGCTGGTTATGACATCAGTAATATTTTTCCCTTTTGTTACAGTTAGTTATGGAAAGCGTGATTCCTTAACTACATTTAATGCTACGTGTCATCAAAGCCTGCCCACACATTCTTGTTTCCTTCTGAAATTAAACTGAAGAATAATGAGAGAAATTCTAGTGATTTGTACTTAAAATCCTGTAATTCCCTGAACTTTGTATGGTGTAAGAAGCTACTTGCAAAACCAAGTGGATAATAGATGAATATGGCACAAAGCTTATAGACAGAAATTAAGGGGGAAAAAGTCAAGCTGTAATTAAGCAAAGCAAAGCAAACTTACGTTGATTAGCTAGCTAAAACAGGGAAAAATTAATAGATGCTAAAGCAGAGTAAGAGCAAATTGCCATTGGACCAAGTTATCAAGGGTAATGATTAGTTTTTCCACTACTGCACACTATGCATTGAGAACAAATGTTTGTTTGTTTTAAGAAATAAATTACACAAAGCATGGGACTTGAAGTGGAAATTAATTAGCTTTATCTTATCATCTGTGTTCTACAGGGTACAAGAATAAATGATCATCACAAAGTCTTCTATCGTCACAGTCTTTGGAACTGTATCACTATTTTCCCTTCTGGCAAGAGGGATTTGTTTGATAATAGGTTATAGGGCACACAAACATGATTTTACAAGACAGGTTATTAGCACTGTCAAACATTAATATCTAGATGGGTTGAATTTATAAATACTAAAGTAAAGCATGGCTAATAGGAATTGCTCAGGAGGAAGATAAATGTTTATAATAAAATTAAATTTCCTGCACTGACTTTTCTGTGTTTGTGTCTATCCTATGGAATTGATGTTTAAAGGGATATTTCCCCCACAACAGATATGAACAGATTTTTTTAAATCTTAAAAATACAGCAGTACAGTATACTCGGCAATCTTTCTTCCCTTATTTGTTTTCCTCTCGTGTTTCTAGTCTTTCTCTTACCGTTATGACCAACACCAGTCTCAGAATTCCTCTAAAGATCCTTTCTTTGATGATGGAGGTTGGGAGCGAAAGCTTCGTTTGTGAATTGTTTGACAAGACATGTCACATGCTCAAGGTATAATTCACAGCTAACTGAGAGTAGGGTAACTACACCGAAAACTGTCAAGGAGTGAGTGGTATAGAAGGACCCCTTAAATAGTTCAGTTGCCCATATTTCAGATGACAACCATGAAGCAAAACAAATCTTCTCTAGGTGATGATTCACTACAGAAATGTGATATTGAAATGCTGAAACTCCTTAAGACTTTATACACAAGCAAATGAAATCTCCTCTGAAAACCACAACTCAGACAGTAATCTCATATATCCTTTGGGAATTTATTTTTTGCTCTAGTCTAGTTGTTGGTTAGGGTTATCCAATACAATAGTAAATACAGCATTTTTAGTAATGAAAGTTATTAGAAAAGTGGATTCACCCTGAAGCAACATTGTTTAAATTTCATTTTGAAATCAGTGTTATCAGGCATCCGTATAATGTTTACAGCAAATGTAATAAGAGAAATGTTAACTTCTTGGCATTTTGAATAAATGAATTCATAAAGGATAATTCAATCTATCTTTTAATATTCCAGATATTCAAACATCACAAAGAAGCAAAACCTTCTGGAGTGTCTGCATGAACTCAGAAATCCTTTCACCTATGGCTAACTACTTAGGTACTATCACCAAAATTTTGCATTGATCACACCATCTGTTCTGTTCCACTTTTCCTTTCTACCCTTTATTTTACTTTTTATGTGCATATACCTAAGTGGAAGACAGGATAGAAGTTGAGTGCTCTCCCAGTCATGGATGGTCTTTTCACGGATGGATGGACAGAATAAGTGACTGTCCATCCCGCAGGATTCCACCTTACTTTTTCTACACCTTGCATATGCTACTGAGTAGAGCTGGTACATTCATTTTTCAAAATTTTAAAGTAGGATGTACTTACCAAACTGCAGCCAGTAAGCAGGGATTATCCTTATTCTAGGCTCTCTCTAGTCAAAAGCTCTTCCAAAGCATCACTTCCTTTCTTTATTTTCAAGGAATTATCCAAGATGGACTTCATTATACCCTTTTTTCATTACTAGCAGTTTTGGGAGTGGATACGTCACCATATAGAGGTGGCTATCACAGCAGGTTCATCATGAAGGAGCTATAGCATCTTGATCCAATGCCGAAATTTTGGAAATTTGTCACCTGAGATTTGCTAGGATATTCTGACTGAGATCCAACTGCACCTGCAGAAGAATTTAACTTTTTGACATATTTTTTATCTCCTGTCCCCTCTGGCTATCTCAGCTACACTGCAGCCAATTGAATTATATTAAATATATATAAGTACATTATTAAATCCATAAATCACTCCAGCCGGTTAGATGCCTAGCTCTAAGTTAGTTAAAATTAGGTGAAATTAATTGATTTTATGTTCATAGTTGAGTTTCAGATTTTTAACACATGCATGCAGTCATCTTCATGCAAGCATCTACATGAAGAGTAAGAACCCAGGATGTCATTGCAGTCAGTCAAAATGTAGTTAGTACAGAAATCTATGTCACCTGAAAGAGACACATGGGTAATCAGAATGTTAGAGAAAAACTCCCACAGCCTGCAGCATCTCCTGTAAAAACTCCAAGTTTTCTATAGGTCCTTTGTCACCTTACAGAATCTCAAATTGCATCTTATGTCTCTGTGTAGACAGTGGAATAAATAATTTGGTAACTGTTCAGTTGTTGAATGGCAATTCCATATATGTGTCTGTAATCTGGAGCTGAAGTGCCCATATTGTTTTGGTAGTGTAAGCCTGCTATAAAAGCACTTTTTTTTGGCAGCGTAAAACAGAAATAAATTCAGTAATTTATTTTCTGATTGTTTCTCTGGTCATTTTATAAGGTCAAACCAATTTTTGTTGTTGTTGTTTCACTGATACTGTAATTTCTGAAAGGCTATAAAGAAACTTCCAAATTAAGACCGTGAGCATGCCTATCTCTGACCTTTGCCTTTCTAATTACTAGTTTTCTCAGTCTGATAAGCCCGAGAGCAGAATTGAGTTAGAATTAAGGATCATATCTTGCAAAATACTGTAAAATATTGTAATAACATTTTTATCAGAGTTGGAAAGCACCGTATTAAAGATAGTGTTCTTATCAGAAATGAAACTTGCTAAACTGGGGAGTTGAAGGTTTTCAGACTATAAAACCAGAGTAAATTCTTCCATTTATCAACAAGATAGAGAGAGAGACAATCATTTCATGCTTTATAAAAATTATTCTAAGAACAATAGCTTTTTAAGGAGAAAAATCAGCTAATGAAATTGTTTTCCATGCTCTCCATTTTTTTGTCTTCTATGAAAAGTATACACCATACAGAATACGTAAAAGGAGATTTTATAAGTAAAATAAATTCCTAAAATGAAGAAATACACATAATACTTTCTCTTCTTCTTCTCTTCTCTGCTCTTCTCTTCTCTTCTCTTCTCTTCTCTTCTCTTCTCTTCTCTTCTCTTCTCTTCTCTTCTCTTCTCTTCTCTTCTCTTCTCTTCTCTTCTCTTCTCTTCTCTTCTCTTCTCTTCTCTTCTCTTCTCTTCTCTCTTTTTCTGCCTTTTTGAAGTTTTAAAAAGCACTGGGCCAGGAGTGGCTATTTGTGATGGTCAGTTTTGGGAATAAATTGTGTTTAAAACTGTAACTTCAACTACAACAGTACAAGTAAAAGGAGAAGATGCAAAAAAGTAGTCAGACAGATAAGAGAGATGAAGATAGGGAGGCTTGTGAAAATAAATGCTTGTGTCAAAAATGTTTATATGTCAAGTGATCAGCTGTATTTAAAAATATATGGGAAAGAGAACTGGAAAGAATGTTGTCTTTGGTAGGAGAAATACAGAATCTATGAATAAAAGTTAACTAGAAAAACTGAAAAAGAGAAAAGACGTTGTGCAAGAGTGTCACAGGAATTATAGCCCA
Organism: Machaerirhynchus nigripectus; assembly: GCA_013397975.1. NCBI lineage: Eukaryota > Metazoa > Chordata > Aves > Passeriformes > Dicruridae > Machaerirhynchus > Machaerirhynchus nigripectus. The sequence continues at coordinate 50,873 of VZRQ01009489.1, read as the reverse complement.
CATTCTACCTCTTACAGGCCTTAAGAATGTAAACGGATGAGGGTTTTTTGGCTAAGAGACTAAAAGATAACCAAAGTTCTGATTAATAATAGAGAGATCAGGACTTGTTCCACTTCCTTTATCCCATCTTCTCCACTCCTGTGCCTTTTTATGCTTTTGCTCCTTCAGAAAATATTGTAGCAAGAAGAATAAAGGGATATTCAAAATTCAAAATATCTGGGAATTAGGATGTCAGAGAAAAAGCCTCCTGTCACTCACACCTTGGGCATGTGAAGAGGTTGTCTTTATGTACCAATTTCATTCAGTATCAGAATCACAGAATCATAGGAAGATCTGGGCTGGGAGACACCTTAAAGATCATCTAGACCCAACTCCCCAGCTATGGACAAGGATACCTTCCACTAGGTCATACTACTCTGTCTTCATACAGGATTCCTATCCACTGTATCAGTATTTACCATGTATTCAAAAGCAGCAGTCCTTAACAAGCTTATGCCTTGTTGGCTGTGGGTGAGCAGTACATTAAGTACAGTGAGGATTCATGCCATACAGTTTGTACTGTACGGTTCTTGATTGCTCTCAGTCGATGAGGTTAGCATGACCAGGCTCAAGAGTTCCCTGCAAAACAAGTCAGAACAGAAGTAGACTTCTTTCTCCTCTGTATTTTCTCTTCTTTCTTGATACGGTTATCTTCTTCATCCACTCCCAAGAAAAAGCGATTCTGGTCTGTCCCTAATACTGTTAATACTTGTCTCAATTTTGGCAGTCATTTTGTGTATTTGGTATGGTCTCCCACTTGGTTTTAGTTCCTTGGGATTACCCAGTTCCTTCTTTTTCTGTAATTTGTGTGCTCCTGCATGGAACCTCATGTCTTTGTTTGCTCCTTTGGTAGTCCCACTGTTTATATTCTTCTGGAAAAGTCTTATATTTTATCTGATTATATCACCACAATTCTATGAAATAGTTATATACTTGTTCATTTACTATTTCAGTAAACTTATATTTGAGTTGAAGGAAACCAAGAATAATTATATCATATATTTTTCACTTATAATTTAGACAACAATGTGGGTAGAAATAGGTTCTAAGACTAATATAGTAACCTGGGTGTCTTAAATTTTCTTCTTCTTTTCCTTTCCTATATTTAGGTAATTAATTTACTGTGACATTCCTCAGCCAAGCTAATATTCTATTCGAAAGGGTAGATGTTCTACTGAATTCTGTTGAAACCATTCCCTTTTACTTGTTTCTTGTCTTCTCTGATGCATTTTGCTTCCTACTCATTTCTATATGCTTGTATGATCACATTCTTCACATTTATCTACTTTTTTCTAAGTATGATGCTTGAAACAGTACTTCCTTTAATATCTTAAACAGAATACTGATTTTCTGTGATTTATAAAGAAATATATCTGAAAATGGAGTTGTTTACTAGAGAGACAATAACAGCTTTTGTGTTGTTTATATATGTCATAATACAATCAAGTAGAAAAACTATGAAATGTCAGTGAACAGTTAGACATGATCCAGAAACTGATCTTTTCTCTTTCTTCCTTTCTCTAAAATCCTATAATCCAGATCAACCAACCCCCCATTCAAACAGTCAGTAAAGATGTTATTTTAGACTAACATGTACTACTTTGCAGAATCTTTTTGCTTTTGCGTAATAACATGATAGAGAAAGCACGTATGTTAGAAGTTGGGTGCTAATGTTTTTATGAAACCATTCATCTTCCTAATTATCTCTTTTTAGTAACAAAAAATTCTTGAAAGATTTGATGAAAGAGTCTGAATAAGGCATTTCTTGGATTCCAGCAGTAAAGTTCTATTATTTTTGACTTGTTTTTCTGATGGTAGAATTAAATTGTCTATAACTGCTTTGCAAAAGGAAAAACAAAACCAAAAATTGAAAAGCTAAATGTCCTTACTTATTCAGCTTATCCAATGGATTCTTGGATCAGAAACTAACAGAACATCTATGTTACTCTCTTTCTCACTGGAGCTACCCTTTTTAGATGTGAGATATTTTATATGGCATAAGTGGAGTTAAGCAGTAATATAGGAAGACATTATTCATATTTCCCCCTTGGTAAAGTGATTTTTGGTAAGAAATAACTAAGATATTTGCAATTTATGAAGAGGAAATCCATGATAACTCAGTAATTTTTAAACTTTTCTCCCTCCAACATAGACAGAGGTTAGTTTTACGTTTAGAACTGCTAGAGCAAGATAACCAAAATCATTATATAAATGATGTTCTGGTTTATATTCATGTAATGCTCTGAGATTCAGTTACTGATGCTTTTCAAGTTGCCACCAGGAGACAAACCAGAATAATCAAGCTGCACCTCTGCCCTCGTTCAGTTCTGAAATGACATAGCTGAAATGATGGGAATTGGTTAAGAGTATTAGTTTGTCTTCTCAGTTTTCTTGGGCTGAATAGAACCATGAATTTTCCTCCTTTTCTGCTTTATTTCTCAATTTTAGAAATGCATTGTGTTTCCACCTTTCACTTTAGGAGGAGAGTAACCGCAAAACAGCTAAATGAATTGCTGCATGAAAGAAGATGCAGCATAACATACAGGAAAACTGGCCTTCCAATTAAGATTAGTACACCCCCAGGATTCAGCATGCAGTTGGAAAGGATCACCCATTAATTAAATTTATTTCTCTTTTAAATATTTTAATGAATTACTTTAGGATTAAAATTTAAATTAATTAAATCTTCTGTTCCTGGATAACTACTTCTAAAGTAAGTAAATTTAAAACAAACAAACAAAAAAGTGCTCTGCTTAAAATCAGATTAAAAATTTTGAGATGCATTGATTTTATTGAATCTGCACAAATTTCAAGTTAAGGTTATCTTGTTCTAAGCAGCTGACACAGTTGTGTTCCAAAGGATTTCACTGAAACTATTAGATATATCTCTTAGCCTGTTAACTATCAGAGAAAATTATCTCCTGTGAAGACAGGCCGAGATACTTGAGTTTGTTCTTCCCGGAGAAAAGAAGGCTCCAGGGTGACTTTACAGCAGCCTTTCAACATCTAAAGGGAGCCTACAATAAAGCTGGAGAGGAACTTTTTAAATGGGCAGATATTGATAGGACCAGGGGGAATGGTTTCAGATGAAAAGAGAGGAGATTTGGATTAGCCTGAGGAAAAAATCCTAACTCAGGTCATAGTCAGACACTGGAAAAGGCTGCCCAGAGAAGCTGTGGAAGCCCCATCCCTGGAAGTATTCAAGGCCAGGTTGGATGAGGTTCTGAGAAAGATGGTCTATTCTGTGGCATACCTACCCAGGGCAGGGGAGTTGGAACTAGATGATATTTAAGGTTCCTTCCCACCAAAACCATCCCATGACTCTGTTAATCAACCTATGTGTGCTAAAACGTGTTCATGAAATAACCATCCAGGAATAGCTAGAGCTATTGAAGTGTCACCACTAGATATTAATAAAGTTGCCATAACTGAATCCTTCTATTACTGTTTTTTAATTTTCACATTTCTAAATTTTGATTGTGTTCTCCTAATAACATGGATTATTATCCTGAAATTTCCTTTAGAAAGGGAAAAATCATGCATGATTAAATCAACATTTTCATGCTAAGACTTCAGAAAGATTTTATTGTGTCTGTAGGTAGTACAGCTTTTACATCATTCATTTTTTTGCAACATCAAGTTCAAATTATTTCAGTTTCTTTTTGAAGTTTTTTTGTGCTGTTTCCACTTGACTGAGGCTATCAGCTACAGCATACTCACAGTATTTCAGGACCCACAAAGCTTGTTTGCTGGAGATCAATTACTAAATTGATTGCAAGGTTTGAGTTCTGTTCTGTATGTGTCTTTACCCAAAATTAACAGCGGGAAAATATATTATTTTCTTCTTCAGAAAAGTATTTGGTGCTGGCACAATATTTTCTCTCAGATGTGAAATTTCCAAGTTCCAGCTTCAGAGAAGTTGAAATAAAACTTTGAGTACGGAGATGTCATTCTTTGTAAGATCAGTAGTTGACTTGCTTGTGAAATCTTTCCACTACTGTATCTGTTCTGTCTTTCTCTGCAACATAAACCTGTTACGCTGAAATGTAGATTAATAGTTGACTTTTTTATTATGACTGCTTCATTTTGTCCCTTGCAGGGATCTCAAAAGTATTTTTTCAAACTTTTTTTCAAGTGCTTCTCTTCAAGCTCTGGAATTTCTAATGAAAATACTGAAATACATCAGTCAATGGCACATCTTGCAGTGTCCTACAGCAGGAAATAAAAGGTTTTCTTTCTTCTCTTTTATTTAGGCTGAGCAAAAAATGCTATTGCGCATAACAGTGGAAAAAAATGAATACTTACTCTTGTGTCATTTGCACTACAAAGAGAAATAAAAATGGTAACAATGTAAACCTATTGTCACAGTGCCAGTGATAATTGTTTATAGAGAACAGATTATATTTCTTTAGCTTCCTGTTATACTTGTCTGTATGCATCCCTTTAACAATTGCAAGGAAACAGTTTTGCAAATGTGAACTTGTTAAATTCCTGTTTAAGTATTTTAGAATTTACTTTTCCATTACTTACTTGAGTCTTTTTTTGGTCATTGAAAATATGAATTGGGCAAGTGTGTGTGGCATGAATCCTTTTATTTGCTTTCAATTAGAGATCATCTCAAACAAAGCCAGGAGAACAAAACAAAAAGGCATGACTTGAAAAGATGTCAACAGTAAAGAAATTAACACGCCTACTTAATTCTATTTTACAGTTGTGTGTGCTTGCTTTTTTTGACCAGCTGCCTAATGAAAAGTTAGATAAACAGAAAGCTATATACACCAGTATTGAAGACTATTATATACTCACTTTCATCATGATTAAATGATGTCATGATTAAACATCAGCTATTATAAATAACAGACATAATAAAATGGCATATTATATACTGGCTCACCCATATATAGGAAGGAAATACAAGATGGAAAAGAGCATACCAGTTTTGAAATATTAGAGTTGCTTTGTCTGTTTAAGAAACCTGATGAAAACATGAAAATTCAGATTATTAGCCAATCTAGATCTAAGTGAAGAGGTACAGGTTATTAAAGCTACTCGTAGAAGTTTACCTTGCATATAAAAATGTAAAGGCATGAAACATGTACAATAAATTTTAAACCAATATTAAAATAGATATGTTTCACCGCTTTACTAGAAGCTTTTTAAATCCAAGTTTAAACAATTTGGTTATGTTAAGCCAGAACAAAAGCTGTGCTTTTCATAAAGTTCTAGAGAGATAGTACCTTCTAAAGATAGTGCAGCTGTTTCTTCAGCTGCAATAAGTCAGCTTCAGTAAGTCAGGTGATGAGTATGGGAACTTCTAATGGCATACAAACAACTTGTGTAAGGCCTAATCATGTATTTCAGAGATGTAAAATAATTAGTTCCTCTATTTTTGTCTATGCACATCTTATTTTCCTAAAAATCCATTTTAACATTTCTTATGAGATAGACTATTAGTTTGAATCTTCCTCTATTTATTTATTATTGTTTATTTGTTTGCTTAGTTAGTGGTTTTTCCATTTTTTTTACATTGTAACTGAGATTCAAATCCAAAATCAGATATCTAAATTTAGGTGTCTAAATGTCTCCATGTGAACTGTGTTTCTAAGCTTCCATAAACAGTCAAGAGTAAGTTAAGGCTCAGACCGCTAAAGGTAACTATCCAATACCATTCAAGATTATCTGGAATATCCAAAATATCTACAGAGACTGAAAGATGCTAATGGGAAGCTTCAAGAGAAAACAGATACCTTTATTTCTATGCAAATTTTGCTACTGTAGAGAGGAAAATAATATTTAGTTAGAAAATGGCTTCTTGACTTTCACATGCATAGAAAAGGAATATATGAAGAGTTGGTTTTAGGATCAGGACCCAAACCTTCATAACTTCTAAGATTTCTGAGTAATTTTCTGAATTTTGAGGCATATAATGAAGCTAAGCAGAAAAAGTTACAGGAACACTGACATCCATTTAACAAAAGCAATGGGTAGCTATTCAAACTTCTCCTGTCTGTCATCTGGTAATAATACTTATTCCTAAATGTATTAATTTATATAAATAAAGCTACAGCCCTTTTATGTTCCAGTGATCTGAAATATCTCAATTTAAACTTCAAACAGATTTGGTGGAGTGCCCTTGGAATGAACATATTCATTAGTATTCTTTCAAGGAAGAAATTATGCCTTCAATCAGAATAATAAGTGTGAATGAGGTAAGTCATGGGCCCTCCAATAAAAATAGTACGATGTTACTGAGGTAGCCTGTGCTAAAGAAAAAATTAGAGAGTTCTCCTGAAGTCTACTTTCTGAAAATAGTTTTCTCTATTTTCAAAGAGAGTAAAAGGAAATGACTGGAACTAATTTGCTGCAATTTCTTCTTTGTGCTGCATACTTAAAAACGTTCAGTACTTCATTTTGAAATCTTCTATTCTGATTCCAGTGTTTGTTGTTGTCCTCATTTTTCATTCCATTTTCATTAAGCAAGGAATCAATATATAATGTTCTGACAATCCAGAGAACAATAAATCTTGGTAATTATCACACCATGTTTTCTCATTCTACAAAATTCTGTATTTCAGAATTCTTTCATTTCATCTAGTCAGAAAAAGTGCACTGAGGAACAACATCTGTTCTCAATTTGAGTGCCATATGACTTTAAACAGACATCGACTGAGATGGGAAATACTTCAAAAGGAGCAGGAAGGTGTTTCCTTACCTGGTGGGTAACTGAACATAGTCTTCTAAAGAACCCTGTGAGTTATAGGGGTTGAAATGCAAAGGAAGAAAAGAAGAAAAAGAATCACAGAAGAGGGCTGGGAATCTCCCTTGAAGAAGAGAGTCTGCTGAGAGGAAGAGGGCCCATGCCAATCTTTTAATGAAAGATTCAGGTGGTGGCCCTGGACTTCCTGCACCACATAGTCCCTACAATCCCAAGATCCCTAACTGTTAGATAATAGCCATGTCTAAAAGGGTTAAAGGAGAAATTGCAAAACTTGATATGGAAAATATATAACTTTGGCAATACCAAATAGCTTCAGAGTCTTGAAAATGTAATTCTAGCTTATGTTTTATTTAAAGTTGGACTTTGACTTAAAAAAGAGAAAAAATATGTTATTCTTGTCTTTTTTTGACCAAACCTAGGACAAAGAAAAGAGCTTTTCACACAGGCCACTAAGTGCTGATCAGCTTTGGGCCTACCATTCATCATTCTAAGGGAGTCTAAGGGGGTTTCTGCAAGACAGATAGGACAGAGAGTTGATAGAAACAGTGAATTACAAATGTGGAATAGGAAACTGGTCAGTCCACTTGCATTAAGACATTCCCAATCACTTCTAAATATAATACATAGCAGCTCACAGGGGTATAATGACAGTATGACATTGAATATGCTTTTGTGCTTTTTATTCTCTGAAGTCAATCAACTCACAGTCTTACTTTTATTTTTTTCTCTTTTTTTCCAGACAGGTATTTGGATTTCAGAGGCACATTACATTTATCATGTTGCACTCAGATGATATTTATTACCACTGGTGTGTTTTACTTTACTCTTAGAATAATACAATCGCCATTAAGTTGGATACTGCTATTGACATGAGTTATTTTTGGACAGGTGTATTTGCTTAGTGGGTCAGAAAGCAATTTTTTGTCATATCAATCATACCTGTTACATTTTGCCTCTAAGGTTTATGATAGGTAGGGTGAAATTGCCTGAAAAGCTCTATGGCTCTACTTATTTATTAGCCCCTAGCATTGCCACTACTTCTGTGGGAAGTTTATCTGACTACTCAATAATTTACCTTCCTGAAGAAATTAACTTTATTTTTAAATTCTAGCTTACTTGTTGAGGAACATATACATAGAAGCTTTGTATGGAAGACACAATAATTGTAAAATTTAGTATATACCAAAAACTATGTAGTATCTTTTAAATATTTTTGTGGAAACTCCAAATCTTTGGTGTGCTATTCAGTGATTGTATAAACAGGTATTTAAAGTTTATATTTTTAGCAACTGCTGTAAACTCTCTCTATAACCTGTCAATAGAAATAAGAATTTTCAGTGGCCAGTTTCTTCGCTCTAAATTAGTTAACCAAAATACTTCCTGGAAATACCTGGTTTTTCATTGAAGAAACCTGGGTAACTATTTTAAATTATATACCTGCCTTTTAGACAGAACTGCAACGATGTAATTAATCACTACCTTTATCTCAAAACATAGTCACAGAAAACCTGCAATAAATAATTATAGCTAGGCATTCATGGTTGTCTTGCTTAGGACAAAGAATCTGTCTTGATATTTACAGGACAGGAGAAATGAAATTCAGTACCTGCCTAGCCTCTATTTGGTTATGTCTATAACTTTACACATAACTTTTGGAATGAGTTTAGATAAGTCTTACAATTCATCTATTTTCTCATTATTTTCTGCAATTTTATGTGATGCTATTCATATGAAGGCATGTAATGTTTATTTTCAAGCTGTATCCATGCAATAAATCACATATCCAACATACAGGTGAGAGTTAATTTGTACTTTTAATCTTCTGCGTAAATGCAATCTTCAAAAGCCACTTCTATCTTACTAACACTGGTATGAAATAAATTTTATTAAATATATATTTTCAAGTAAATTCTAGCTTCATAAGCCCTTTTATGAATAAATGTTCTCAATAAAAAAAATTCAGGGTGTTAATTTTTTATAGAGTTATGCTAAATACTTGTACTGCATAGTTCCTCACTTAGTTCTATTCACAAGAATTTAAATATGACTATAATCTTATTGGTTTATTATATTGCATCACTTCTCATGACAACCTATGAAGTGATTAATTTTCATGTGCTTACCAATGTCAAAACTCAGTTGGTAAGTTTCTTGTTAATCTAGAGAAATATTGTTTGCTAGTCTCAGAAAAATTTGAGAAGTCAAAAAATTCTCAGAGAAATTAAGGTTGTCTAATGAACCTAAACAGGACCATTTGCTCAGAAAGTGATTTCACGTCCCCTTCCTCTTTATTATGGAGCCAGAAGAACTTGTGTTCCTTTGGTGATAGAAGCAAATGATCTTTAAAGCCTAAATGGACCAGAGATAGCTTTTTCTTATGAAGGGAGCTTTGTTCTGACAGTGGTTGGGAGTCTATAATTCCAGTCCAGATTAACAAATAAAACAGCTGATATGCATTAGTGGTTAATAAAAAACTGCCTATAGAGCTAAATAAAGAAAAAATTAAAGCTTCATACAAGCCTTAAAACAAATTTTAGCAAAGCAAATTCAACATGGTCCAGTCCTGATCCCAGCAGAACTAATGCAAATTCTCTTAACTCTCTGCTGTTATCAGTGTTTCACCCTGATAATTAGCAGTGGTTCAGACATAATTGTGATATTATTCGGTCTGCCTTTTACCCAGGCACATATTAAAATATGACTTGGCATAGTTACGTAAGATGAAGATAACAGTATTTATCTTGTAGCTCTAGGAAGGAGTCAAGTGACCAGTACCCAGATGCAAACACACACCTGAATAAGCTGATACTTCCCAGATCCCAGAAATTATATTTTTAATTTATGAAAGCAACAAGTCATTCTTCATGCTAGACAGATCTTGACTTATGGAAAATTGTTTATAGATACCAATGATACACTGGAGTTTGGGTCCCAGAGAAGACAGCCTCTTTGCTTTTGGCTTCTTACAGCCTGGCTCCCCAGAGTATGACTTCTGGTCTTGGAAAATAGGAATCAACAAAGACTGCAGCTATCAGAACCACAAATCATATACTTACTGCTTCATTCATATATGTTCTTAATATTTGATTCTCAGTTGTTAAAGACAGATTACATATTAATTGAATGCAATAAATACATGCTTATTTGAAGACCCAGGTTTTTTCTGGTGTCTCAGTTGCTAAGACTTTTTCTCCCCAGTTCCCTTCTATTGACAATTTCAATGACTGTAATAGCATTTCTTGAGCTACAGGCTTACAATAGCTTTATTCCCAACTGTGCCTTTCATGAGGGAATATCCAGAAAAAAATCATAAATAGTCATCAAAGTTGATAAGAATTAGGCTCTAGGAAGAGCTCTTTACCATAGGAATAGTCTCTTAAGGATCCAGCATCAGAGATGCAAAACTTGAATGAACACTGGATCTATAAACATATGTCCCATTAGAGATTTTTTTGTGTGGCTTTCTGTTGCAATTTTAATGTTTCTTTTCTGCTCTGCAAAAAGCCATGATTCCCCTGCCTGCTATCAGAAAACAAATATCAGCTTTTGCATTTGTGGGCAGGCAGAAGCTTACAAGGACATTTTCGAAGCAAGAAATTGACTAAGAAATTTTCGCGTAGAGAAAACCATCTTAATTAGAATCTTCCCTTATATCTCAAAACAAGCATTTTCCAGAATAGTGATATATATATTTTGAAAGCAATATGTGCTAGAATTTTGCAGTCAATATCAGAGCTTATAACAGACAATGAAAGGCAAAGGTTTTACATTTTTGTCTTTCTCAAGGTAAATAACATATTATAACATCTTTCCAATATATCACACTCAGCTTCCAAGAAAAAAGTATCTTTGTAGCAAATAACCCCAGCAGTTAATATATATTTTTCTTGTGATTATATTGATTTTTTCCCCAATTTTCGAGAATAGCAGGTTTTCTGACTCTGAAACTGATGTAGTGAGCAAATGGAAAGTTACTCTCTGGCAATAAAAACTGCAATTGATGGGGGATGGAAATAAGAATTTACTGGGCATAAGCAATGTGAAGATAACTTAAGCTATGGGATAAGATGTCCAGGCATTTTTTATTGCTTTTTAAAATATGTGTTCACTTTATTTGCAGCATTCGTTTTTCTTAGCAGACTTCCTGGTTTTATAAATATAACAAAGTTTCCCTCTGCTCTCAGACAGGAGACATTGTAATAATGGGCTAAAGAACAAAAATCTAAGGTATTTCACTGATAATAACAGCAATGTATAATATTAACAGCAAAGATAATTAATGAACAACAAATAGATTAGTCAAACAATATTGTCTAGGGATTTTAATATTGAGTTGACATTGCAGTTTTAGGAACTTTGACATGGTAGAGAGAGTTCAAGCCTACTAATGGCATATTCTGGTAAGTGTTAAGTAAAAGTGTTATATAAACTTGATAACAATTGGGTAATCTATCTGTAGTCATACTTTATCTCCTAAAGAATTTCCAAGGTTACTTCTAGATTCAAGGTAACTTTAGGAATTGGCATTCAGTGCAAACTTCATTTCACCAAAATTATAATAATCTCTAGTATCTGTATTACTACTTTTTAATATGCTGGCTGCCAGATTGAATTCAGCCTGTTAATGTATCTCATGTAATTTGCATATTGTGATGTCAAAAAGTCTCTGATGATAATGTTTTTCTGATCACTGTCGCATTATGCAGTGAGTCTAACCTCAGAGTCCTGTACTTATGAAGTGTCCCTGGCTCTGCTGTAAGATGATCAGCAGCAGTATCCTATAACTAGTCTCAAATGTGTTTCTGATGTCAAGTAATATGAGTGACCTGCTATTTTTCCCTCAAGATAATTTTGTATGCTCCTGTCCATAAGAATGTGTATATAGTGTAGCGAACATAAATATTTCATTACTCAGTGTTGTCTTTCAAATATCAAAATCTCATTGCATAATGAATAATCTGGAGAACTGTGATTCAAAGGTGAGGAATAAGAGCTACCAAAATCTTTCACTTAAAGTCTTTCACTGAATATACCCAAGGAATATGGATTTATTCTCAATTTTTTTATTCTCAATCTTTTTATTCTCAATTTTTTTACAGTTTTGTGGCAACTTGACAAAATAATGCATATATTATATCTAAAACAGCCACATCTGGTTTCACACCTGCTACACAATGACCACAGGCTCTCTTTCTTCATTCCCCTGCGCTACTCAGAGAGGGGAGAAGACAGTAAAGGAGTTGGGAATGAAGGCTTAATGTTGAGCATAGGAAAAAAGTTGTTGGGGAGAGAACATGTTTTAGGTTTTGGGTTTGTTTTTCATCAATTTAATATAATTTAATTGGCTTTAATCAGCTTAAATATGAATTTTTCCTGTCCATTTCCTTGTTATGAAAACAGTTTGCAAGAATTATATTGTGAGGTATGGAATCTGCATGAGTTTTAAAAACACACTGAAAATGGAAAGTCAGTAATATATACACCATTCTATATTAATATTACTGCTAGCCTTTTGTGACTTTAGCAAATAAATTGTGAGATTTTTCAGCTTTGTTTTCTTAGGTTTATAGGTAAAATATTTTTACAAAACCTCCGTATAGGCTAGTGTTTGGAAATTTTTAAAGAGACATAAGTAAAGCTGATGTATTTTTCTGCTGAGCAAAAAAAAAAAAAAGAAAAAAAAACCAAACACTTAATACTTTTTCAGATAACATCTAGCTACTTGTCCATGTCTGCACTTCCTAGGACTTAAGCTATACTTCTAGAAGAAGCCTGACATATTGAACAGAGAAATACACGTACATTTCTTCTCCCACTCTGTTGGCATACCAGCCATAGTCTCAACTTTGAATATTTACACAATATGGTACATAGTTTTCGTCTTAAGTCTTTTAGCAATTGTTCCTTTCTGCTGTTTTTCTTCATGCTTGAGAGACATCTATCATTTGTATTATGGGATATGAATTTGTACATCTGCATAATGAGGTGCTCGGCTGCCTCCCTGTGTGCCTGCCAGAGCTTTCAGAGCTTAACATACATAATAAAAAAATCAAATAAAACCCAACAGTTCAGTCCCTTGAGCAGCAGTTTGCCTCCCCCTTTTCTCTCAAGTAATCCTAATGTAAATTGTGAATTACTCACCCCAACACCATTTACTAAGCTCACACAAGAGCATTTGTGCTCACACAAATTCCCCAAATGTAAAATGTCAGAGCTCTGGTAAGGGGCAGATTGATTAAAGTGCAGTCAGTAATAAAAGAATTTTTGTTGTCCCATTTTCTTATTCTCTCTCTCTCAATGTCATTGGACAACCGCTGTATTTCATAGCACAAATTGAGAGGCTTTTGTGTATTGTTCTGTATTTGCCTTGTTTGCTCTGATATATATAGTTCTGTGGGAAAAAGAAATTTTCAAGGGTGTGCTGAGAGCAAAAGTAACACAGACAAATTTCAGAGAAAGAACTGTAAATATTGTTGATGGAAATGTAAAAAAATTGATAGATTTTTAGAGTGTATGGAGTTAAGAAGGCATATGGATAAATTTCAGGAAAAGGAATTTTTCAACCATTAATGACTCATGGGCTACTCAGTCTTTTGAATAATAAACAATTTTTTTGTCTTTTGTTTTTTTTTCTCAAGTTATGTAAGCTGGGTATACCATACAGAACACTAGAGATGAAAAATACAGTCATAACTGTGCTTAGAGTAGAAATATTAAAAGTGCTATTTCAGCTAATCTGGAACAAGTCTATTTGACAGGAATTGACAGGTCTTTATAAAAAACTTCATGTCCACTTTTGACAAGGCAAGAAAAGTTAGAAAGCTGACCTCATCTGACTTATGGAGAAAACTTGTGACAGACTAGTTATCCACACGGCGTATAGAGAGACTGTTGCAGAATTTGTGCACCAAACTCCTGGATGAACTAATTCAACAAATGTTATCTGATTTTAGGAAAAAATAAATCAAAAAAACAGCAAGCACTTTGCAAAGACATGCAGGTCTCAAGTGATTTAATTTCTACTGCATCACAGCTGTTTGAGTCAAAACAATGTAATGAAATTTTTCAGTTAAATGACAAAACTCCCTGAAATCCCACAAAAATATCAGAGTAAGAAAGCTTATTCTGTACATTGAAAAGCATGGAACTGTATTCCAGTAACACAATAAATATGAAAATACTCAGTTCTTCTGAGACCATTAATAGAGAACGAACTACTGAGGTCTAACCCCAACCAGCACAATGTCTCTATGATTCTTGAAAGAAGTCAAAGGCATCTCTTATTTCACAAAAGTTCTCTCAGATGCTGATAAGAAAAAATTTATCTCTAAAAGTAGTCCACTGTGAATAAACAGTTCTTTAAATGTGTGGTCTTCTTCTTCTGTTTTCCAGTGTATCACAATTAATAGTCTTGTCTTCCCCAGAATTACCCCTATATAAATAAACTGTACTGTTCTTGCTTTGTACAGTACTTTTGTCTTAGAACTTTGTGTTATATGTGTACACACATGTAAAATTCTACTGCAGAATTTTCTGCTGAGATATGATTTTCTAAAATAATTAGACTTGCCACGAACTGGAATATACTGCTGCAAAGCAGAACTGGAATGTTCTCTGGATTTCTTAATTTAAAGTAAGAAGTCTCTTACTCTCTGAATTACAACAGTCACAGTGTATCACTCTTAATGTCCTCATCCTAATTAGTATTTAATGACTTATACCAAGTGACAAAGGTTCAATAGGACACAATGACCTTTCCTGCCCTTTTCATACAAGAAAATTTATAGGACTCCCTTTGTCAATCTACCTGAACATTTCTTCTTCAGGACTCTAATCTACCCCACTGGGCCCTAATCTGGGAATCATAGAGAAATGTTAAAAGAAGTACAATAAATGCCTGAAATAACAAATCTTTGTTAGAGCATATTCCAAAAAAAGGAATAAATGTAACTAAAACCAATGCCAGTTGGTACCAATGTGGACTAATTGCTTCAGTATTAAGTGACAAATTAATTAGGGAGAAAAAAGTGGGTTTTTTTCTTCAAATGAAAGAATATTCTGCTTCAGAGTTAGTTCTTAGAAATGTATAAGATCAACTTCCTTTTAAACAATTAGCAACTCAAAGAATGATGAATTGCAGCATTGTGATTGTTTAATCATTGTCCCCAAGGAATTATTAACAATGCACAATGCAAAAGGGAACACAGTATTATTGAAATGTATATCTGAAACATGACTGTTACACAAATTTCCATGAAGACGGTTTACTTCTCCCCATATATTATTCATAGTTTTTACCTGTGGCTTTAAAAAGAAAGTAGCAGAGACACAGGCAATTTTAAAGCTGGTTAGAGCTTGCTCTTAGCTATGCAATGCTAAATTAGACAGTCATCTGCATTCCAAGTAAATGAAGCAGTCCTGTTCTGCCCAGGGTGCCTGGATAATGATCACACACTAAAAATTATGGAATTATTGGATAGAGGAAAAAAAAGTAAATTTCATCTCTGTGCTACACATGTGCATCAAATGTCTGCTTATCACTGGTACAAAAAAATTTGTTTCTTACTGAAAGGGCATAAAATACTCACTGGGATGTAGGAGAGCAAGGAATTGTGTGCAGCTATGACTTGTTTTTTCAAAACACTTGTAACTTTTTGACAGTTAGACTTTAAAAAATAGAATCATAGAACCATAGAATCATAGAATCATAGAATCATAGAATCAAAGAATGATTTGGGTTGGAAGGGATCTTAAAGATCATCTAGTTTTAAATCCCCCTGCCATGGGCAGGGACACTTTCCACAAGACCAGGTTCTTCAGGGCCCCATCCAACCTAGCACTGAACACTTCAGGGATGGGGCACCCACAACTTCATTGTTCCACTACCTCTCCTACTTTACAGTAAAGAGTTTCTTCCTAATATCTAATCTAAACCTACGCTCAGTCCAAAGTCATCCCCCCTTGTCATTTCACTACATACCTCTGTAAAAGGTCTCAATCCAGCCTTCTTATAGGCCCCTTGCAGATGCTGAAAGGCTTCAATAAAGTCACCCTGGAGCCTTCTCTTCTATAGGCTGAAAAACCACAACTCCAACTTTCTTAGCCTTTTCTCATAGGAGAGGTGCTCCAAGACATGGATCAACTTGGTGGCCTCCTCTGGACTGGCTCCAACAGATCCAGGTTCGTGTGCTGAGGACCCCAGAGCTGGATGCAGCACTGCAGGTGGGGTCTCAGAATCCCCTCCCTGTTCCTGCTGCCCACATTGCTTTGGATGCAGCCCAGAACACGTTTGGCTCTCTGGGTTGCAAATGCACATTGCTGGGTCATGTCCAGCCTCGAATCCACCAGCACCCCCAAGTCCTTCTCAGCAGAAAGAAATTAATCATACTGGAAATTGTCATTTAAATCATCCTAACCCCAAGGGGCACAACTACAACCTTTTCTGAAATTCTCAGGCCCTCCATGCCTCCACAGCTACTGACACGGAAGTAAATTATATTTTGAAAGGCAATACTTGTCTTTCCAAACTTTGTAGAGAGAAGGAAGGTATTTTGTAGGGCAGAAAGAACAACGGAATGATGTTTGTATGTAAATTTTCTGAATTCTTCTCAGCAATATTAAAAGCAGCATTATTTCAATTTCTGTTATTCTTTTTAGTCCTGGGCTACTTTTACAGAGGAATATAAGACGAAAGACCCGTAAGATCTTCTGTGCGTGACTTTCTTGCAAATACTGCGAAATGACCCAGTTGTTCCCACTTAAGACTTGAACTGCAAGATGCAGTTGGCAAGTCTTTTAATGAAGCATGAACTTCAGCAAATTGTCTCTCATTAAGAGATAGAAAACACAGTCCATGTGATCTTCCTACCTACAAAGTTTATCATCAGAGAGCAAAGTCCCAATCTGTTTCTCAATATTTGCCTGGATCTCTGAAGGTTTAACCTACGTTACATGAAGCTATGTATCCAATAAAATCAGCATCAACAATTTTGTTTGATTTCAGTGAGAAAAGAGACTTTAGTCCTGTTCTAATGCTTGGGCTATATAGTTCTCCAGTTTCTCTGTAGGGTTTTAAGTTGGATGTTATTTGAAATTCAGAATCTTTTGTAGCTTCCAAAGCATCTGACACTAAATGCTGTAAAATCATTACCTCTTAGAAAATTTACTTAATTAATTTTTAAAAAATACCTTTATCTATATGGCTAAAATTCATTTCACTTACATTGTCCCAATTTTTATACCTAGCAAAATGTAATCCAATGGCATGTCTAACTTTTTAAGTGTGAATAAAAATGAATGAGACTTTTCAGAACATGTTTTCTACAATGGGAAGATTTTTATAATTCAGAGAAAATAAATTTCTTTGAGATAACCAATGATTTTTAAAATTTCTCTTATTTTATATATTGATTTTCAGGCCACAGAAATTATAGTCTATAAGTAATCTGTTATATTTTTTTATTCTGAACTGTACATCTAGCTGCTAATTCCATTGGCAAAAATTACCTCTTTCATGTAATAGAATTATAAGTAAAACGTAACAAATGGAAAGATTTTAAGCAGACTTTGATGCAGTTAGAGATATAAACATTGCCTGAATCATATAGGCTTGAGGTGTACATCCAAAAAGGTAAAAAGCATAATTAATTACAAGTGGTATTTCATTTGTTGCCTGCAATTAAAATCTGAATGAGGTCCAAAGCATTTGGCTGAACATTCAGTACTTGGCTTCAGCCACATTATAGCAAAGTACAGTTTCCAGGTCAGTGGAAGTGTGAGATACCTCCCGATAACTTATGTTCAGAGCAACAGTGTAGCATTACTAGACTGGCAGCAAAAAGATGTCTCTGTATTCAATACATATGGTTGAATAACTGTGCATATCCTTGTTTTGGGATCTGGAGCACAGAGATTTATTTCCCTTGAAGACAAATATCTTCCTTTAAGTTACAGAAGAGGGACTTCTACCTATATAACAGTGTCTTGACTTGGGTACTCTGCTGGGAGTCGCAGTTTCTTATAAGTGTTCACTGAGTATCTTTAAAAAAAAATATTGAAAAATACACAGTGGCATTTTAAAACCTCTACGCAGTGTTCCACACACAACTCTTTTCAACTCTCCTTCCTTCCTTCCTTCCTTCCTTCCTTCCTTCCTTCCTTCCTTCCTTCCTTCCTTCCTTTTCTCTTTCCTTCTCTTGGCCTCTTTTACTATTAAATAAAATATATCAAGTATTTTGGCATCAACATCNGCCCAGGGGGAAGGAGCCAAGCATCCCCACCTGGATATAGTCTGGGGTTTGGAACAGCAGAGATAGCCTTTTCCACTGGATTCCCAGAGGAAGACCAGAGCCTTCTACACCACCACTGGACCTTCAGAGGAAGGCTAGACCCTTCCACAGCATCGCTGCTTCAACAGAACCATCGCTCCAGGAGGACGGCAGCCACCATTTAATTGGACTGCTACCAACCCCCTGACCGTCAGGGGGTCAGGTTTGTACTCTGACACTGTCAGTGGGTTGTTTTTTTGTACTATTGCTTTTATTTTATTTTTCCTATTAAATTGTATTTCTGACTTGGAGTCTCTCACTAGTTTGCTTTCAAACTAGCACAATTTTGAACCTTTCTGGGTCTAATCTCTTATTCACAGAGGCTTAGTTTCCTTCTCTCTTCTGTGTTTAAACTGGTTTGTAACACTCCTGAGCTGCCAGGACTAAACTTCTAGAGCACTGGAATCTAAATGATACTTTAATATTTATGAGAAGCTGCAGAAGTACTTCAGAAACACAATCAGTCTCTATCAATACAAAATGATACAAATTATGGAGAGTTTTGAACATATTGGATATGTGAGATTAATTCTACCAATCTGAAAGTGTACCAAGAATTCATTCTTTATGCTTCTATTGGAACATAGCTATAGTTTCTACTGATATCTGGATGGCTTCTTTATCTTTTAGTTAAAATATTCTCTCCTAATTCTATCATCTTTGATGTGTCTAGCTATCACAAGAAACCATTGTGAAAATGCCACTGGAAAATTACCTCATCAAAAAGAGTATCTGCCAGTGTCAAGAAGCATCTCAGACCCCATCACTCTGTCTTATTATAACAGTAGTTGTGTCACCATATAAGGTACTAAGCAAGATTAGAGTCAACATGTTTAGCAAAGTAAAACGTAATCTCTGCCGAAGAGTGCTTACAACATAATTAAGGAACAAATACAACACTTCACTCTAATGGAAAAGGGAAAATGGAAACAACAAGAAGCATATCAGTCTTCTAATATCAGTGTTTTAATGTGGTTGATCAGGTGCTGAGGCAAACAAGATGACAGCTATCTAAAAGCTGTGGTGAAGGAGAGGCTAAAATAAGGGAAACCACTCCTCCCAAAAACTGGCTAGAAGTTTTTTTAATCATAGAGCCCATTGACTCTTGCCCATTGACAGAGTGTTTGCAGGTAATTCTGGAAACAAGAAGGGGCTAAGGTGTGCAAATGATGATGCAGTCTCTGTTAGTAATACAGGCTTTACTAATAAAACTACAGCATTATAGTTCCTCAGTAATAGTGAGCTGTACCAGATGGATTCAAAAACTAAATGATTGCTGTATTTCAGAAGAGTCAACTATTATGTAGCAGAGGACCTAGAAACTGGAAAAACAGACAAGTAGAAATGCTAAATATGGGGCTATTTCTCAATCCTAAGCAAGTTTTTTAATACTTGACTTTTGAACATGTTGTTTCTTGAATTTTGTGGGTTTGTTCTTGGTATGATAGAAAACAACTTTAACTTGTGTGTTTTATCCCTTGCTTTAAATCTTATAAGGCACATGTAGAAATGCCTACCTAGGTGCTTATTTGGAATCAGTAAGCATTCTAGGAAGGAAAAATATCCAATCAACCTCTGCACCAAAAGGAAAGAACAGAGTCAGAGTCACAGCAGTGGACTTTATGGAAGGCTCATTACCAAAAGTGTTCTTCAATGCATTTTTGCACCCCTGACCTATCTTACAAAGGTAAGATAGTGGTGCTTGGTTGCCATCTGGGTTAAACCCAAGCTATTAAACAATAGCTTGCGCAAATTTGACCTTTCTTTTGAAAAGTCTGACTGGCTGCAGAGCTAAGATCCATGGATTTTCAATGATGGATCTGTAGCATGGAAAACATTATGTCATTAAAACTCAGTGGAACCCTAAATATTGTTAAATAGGGCATAGCATCTATTAATCTTTTAGTGACAAATAATGTAGACATACCTTCTTTTAAATTTATTGCTATTTTTATGTTATATGTAGTCTTTGCAAGGGGCAGATGTGGCATACTTTCAGGTTGATGTTAAGGAAGTGAAACTCTACTTAAATCAACATTTACTTAAGGTCTGAATTTGGCCTTCTTTGAATAATACATGAAGGAAAATGTTAAACCATTATCACCCTAATTTCGTTTCTCCCAGGAAGTTTTGATATAGAGCAGTTTATTTTCTCTATGAAATGTAGATTAATGTTTTCCTTATTTGGTCAGTACTTCCAATTAAGGTCTGAAAATAACATTTCTGTAGAAATAGAGAGCTAGTTAGCAGTTGAGTCTTCAGTATCTTATCAAATTTTTAACAGAAAATACCAGCTGAGGGCATTTCTAATCTATCTGAACTTGTATTAGTGTTGCCTGTTAATCTGCCCCTTCTCTTTATTTACACACATGCAAAGAATGATTTACCACTCATTTCCTGTATCCAGAAAAAGATAAACAAGTTCTTTCAGTGTAGTGAAACGGAAAGATTTAAGGCAAATACACTTTGAAAAAATGTTTTTTGAACTCCCATCAGCAGAGCAGTATATCAATTAAGCTTTATTACTTCAAGTTTTGTTATTGCCTCAGCCTTCGTTACAGCACCTTTAAATAACACATTTCCAAAATGCATACTAGGATGACTGAATGGAATAAAAGAAAGCAATGAAAATTATTTTGCTTTAGGAATTATTTCTTGATAAATGTGTTAATATTAAGTGGTTAATTTCAATGCAACTATATGAAAATGGGGTTATACTTTGTTGTCATAACTTAATGATGAAAATAAGAAACCCTTTATAAATCTTGATAGCGCATATTGATGTGCATACTAAAATTGATAGTGGGACTTTCTAAGAATAACTTGTGTCTCAGGAAGAACTTCATTCATGCATCAGAAAATTTTTCTCCTGACCATTTTCTAAATAGTTTTTTATTTTGCTTTTTAAAAATTTTTGTTCATTTGAAACATATTACTTCAACCAGCAGAATGTAAATCAGGAGGCTGCAAAATGTGATGAAAAATTCCTTCTAAGAGATATAACAATGTTAAGTTGGAATCAAAAATGTGGGTTTATAGTTTTGTAGAATACGAATAACTATTGCCAGTTGGAACTTCAGAGCCTTTTCTTTGGACTTCTTGGGATATGGTTTATTTCATGAGGAAGAAGTCAGCTCAAATATTAGCTACAGAAAGAGATGATTATTTAGTTGAAGGTGCTAATGAGAAATTAAAATTTAAAAAATACAAACATATAATGAATTTTGCACCTCTGGTTAATTTCTTTAGGAAGAGAACAGTATCCTAATGGTATCGGAAAAGCTTTTTTGTCTTAACTGTGAAATACAATCAGTTTGTCAAAACATAAAGATAGATATTTAAGTTTGACTCCAAGGTATCAGTCAAGGCATTATTTTACTCTGAACAGAAAATTTTAAATTTTTAATTAGAGAGTTGTGGAGTAGGTGTGATATGCTGAATTAATTGATTAATTGCTTGATTAAATTATGATTAAACAGATTTATTTTTATTTCATAATCCATAAATGATAAATTACTGTAAAACTAGTTCTGTAATTAAGTTGCACATACAGTAAACGAAGAGATTAATGTTTAATTAACTAAGGTCTTAACTATAGCACTTTAGGCTCTATTCATTAAGGAAAAGCTATAGTAACTATGCTGGCCCAACCATTCTTTTCATTGAACTTTAGTAAAATGAAATAATTGTGTATGAAGAATTAGGCTCATTAGTGAAATGGCTGCAGGGCTACCTTTTTTCCTCAAAGAAGAGGCTTGTGGGTGTATATTTTACTTGTTGTAAATTATACCTGTATCTGTAGTCATGAACACTTACTGATTTACATCACACAAGATTCTGATGCTAAGAACATTAAATAGCTGCTGGGTCATATTAGTCTTGACCATGGCTCCACCACTGCATTATGATTTTATTGCATTTATCTCTAATTGAGTAAAGCTAAAAAATGGTCAGTTTTGAGACTGTGAAATGTGGTTTCATAAAAGTTCAAAAAAAATTAACTGAAGATGTAAAAATTCCATCAAATGTTTTTGAATCCTCTCTCTTGTCAGTCAGAGATAAGGGTGTAGACAGAAGTCAGTGCATCATGCAGATCAATACCTGACTTTTTGGCTGGTAGTCTCACCAGGGCTTTTGTTTCCACAGTCATAAGTTCTTTGACCAATACAGCCTTCTGGGGAGAGATGGGATCCACCTGCCTAGAAGAAGCAGGAGAATCTTTGCTAGCAGATTGGCTGACAATGAATTGTAGTTTAAACTAATGAATTTGGGATCTAGAATCCAAAGCTGTGACTTGTGCATATTTGCAAAAAACAAAAAGAGTTGTACTGATGATTTTTTGGATCTGGAAACAGATATTGACCCAACTGGTCAAAAGAAAGACATTCAGGAGTAAAAAATATTAGAAAAGTAATCACCTGGAAAAAGTGAGGCTGCAGTACTTTTTGTTTGAAATACACAGAGTGAATTTAACACTGTTTTTGCTGACTTTATGTGGTTTTATTCCTCACAAAATTAAGTATATGGTTTTATTATTAGATTTAAAAAGTATAAAGTATAATTAAAGTGTAACTTCAAAAAAAAGGCAGGTATTTATATTAAATTGTTTTAATTGATTTGTCCTGTGTAGTAAGCCCCACAAAAGTTCAACATCTAGCTTTTCAGCATGGCAGCACTTTCGTTCTTCTAAGGTATTGTCATAGCTGCAGAATACAGGGTTTGGATTTAACACGAACTGTAAATCTCACAATAAGATCATGTCTTAACAAGCCCTTATTTCTATTTTCACTGGAAATAACAGCACAGTCGCAACCGGGCAAAATCATGTATGCACTGAGATCTCAGGGCAAGTTTAAAATTATCTCTGTCAATGATCCATATGTGATCATGAGTTCAAGGATCTGTAAAAAGACTTCAGCAACTGTATTTTTACACTTGTTAAACTATTTCATACTAATGAGTCATTTCTATTCTGAACTCAGACATGTTTGTTATTAAAACCCTGGCATATGAAATTTACTAGCCCATGGAGAACTATTTTTTTTCTCAGCCGAGCTGGAAAACAAAGATATTATAACAATAAAAAAAATTAGTTTTGTCGTAAGATTACAAATTGCCATTGTAACATTTCCAAGCTCAGCAGCTAAATATGTAAAATTATGTCTTCCTCATCACATTATCATAAAATAAATTGACCATGAGTAGCAGCAACATCATGAAATTGAGTATGTCAGTGTATCTTTTCATTTTGCCTAAGAGTTCTAAAAGAAAAAAAGCAGAAGTGAGGTTTAAGCTGTCAACCATACTTGTGTTTATATTTCAGCTTCAACATTCATATTTCATATTATATGATTATGTGTTTAAACAATTTTGCAACCTTCAACTGACTTCAAAACAGAAAAACCTTCCTCTTTCAAAGGCTGAAAAGAACAGAAACTCTTGGAATTACTGGGAGTCTTGAACTCAAAGTACATTTGCAGCAGTTACAAGATGATTCAGAGAGAGCTTTACTGATGATGTGACTTGAATTAATGTTAAATAATGCATTATTTACTATTGTACTGCTGTTTTCTGTTTTATTTCTTTATAGAGCTCTTCACTTAATTCTTTTTCAAGACTACACACATATATTAGGTTCCTATTTGCAAATGGCATCATTGAGAATATAACAAAAAGTAACATAGAAATTCAATACTGAAATTCTTATTGTTCTGGTACAGTTTCTGACTGGAACAATGCAGATTCTTAGGAAAGAGTATAAGGACATGTGTAATGGTGTTTTCCCAAATTCTTGCATTCTCCCAGTGTACAATGATTTGTGGCTCAAGGTCTTCCTGACTCATATGTGATTTCTTTCTTCTTAATAGATCTCAAAGGATTTTTCTTCAAAAATCTGTCCAAATCTTCTTTTGAACACACATAAACTTAGAGCACTCGGAATGCCCTCTGGCGAAGAGTTCAATAGCTAAGTATTTACTTTTATTTGTTCTGAATCTGGCACCCTGGACCTTTGACTAGCAAAGGGAGTAAACAACCTTCTCCATTACTCTCAGAATATTCGACTTCTGTTTTAGCCTCTATAGGCTGCAGATCAAAAAGCCCCAGTATAGACTCACTGCTATTAGTGCTATTAAGTCCTTCATCACTTTACCTCCAGAGTAACCGCATCAAGTAAAACCAAAATATATTTCCTCTCATTTTCAGCCAGGAACATTGTGTCACAAAGCGGGAAAAAAAATCCAGTTTTAGCCTACTTGCATTTCAAATGAATTCTCTTTGCTGTAGTCCATTGATATGGAAATAGGGAGATGTGCCTATTCATTTTGCCTTTCTCCACAATGTCCTACCACATGTTATTAAATGTAAAAAATTTTTCAAGGTTTGCTGGAAGGGAAAATGATAAAAATATAGCCTTCAAACATGTCTTCAACTTTTTCCTATTCTTAAATTACATTGTATCTATTTACATGCATAAAACACTGTTAATCACCTGATCAATGTTTCTTTATTTTCCTCCTATCTTATGCTACTTTTGACTACCATGCTCATTTTCTGTGTTTTTAATCTTCACACAGAGATTTAACCTCCATGGAAAAAAAAATCATAAATACACCTTTTTTCCTTCCTTTTCTTGTACATTTCTCATTGCTGAATATGAAAATGTAGTAATAACTTGGGTCAACAAGTACTTAACACAACTTATTTTAAAAAAGGCACCCCCACTGCACATAAGCTTATCTGGTTCACATAAATCATTATTTTTATATTGTTTGATTTATAATGTCCAAATTCTAATTCACAAGAAATATTCCACTGATTATGCTGGAAAAGATGCTTTCCAGGAAAGGGAATAATCTGGATATATATTTGGAAGATGGCATTAACATTGCATTTGCAAAAATATGCAAGTAGTCTAGATTTTTTTATCACACAAGTACTTTGAAGTCAAGACAGCTGTAGAAATTTATATATTCTTAACTTTCCTCATGTTTTTCACCATAATTAGATAATCATGTCTTTTTTTATACTGATTTTCATTTTAACATCCTGCTTTCTCTATAAAGTACCCATATAATGTTGCTTTTGAAAGTGTTCTACACACTTCCAGAACAAATTTGGTCCACGGACAGTGTACATCATCTTTTTAAACACGAGAGCAAACATATGCATGCTTTGAAGCCAGGAAAGACATATATAAACCAGATGATACTGCAACACCATCAATTTGTGAATTGTTGTTCTGAAAACATTTTATAGCTCTGTTGTTGTCTTCATCATGTGAATGGATTATAGTGGGAGTGCATACAGGAACTGTGATAGTTATTTCATTTAGAAACTGTGTTTCTCAACAGTGCTCTACCATTATGTTATTCATGTTTGTAGCTATGAGAAAGTGAAAATAATAATAAGTGCCTCTATCAATTGTCCAGGACATCCAGAAGTGTTTTGATTGATCCTTCCCTAAATCCTTATTTTTGCAGCTTTCTATAATTCATGGTAAATGTACTGAGCATAGTGTTACTTCATCATATGGGGAATAAGAATTACACTGAGTTTTATCTGAAAACCCTGAGGTATTTTTTTGAAAACCCAAAACACAATTTTCACTTCTTAGACTATGTAAAGGACATATTATCTTAGATCAAAAATGGGATATGTGTTATTTGAGATGATAAATATTATCTCTTCCAAGCTTATGTTCTGGAGTGTACATGACTTTTTCCACAGTATTCATACCTTATGGGTTCTCTTTTCCCAGAAGATGCCAAGATCTATTCAACTACACATTTAAAAATTGTTTTAAAAAATTATTAACAAAATATTGAGGTTCCCCAGAGCTTTTATGTACTGTGTAGGTAGAATAATATTTTTCTTGTTCTTTTATCACTGATGAAGGATTTTATACTGATTTTATACTGAATGAATATTATTATGCCATCCTCTATAAATGATTAATAGCACCTCTCAAGATATTTCACTGCAACATAATAGTTCTTTCAAGGTTTACACCTTTAGTTTTATTTTCTACTATGTTTATCCATCACTTAATAAATTGTACTTCAACTGAGGTTAAAATGTAACACTCAGCTGAATAAACTGAAGATCTGGATGTCTGATGTTTCTGAGAGGTGTATTCTGCTAACTTTCTGTTGCTTCCTAAGGTTTACTCCCTGAATTAAAGTTTTGTCACTGTTGAGATGGACGCCACATACACACACACAAACACACCCCAACAGCTCCAAGCAAAAAGCCCTCTTTCATCCTACACAGCTTCTTTTATACAGTTTCTCAGCATTTGTGCTACATGTTCATAGGCTATTAGCTTTTCTCTGTTTACATAGTTTTAAGGAATAACAAACGTAATTTCAACCAACCACCACACACCACAATGTAAGCGCACAATGGTCACACAGCATGTTTTTCTACCCCTAATTCAGCTGTGTCTCTTTCTCACGGTCCTTCTCTACTTAGCCAAAGTAACAGGCCTGAGCCACAATTTTACAAAGGCAGCAAGGCCTTCATTTGATAAGGCTTTACCTATATGCAACAGAGTTTAAGTCTAATTCTTGACCTACTGTCTTCTCAAACCACGACCACAGATCCTGCAAGAATGAGGTTCTATTATGACAGTGATTAGATGTGTGGTATTTAAAAACTTACAAATGAGATATTAAATAAGAGGACAACCAGCTATTCCAAGAAATTCCAACAATTAAATCCTGCTCTTCTGCAGAACTTATAAACTATAAGAGTGGGAAAGAAAAGATATTTGTTCCCTTAAGGAAAACAAAAAAAAATTTAAGTAGGAAACTGAGTAGATAAGGTTAGTTACCTACACTACAACTATTTTACCACACAATGTTCATGAATATGATCTAAATGCCATTGATGTGAAATAAGGTCTCACCCAGGAAATATTGCTGCATTCCATCCCTCCACACTTCTTTTTTATGAGTTTTAAAATGCTTTCCTGTCATTTTTCACTAAATCCATACTCTTGGGCTAAATTACCTATATATCTGCTTTATACAGAAGATAGAAGTTTTGCTGTGTTTTATAACTGTAGCCATGTGGTGTCAGGTCAAATCACCTTTCCCATTATCTATATTCTGAATATGATTAGGCAAATACTTAGACTGTATCATAGATAATTCATTTAAAGGACTCAGCCTACTACTCTCCCAACATTTGCCGTTCATAAAACTGCTGAGGTAGATTATTATGACTTTAGTTACTAATAAGTCCTCATAGATTGCATCTATCAGTCTTCAATCTTCATAGATGCTCAGAGCCCTTGTAAACCCTCAGCATCAGAAGTGTTCCTCGGCTGGAAGTGTCACTCTTTTAATTGTCTAATGGGTAAAAATACTCCCTTTGTTTGCTGTAAGATTGTTCCCTCACAGTTTCCTCTGATGTCTCATTAATTCACTCTTTCCGTGCCTGTCTCATTATGCTGTAACACTAATAATAGAGGGTTGAAATCCATTTACATGAAAAAAGTAATATGGCTATTTGAAATCCTTACTGAACTGTGTGCTGGGTTTGGCTGGGGCAGAGTTAACTTTCATCACAGGGCCTGGTATGGAGCTGTCTTTTTTTTTTTTTTTTCTGAAAACAGTCTGAAAATATAGATATACTTCTGTTATTGCTGAGCAGGGCTTACAAAGAGCCAAGGCCTTTCCTGCTTCTCATACTGGCAGGCCAGAGGGGAGGCTGGGGATGCCTGGAAAGCTGGGAGAAGACACAGCAGGAACAGGTGACTCAAAATGATCAAAGGGATGTTCCACATCATATAGCATCATGCTCAGTATAGAAAGCTTTGAGGGAAGAAGGAAGAAAAGGGGGATGTTTGAAGTGATGGAGGAACATTTGGGGAATGTTTGTCTTCCCAATTGTTACATTCCCATCCATGGGAAGCAGGGAGTGAATTGCTTGGCTTGCCTTGCTTGTGTGTGCAGGTTTTGTTTTTTCTATTAAACAAGTTTTCCAGCTTTGACCTTTCCAATTCTGTCTCCAATCCTACTGGTGAGGAAATGAGTGAGAGGCTGCTTGTTGCTTGGCTGCTGGTTGGTGTTAAAATATGACTTACTGTTAAAAAAATTTAAAAATCACCTTGTTATTAATAAATTTAATCTAGGTATTTCTTTCTTATGCCTATATATATACACATATATGAAGAAAAAGCCTCCTGTGCTATTTCTTCCTTTTTTTTTTCCCCTTCAGATTTATTTAATTATATATATGTACTATAGGTATACAGAAAATGAGTTGAATGAATGAATATTTGGTTTGAAAAAGTCCCAGAGACAGTTTGGAAGTCTTTTTAAATTCTCTGCACTGATTATGAGTGGGAGAGCATGGGAAATGTGGTCATAAGGTCAGACTGATGCTATCATATCTTATTTCCACCTGGAAGAACATAAAAATTTTCAATTCTGTATTGGAGGACTTGTAAAGCTGAGGAATTAGGGACTTCAGTGGAGAAAATATTTTTAAATTAGTAGTAGACATAATAATAAAACAGCTATATCACAGAATAAAAGATAGGAGAAAATGAAGGTCTGGATGAAGATTACAGTTAGGGATGAATCAAGTCGATGAAATTCACATGCCATTCCTACAATGAGAGAAATTTCATGTAACAGGAAAAATTACATTTAGAATTTAAGACTGAAAATAATGAGCTGGGTGCACCTTCACTGTTCAATGAGCCCAGGCTCAGTCATTCTGTATAAAGTATCCACATCTGCATGGCAACATGTGGGAGTTAGGACTCCACACAAGTCCGTTATCTTTTTTTTTAGCCTCTGTGAAGCTTTACCTTCGAGCCCGAACAGATGAGAAAACACCTGCAGATGTTGTTCCAAGTTGTTTCTTTCTTCTTATCTCTAGCTGGCTCTCAGCTCCTGCAGCGAGTCTGATGCCAGCCGTGTCCGAGCGGGAACTGCCCAGTCCTGGGCTGTCCCATCCCTTTTGTACCCTTTCCATGATCCAACCATTCTTCACAACGTATTTATTATTTACCATTTTATACCAATTAGTTTGTACCTATTCTAGACACGCAATTTCTACCTCTTTTTCATTCTACCAATTTTGTGCCACCATCACCAGAGAAGATGGAGGAGAAGAAGAAGAAGAAGANTCGCAGGGGCTTCGGGGCTCCCTGACCTGCCAGGGCTGTCAGAGGCATGCCTTGGACTCCAACAGCAACACACACATTCTACTGAAACACGTGTAGCACTGTATTTCCCCACTCTTCCTCTTACTACATTCTTTCCACATTGTTCCTCCCTTCCCCACCCCTAGCCCTAACCACTCCCTCGAGTTTTTCCCATTGGTCCCTTTACCCCATCTCCACCCATGTACCACCCCAATGCGCAATTAGTCCATGTGCTCCCTCCAACCACTGCATCCCCAGATAAAACCACTGGCTACAGGCTGTGTGACCTCCTCTCTGCTTTGGGGCACCAGCCCCTCTCTGCCTTTGGGGATCAGGCTGCCAACAGCTCCCCTCTCTAGCCATGCCATGGGCTGACTCTCGGCCTTTGGGAGCCAGCACATGTGCCGGCTATAGGCTCCTGGGAGAAAGCATGGAGAAAAAGACCTTCTCCAGACCCCATGTGGAGAGCCTTCTCGCCTCCTTTATCATCATCGTGTTGCAGAGCCACAGCCAGCCGGAGCAAGTGAGGGGCAGCCTGGAAGAGGCCACGGGATGCAGCGGGGCTGCTCTCCCTAAGAGACCCCCACAGCGCTCTCCGGCCAGGCTGTGGCATGCCATGCCACCACAGAAACCCACACACCACAACACACATGCAGTCAAATTTGTCTTTCATTTGCAGTGATGAAATACCCTGTCCCATAACCACACACTGATCTGTGCGAGTCTTCTCAGTCTGTAGAAATGCATTGTGAAAGGTAAGCTTTTTGATTGACAACTGATGCACGATTACGCTTAGCCCATGGAGTTACATCCATGTGCTGTTTCCTTTACAACACATTCGCTCACTGGGGATGTTGAAGAGTGGAATGTGTTATGAGGATGAAACATAATTAAGTCAGAAAAAAATGTGAAAAAAATATAAAAATTGAAAAAGCATATGATAGAAAACCGTAGAAAAGCTGCATCATATTTTTTGCCTTGCAAAGAGGCAGCATGCCCGAGAGAGATCACACAAGGACTTAGTGAGGTCAGATATAAACCTGGCCTGAAAGAAAAGGATTCTTTTGTAGGCTTTTTTGGTTCTGGAGCAGAACTGAAAGCATAAAATATTATGGCTGCTTGGTCCTTCCAGGTTCAGATGCCTGAAACTGCATCTAGAATTCTAGATATCTGCTTTGCAGTCCTCTCAGATCTCTTCTTCAGCACCAGAATCTATAAAAGGTGCTGCCATACCAGAATCTATACAAGGTGCTGCCAGACCAGAATCAGATTCTTATTATTTCTTAGTTACACAACCATAGTTAAACAGTCTGGTTGATGTTGACAGTTGTTGGGTCAGTGATTTGCAAAGCAAATATTTCTCCCTGTAACTGTGAGCTTTGAGCAGACTTCTTCATTATGCTGTGTTTATCAAGGGTGTGCAGTCTGCTTGCATGGTTCACATGAATATGTTAATTGAAAAAAACATTAATTTTAGTAGCTCATTAAGAATGCTTTGATTGATCAAGGAAGAAGGGTGGCAAGCTCCATGATGGCATCTACACCTGTTATGTAA
The DNA here is from genome assembly GCA_013397975.1 of Machaerirhynchus nigripectus. NCBI lineage: Eukaryota > Metazoa > Chordata > Aves > Passeriformes > Dicruridae > Machaerirhynchus > Machaerirhynchus nigripectus. Next base: position 20,073 of record VZRQ01009489.1, on the reverse strand, counting down.
TCAGTTTATTTTTAAAAAAGTTATTTACAGAATTAATATTCCCCTGTTTCATTCACGAAATGATGACAGAAAAGAGCTTATCAGATGTGGATCTTGATGAGTGAAATAAAGATGGGAGCTTGGGAAATGGGATGGTTTTGAACTAATGTCTTTTTGCTGAACCATCATCTTGTACAATGTCAGTACACTATGTCAGAGTATTTTTGCCTCAATGATGTTTCACCAGTTTCATTGTACTGTCAAAAATTTTAGAAGCTATGCTTCCATACTCCTGAATTTTCTTTTTCTTCTTTTTTTTTTCCTCATTAGTACCTGTAGAGGGAAGGGGCATAACTCCTCAATTTATAGAGGATGTAGGAGGTGAAAAATTGACTGGAAATAGACAGGATTTTAGCCATTTGTTGTGGGTGTATGGAATGAAGGAACGATTTTTAAGGGAGTGGTATTTACACAAAAAAAAAAAAAAGAAGAAAAATATATAAATAAGAGCACTGGTAAGAACAAATCATAAGCCAAAAGAAAAGTGAAGAATTGAAAAAAAAAAAGACATGTAGAAAACAGTCAAGACAGAAGATAAATAAAGTATGAATTTATAGAGAGAAGTAAAAAGGACAAAACCAAGATTCAAGGGACATGTGAAGATAAATTCGTTACAAACACATAGCTGAGAGAGGAGAAACTATTTGCCCACATCTTTCCTGGAAAGTGGAAACTCAGCAGAAGAAAAAAGTTGTTCTTTGCTGTACTGACTTAGCAAGCAACTACGAAAAATTTGGAGGCCAAATTATCCTGCTTAAATTTATGCACATAACTCATTTTCAATTTCAGTAAACATTACCTGAATAGCAAAAAGTCAATTCCTATATTTGTACAATAAGGAACAAACTGTAATTAAATATTACCAAATAAATAGCTATAAATGTAAATTGGTTCAGTGTAATCACATACACGTATACAGAGGAGACAAATAACTAGATTTTTTAAATTAGATTTGCTTGAATGAGTTAAGACGATAAACATGCTTTCACTTTAATTTAAATCTTTGTGAGTCCAGTTACTTTATTTCCTAATAGGAATGATCTTATCTTTTGGGTCATTTATCTGTCATGAGCTCATACCTTCAAGGTGAATGGATTTCAGTTAAGGAGAACAAATATATTGCTTCCAGCCATGCTCTATAAATGTTGTCTAGTATCCCGTCAGTGTTTTAAAAGCCAAGTGATAAATAAAATGGCAAAGGTTGTTTTAACTGATGAGAACAAAATGCTTCCATTTTATTATACACCACCAAAATGTAAAGGCACCTCAGTAATGTAGAGAATCTATTAAGGTTCTACATCTTTACGAAATAGGAGGAAAGAAATCAAAAGCTATCTTTGAAATAATTTGTTTCAGAGAATAACTGTGGAGGATTTACTGAGTATGAGGTGACATCATCTGAGAGTACACTAGCTAAAATTAATGCACAGTTTTAGTCTTGCTTTTCAAACTGTCACAATGAATGAGACTTATGACAGACGTTAATGAACTAAGGAGAATGAACTATGAAGAAGTTAATCAACTAAGAAACCCCCAACTTCCTTGCCAGCATGGCAATAGGAAAAGCAGAAAAGCTCCTGGCTCTGTGCAAGCCCTGCTCAGCAAAACCAAAAACATCTCTACATTATCGAGCCTGTGTTTGGCACAAATCCAAAACACAGCCCCATACCAACCACTGGAAAGAAAATTAACTTTAACCCAGCTGAAACAAGCACACATAGATATAATAACATTATTACCTTGTTTTTTTTATTTCAAACAGAAGTCAAGTAAACTTAAAACATTGTGTTACGTATTGAGTGGTAAATCAGGGTAAATGATCCCTTTGTGGCAACTCCTTGAAGTTCAGAGGAAGAATGAAACTGGAGGATAAGACTGGAACAAAAAAATGTGGTTCATTTTAAACTACATCAGGTCTCGTCAAAAGTGCCAGTACATTTTTTTATTCTTACATTTTCTGAGTCCAAATTCATAATAGCTTATACATGGACATGAACAAACTTCCATGTATGTGCGCACTGAAGAAACTATAGCATTTTCCAGGGATTCGTTTTCTCTTGGGAAAACACAAAACTGTTGAATCTGAAACTTCTGGATTGAAGTACTAATAAAGTCTCTTACAAAAAAAAGCTTCAAGATGGGATTGTTTCAGCTGAAAGCACTACTTAGTCAAAATAACTAATAGAATTAAGGATGACAAAGAAATTAAAGGTTCTTCTTGAAGATATACAACAGAGTTTTTTTTCCTGGTGGGGCTCTTCCATAGCAAACAGAGAAGTACAGGAATTTGTAAGGCATATTTATCCAATTTATGTTAGATGTCTGTTTCCAGCATTGAGGGGATACAAAAATACCCCACCAAACACCTGTGAAACAACAAGAATGAAAACCCACTCAAGCAAATTTTTTTTCAGTTTGTTTTGTAGGTCTAAAGGTATGGAGAAATTAGTTCTTCTATGTACTTAGCTAAATTTAGGCACAATAAGAAGCATGCATAATTATTTGAATGAATTCCAGTTCACAGCCTGAAGACTAGCAGATATTTTAATTATTCCAAACAATAGGTGTCCAAGAAGAAATAGAGAAATCATAGAACAACATACAGTGCTTTACAGTTTTGTTATCTTTTTTTCACTGCCTACAAGTATTACTACTATGATTTGAATCTTTGTTAGGACATGGGGGCAAATAGCATGAAAAAAATCAGTAATTCTGTCAGTTTGAAGTATGTAAAGTAGATGAAAAATCCATGTGATAAGCAGATAATTATTCAGTGGAGAATAAAAAGGCAAGAATTGACTCTCAGACAAATTTGTCTCAGTATTTCATGGCACTCTAAATTAAAGTGTCTCTGTTTTTTTTTTAATATAGAAATTAATATATTTTTCAGCAGCAATAGGAAAATTGTGTAATCTTGAATAAATAACAAGATATTTTACTAAATCTATATAAAATTATTAGGTAAAATAATAATTGTTATTATCTAATAAATGCTAAAGGACCTCCACTACACTTAATTAAGCATAGCATGAAGATAAATTAAAAATAAAGAAAAAAACTCAGGGAATTTAAATAGAGACATCCTTTTGATTTTTTTATTTTAGCCATGTTTTCAGAAAAACAAGTTATGACTGAAACATTTTATAAGATAGGGAATTAATTAATCCATTCTCCGTCTATAGTTTTGATATATCCATTTAGCACAGGTAGCCTTTCATTCTTATTTCTGTAATGTCTTTGAAATCTATGTGAGACCTTGAAGATAATACCTTCCTGCTTCAGAATTTCCCCAGGAATGATAACTTTGATTTATTACTATTATTATTACTACTATTATTTTATCGTGCTACTATAGTAACACTGCTGTTACCAGTAATTTCTGTAGTCCCTTGTGTCCTAAGAGCAATGCTAGTAAGTGTGGAATGATTAGTATGGTGCTCTGGAGTTATCCCACCTGCTTTGGTTGAACCTAATTTACCTGTCAATTATTTCAAATGTCAGACTGAAATGGAGAGATGTAAACCTGTGGATGACCCCTCATTGAACTGAGACAGTCTGTTAGAGGCAAGAGTTTCAATCAAATGCTATCATTGTTTGTATATTGGCTTGGAAAGCACTGCACCAGGTAAAATCTCAATAAGTGAAATATTACATTCGTTTACTAAAACAAATACAGATCAGGACTCCTCAGAAATACAGTCAATGAAGAACACTTTCCCCGACTCCGTTTGTATTCTAACTGGTCTGCACATTCAGATGAAAAATTCAGTACTTAAGCACTTAGAATAAGGAGCTCTGAATACTTTTACCAGCAAAGAACAAAGGCTCCATTATCTAAAAAGTTTTTAAGACCTTTGATGGATAAACTACAGATAAAGATTTTAAAGTACTTTACAATCCAAACAAAGTGAAATAAAAATTAGTAATCAAGGTTAGAAAAACAACCTTATTTTATTTAACTCTTGTGAAAATCCTACCTATAAAAGAAAACTAGAAATGGTGGTGTTTAATACATTCTGGATAGTATGTGTACTGCGAAGTGAGATCGGATACCAATGCCACAGTGGCAAGAGAAAAGCATATGACATTTCTTAAATAATACACACTTCCCTATGTGAAACACTGACTCTATAAATATCAATTCCTTATAAACTTTTCAGTTAGTAAAGATGAATTGGGGTAGTTCAAAACCAGTGCAATAGTTAGATAGAATATATACTATTATTTGGCTACATATATTTTAGGACTGTGGACAAGAATTTGAAAGGAGAAAGTGAAGTAATTTTTTTTTGAGGTGGGGTATTTTCTGTTTGCTTTTCTTTTTTTTTGTTCTGGCTTTGGGAATGGGTTCTCTTTTAATGGCTCTATCTCCATCTTAAATAGTATTAAATCACTTCTGACAGATACCTCATACATGGGGTGCAACAAAAAAAAGGATAAAAGTTTAGAAACCAGCTGGTTCGTAGCAAGTACTATATGTTGCCAAGGCAGAATATATCCCTGCTTTCCTGTGAGACCACTGGTACAAGGTTTTATTAGATACACTGTATAATTTAATTTCTCATTAAAATTTGAGCAGTTGCATGGAAGATTGAAGGCATATATATATATATCATCAGTAAACATTCATGTGTTTTTACAGAAGGAAGACGGGAGGCTTCATAACTGAGTCTTATTTTATAGCACAATTAATCTGACCTATTTTGGGAGTCTGCTTTAAAATGAGATGAGCCATGCCCTAGAAGTGCCTATTTATCTCGATTGTTTGTAAAGGGAGTTTAGGGAGTTTAGGTGAGATACAGACATCTACACACATTCGGATGAGTATAACTACACTGTATAACTAGAGAGACAAAATGTATACCTTTGACACAAGTGTTAACAGATGAAAAGATATGGAAAAAATTACATTTAACAATATTTGTATTTTATTGACTTGGGACGCAATTTTTCACTTTTATTTAAAAAATAGAATAAATATTTTCAGTTAATGCTTTAATACTCTGGCATTTTGCTGCCTGTCAAACCCCATGTTTAATGCACTTAGAAGTGGAGAATATATTATATAGCCCATTACTGAAGCTTTGAGTTTTTTCAGGGTATATTTGGGTGGGATTCTCTCTTATATTATTGGCAACCTATGCTTCTATGATATTTTTACATGTGCCTTTATTTCTCCCTATGGAATTAAGGATCAAATCTTAGTCTAACAGAATCCTTGTAAGGGTTCAATAGCCCTGAGGGTGCATACAAAAGCAAAGTACTCATGAACTATTTTATTATATTTTGAAACTAATTTATCAAGTGGTGGAAAAAAACCCAAACAAGTGCCCAAAACTTGCTTACAAAATTAAACCCTGGCAATACTTTTTTTTATGATTTCTGTTTCTGAATATCAGACGGTTAAAAAGAACATAATATTTCAATCATCTCCTCATGTCTCTCTTCCAGCAGCATATTTCTTTTAAAATCATATAATTCTTTCCTTCAAGGTCATACCTAAGTGCACTTTTTTGATTGGGCATGAAATATTTGTTGCTTTTTTTTCTCTCCAAGGAGTCAAAAACCAGAGTCCATCATAGAGGTGGAAGTCACATGATAACATAAATAATTGTCGTCAGTGCAGACAGTTCCAGTAATTCAATTACACCTTTGTAGCTGAAGGACAGAACACACGCCTTTGGGGTGTTTGTTGTTTGTCTAATATAAAGTAGAAATCTGTTTTGGACAAATTAATAATTCAGGGGAAATTTCCTTTTTCTTTTCCTTTCAATAGTAATAAATCAGCACCAAAATAAAGTGTGAAAAAATCTGTAATGGAAGTTGTAAGAAAAATAAAGTTCTATATTGTATAATAATTTCATAAGCTATTTGAGAATCCATTTTAATAAATTTCTATGACAATAATTCTCTTAAGCTTTCTATAATTTTAAGAAATATAGGTTATTTAAAGAAAAATAATATTATGAATAGCCTTGAAAGAACAAGTACAAGTCTCAGGAATTTAATTAATTTTGTAATTAAAAATTACATACAAATAATTTCAAAATTAATTACTATAGAATAATGTGCAGTCATTGTCCTGACTAAAGCAGGAAAAACATCATAGCTCTTGAGCTTTGGGTTTGAGCCAATCTACATCACTTTGGCAGTAGCTAGCCCATGAAAATTCCCTAGATTTCTTAGGATAAGTAACTAAATTATGATACCTTTGTGTTTCCCAACAACAAGGTCATCTGCTTCCAATATTGTTGCATAAGGCTCTAAGGAATCACTGAACAGGTTTCACTTACACAGAGGGATGTATCAGTTGTGTGCTCAGGTATTTTTTTATGTACAGTGTAGAGGTTTCAATTTATTACATATAACACACTCCTTACACTTTCAATTAAAAAAACCCTGTTGTATTCAGGGTGAATTGTCATGGGATGTTTTCAAAACCAAAATAAGCCTCTGTGCTTATCAGCAGTCTAAATCTGATCATTGAGAACGTATTAAGGAAACTTTCAGTTTGATGTCAATGTCATACCAATGTCAATGTCAGTGGAAAATTTAGGACTCATCTCTTTCTGTTCCTCCCCACACTTACAATAACCATGTGCACTGTTCAGTGGTTTTGCTCCATTTTCGTAATACAGTATTTATTTTACCTTCTCTTTACTCTTATGTAATACTTTTTTTTTCTTTTTCCCTCTGATCTAAGAAAAATTATATCCTCTTGCTAAAGACCTCTTTTCCAATTGTTTTTGACATTAATGGAGGAGACACTTCTGACATTACTGGTATATGTACTTTTACACGAACATTTTCTAAATTTCATGTTCTGTTTCCTGGCTGTTTTTATTTGACCCCTAAATCTGCAGTTAACTTGAGCGTACAACCTCCATTTTTTTTATAATCTCTTGTGGGTGAGGGATGGAGACATGGACCCAGACCGACAGGGAATCTGAGACATTTATTCAGAGAAACAAGCTAATTTTATACACTTCTTCAAGACCCACTATTTCCTTATATGCTATTTTTTCACTGAGCGACCTATCACACATTGCCATGTCAGTAACACACTTTCTCAGTGTCCCTGTATGGAGGTGATCATGCACGGTCCACCTGTCCAGCAGCTTCTGGCAGGCTCCTCTCTGCAGGGCCCTGCCCTGTGGCATCTCCTTCCCCAAGGTCAGGCAGAGACAAGCTGCTTTGTCCTGTCATGGCATTCTGCAGGCACATCCCACAGCCAGCAGTTCAATTCATCCTATCTCTTTCCACAACCTCTAATCTGCGTGTTGGGGGAAAACAAGATGGCACATAGAAAAGATGAACTCTGATCTACTAAATAAAACTATTATTCTTTGCAGGATAGAAAAAATAAGTATACAGTTTGGCTTAATATGAAATCAGTAAGACTGTGTAGAGTTTAAGTGAAAGATTCTGGGAGCTGGAAAAGGATGATTGCTTGCCTCTTCTGTCTTAAATATGTAACAGCCAGTTCACTGAGTGACTGCCTTTGTCTATAAGAAATGGCATTACTATAGTAATTGAAATCCCTCAAGTAGGTTTTTCAAGAAGCAGGAGTTCTCAGACTGAAGCCTCCTAAAGGATTTAGAACTGAATATTTTCTTCCTTCTCCTTAAGTTCCTGACAAAATAATTCTGAGAGGTCAGTATGTAGTGAATTTAGTTTAACACGGTGTTCTAAAACAAGGTGACAATTCTCACTTCACAATCAAATTATAATGGCCCTTATAAATCAGTCTTTTCTTCTTTCTCTGAACATTAAAGTAACTAAAACAAAGATATAACCATATCTACCACAAAGTATTAAAAGTTCCCAGAAATCAAGACAAAATGTTCTCCAATGCATCCTATATTAGCATATTAAAAATAATATTTTGTATCTTTGAAAATTTACAACACCCAGGAGCACCACAGTAACATTAATTTCATTCTGAAAAATGGAAAAAATACATACTATATATGTGTATGTCACCATTTACCCATTATAATAGCAATATTTTGCACTCAGTTTTGTTCCTTAGAATTTCTAGTCCTTTGGACAGTTTTTGAATAATTATTCTTTTAAACTTAAGAGAAATCATCTAAATCATCATATTTCAGAACTATTTCTCTTTATGGGTTTCTTATGCTCATGACATTACCTTAGTGGAATACCCTGAAAATACACAATATTCTTTGTAAAAGCTTGTATAGTTGCCATTCTACTCAGTTTTTAATTTCTGTACTGAATAAATGTGTGAGATTATTCTTTCTTTTAGATTCTTTAACTGCACAAGGAGAATTATCAAAAGAAATCACAAGTGTGATTTTGATTTTCAGTGATATGAACTGAATTTGAAGAATTATCTGAATCCATTTCTTTAAAACAAAAATCAAATAAAAGCCATAAATTTCTGGAGTACATTGTGTTCCCAGTTTCATTGCTTTTTATCTGTCACATCTTTAGGTTTTTTAAGCCAAAAGTGTTACCACAAGCCTCTGGTAACATAGCTTTAATGAAATGTGTTGTAAACACATTATTTGTCAATATAATTTTTCTCTCATAATTACCTTTACCAATTAAGTTGATAGATGATGGGATTCTGTGATTTTTTAAAAAGAATTATTGAATTTCTTATGACTGGAGTGATATCTTTTTGTATTTCAAACAAGTTGGAGATAAATGCTAAGAACTTGTATAGATCTCAATGTGCAGTTACTGATTGTTAATCTCCCAAATCTGAGTTCCTCTTCCTGGCAATCTAATTTACATGTAGTCAGTCAATTTTATGAATTTATTTTCAACAAAGTTAAATGTAGAGAACATTTAACTGTGCTGTAGAAAATGTGGACAGACGGCAATTTAGAAGTGTTGGGGATTAGGAACAGATTTTTCCTGTCTTGCATTCACATTTCATCTCTATTTTCCATGCAGGATCTGAATATGACTTGTTTCCCTTTAATGAGTATATTCTCTTCTAGACTATGTATTTCCATATGATGACTGGAAAAAACCCAACCCACCCTCCAAAAAACACCCCAAACCCACAAAAACCCAAACAGACCAACACAAAAACCCCCAAATAAATAAACAAACAAGAACCACAACAAACTCTAAGATTTTGCCATAACAATTTGTTCACCTATCTCTACTTGAAAGCCTATTACTGTGAATCTACTGGCATGCAGAAATTACATATTCCGGGAGTGAGGACCCAAATAAGGTCAAAAGGATAGAGAATTCTCATAGCTTTCAACTGCAAGTGAATATGTTAATTTGAAAAGTTTTTGTTTTCTTACTAGAAGGAAAGCCAATTACATAATGAGATGATTTATTAGAACTTCAAAGATCAGTTGCTCATTTCTCACTGAATGCAACTAACAATAAAGTATTGCAATGTTTCCATTGCATCGTATGTGCGTTTTTTTCATAGTTTCTTGGTTTATCACTCAACTTAGTTTGGTTCAAAAATATTTCCCTTTTTGTGTAACTTTGTTTTCTTGGTTTCTTAACAAGGCTTTCTTCATAGCTTCTCAAAAGTCAGATATTTTCCAGGTGTCCCTTTTTAAAATAAAACTATATTCTGAAAATAGATAAGTACTCATATAATTTATTTCTCTTGTGTTTAAAGAAAATTACAACTTTCCAATCAACAGCAGACTAATTATATATAAAATGCCTCTTAAATAATAGACTAAATTATGCAGTACATCAGAAGCAGAATTAAGAAACGCTGTGACAGACATTTATCATAAAACATAGAACAAAAAAAGGAGTTATTTAAAATACATGCTTGTTTACTTAACCATATTCCTAAAAAAAATTGCCCCACAGCAAAGTCACAAAATATTTAACTTAGTTATGTTGTTATGAAGAATAATAATAGGACGAATACGTTGAAAATTAATGGCAAACTCTTCAGATTTCTTGTTGTAAATTTTAGTTTGGTGTAGGGCTTGCAAACAGGAGCATACCTCAGGCTTCTGGAATCGTTCTTTTACTCAAAGCAACATATTGAACAATGTAGTTGCAACATTTAAGCTTTTAGATGTAAAGCACGTAATAGAAGAAATGCCTTATAAGAGGCTAAGGATGGCAAGCTCTACCAGGCTAAACAGAATTCAGAGGGCAGTGCAAAACTGAATGAGGAGAAGGTGCCAAACAACGGTTACATGACATTTCTATGGAAAATAAACCCGGTAAACACTCTTAAACAGATGTGTTACTAATCAAAAGCTTTAATACTGATTTACAAGTCCAAGCAACACAGAAGGTCCTTAGGGAATGGTTCTGACATGGATAACAAGACCATTTGTTTGTTATTTTATTAAATAGATAGACAGGTGATACAGACTTTGTGGCACCAAAAGTAGTACAGTATTATTTTTAATCTGAGAATTTGATACGCGTATTTTCACACTAGTTTATTTTAAGTCAATAAAAAAAAATGCTAGTGATTTAGCAATATTTAAAGAAATAAAAATTTTTGCAAAGAAACTACAGAACATTTCAAAATATACCCTCCTCAGTTCTGGTACTTATCTTACAAAATTCAAAAGAGAGATGCAATCTCAGATTTTCAGACTGCACTTGAAAATAAAATTATTAAGGCTGAAAAGATAACTTAAGGTCTCAAGGCTCTTATATTTATACTGATTTATAAGTTGCAGCCATTTGTCAGCCAGGGACTGCTGTTCATGAATTTTACACTAGGGAGCTGTTAGATACAGAACAGAACTAACTTATAAGCAGGGTATTTAAACTTCAGTACTCCTGTTCCCTTCTGACTTTTGGAAGCACAGCCAAGAGGACTATTAGTTTTCCTTGCTCTTTTCAGCATCAGAGCTCATGTATCATACCCTGGCTTCAGGAAAAGTAGGAGTGTTCTTCTTTAGCATGAGCTACTCTAGAATGTAGGATACATCTCTTGCATGTGGGAAATATGATTTTAAACAACTGGAGAAGGCCTGGAATGCAGGTATCAGTCTTCCTAGATATGCTGTGACAGTCACTACCCACCCCACTCTACTGAACACAGAAATTTTACTCTGTTTTTTGAGTGGAACTAAAAGAGACCATGCAAAGTTCTTAGCCACATGGTTTTTTATGTTCATATTGCCTTAGACAAACTGAAGCTGTCTTGAAGCCCATTTAGTTCAAATGCTGGTTCTGATGAATCAGGTGGGTAGGAGGTGATTTGTCAATGCCAAGAAATTTTCCCAGTATTTATGACTTTTATGACTTATTTCCCTATCCAGTTAGACTCTAGGTTTTATTTGATTTCTGTATCATTCTATGGATCTTAACTTCTTAAATCTGCTCCAGTCTTTATGTTTCTGAGTTCAGTAGTACCTGTTATCTTTCTTTCATCTGTAGGAAAATCTGCAGGGTTATGAAATTCCATCACCTCATATCAAGTGGATTTTGTTTTCGTCTTCAAGAGTATTATTTTATTAATTTATTCAGGAACAATTTCAAACTGTTCTTTACCATGCCAACATTTTCTCTGTATTATATCTCTTTACCTTTTCTGATATTTCTGTCCCTGAGATATTTATAGAAAACTCTCATGTTCCACCCATATTTTGTTTTACATTCAGTTTTTCTTTCTGCTAGACTAAACAAGACAAAGCTCCTGTAGTCTCCTGTTGTAAAAAAGGACTCTCTATTCTTCTCATTACTCGTCTCGTTGTCTGTATTTGTTTTATTCGGATTTAATGCTTCTTGACCACAAAAATGTACAAAAAGAACAAATGTTTTAGTCACAGTATATAAGCCATCAAGAAAAAAATCATATGGAACATTCGTAATTCAAGTAATAAATCTTTTTTGCAATATATGAGAATGGAATCTTTCTTTCTTGGAGGTATGGATTTAGGTGATTTGTTCGACATAATAAGGTTTTTGTTGATCTGAATTTTTTTTCTAGTCTATTTTTCAGTGACATTCACCTGCACAGACTACTATTAAATTTATCCTCTCATATGTGTTGTTAATCATTTAGTTTCATCCTTATGACACTCCGATTCATTCATACAGAGTACTTGTTCTGGCTAAATCTGAAATCCTTAAAAATATAACTATGCTTTAATAAATGTTCCGATTGGAGAGATTTGTCATTTTCCTGGGGATGTTTAGCAACACTCCTGACAAATCCAAGTGATGAAATCTTAAATGGGTTTTTGTTTCTTTCCCATCAAAAGAAGTTTAAAGAAGAAAACTATTTTTCTCTCTTTTTTTGCTGTTGTTAATTATGAATACTTTAAAAATACACTGTCATGATTTTCTACTTAATTTAGTCATTAGACTTTTTTAAATCTTCATAGATATTCAATATTATTCCTCTTTTTTTTCTTTCGACTTCATCATTTATGTAAAAAAGAGATAAGGAGAAAAAAAAGGACTTGGATATAGGAAAAGGTTTCATATTATGAAAGCCTACATTTGAGACAGAAATCAGCATAATTTTAAACTTTATCCTTCTACAAGCAAATCTGCACTAAAGTTAAACTACTTTAGCAAAACCACGTTTGGTGGCTCTTTGCAGGTCACAGAGTACTTTCAGATATTTTCTTCAGCGTTTCTATGCAATGTGCTGCTGACATGGCACCCAGTCAGTTACCTGTATTAGAAATATCAGCAGTTTTATTTTCCTCTTTTACTGTAAAAAATAAGGTAACATGAGTTGTAGAAGTTGGAAAGTTTGCATAATCATTTTTGAACTTCTAAATTAAGAACATTCTACTGGACACTACTGACATATCAGCCATGTGTTGGCCTTTCCAGTCTGTCAGGACTTTTTATTGCTTGTTACTGTATTGAAATATACAGAACTCCAAAGCACCACAAGTATGTAAAATAAGCATGTGTAAAATATGTGTGCAATATTAGTTCGTTGAAAAAGGTGTCAAAATGAGAGAGAAGAGCTAAAAAGCCAAAAAAGACTGTTCAGGATAGCACCAGCACTTTGATAAATACTATGGGTATGTAGGTTTTAACTTCCTCATTTAGGTCAAAAATTTCACCAGTTCATAATACTCATGACCTATTCATGGATATTCATAACTTCTATATGATTCCATTTAAATGTTTCTTTTTTCTTTCACCAGTGATCTTCTGTATCCTATTTTCAGAAATATTTTAACTGTAACTTGTAAAGAATAAGTGATGTTTGGCTAATTCACAATATGAAACATGAATTCTTACTAGGAAGAAAGAATCTGCATAAATTCTAATAACCTAGATTTCTAAAGTTATCAGAACAGTAGAAAGAAAAGAGTGTTTATACTTTATAATATTTAACTGTGATTAACAGAATTCCCAAAGTATGAGTATCCAGGTAATACTAAACTAGTATCACTTTAGATTGTGGAATAATTACATGTGTAGGAGCAAATCAGTTTAATTCTTTACATCAGGTCAGTCTATTATTTGATACAGAATATGCATTATCAAATATTATAAATATTTTTTCCAGTGAAAGGTAAGCCATTTCAAGAAAGATAAGAAAAGTGTAAAACACAAGGAAAGAGAATAATAAGGAAAAATTTACAGAAAATATTACACTATATCATTCATTTTTGTATTGCATTTTTACTGCTACATATTATATATATTATGTCTATATATATAATATATGTTAGATGCTGCATGTGAGGAGTGGAAATACATTACTATGCCAAAAGCAGACAACAAAGGGCCTCAAATGCATCTATATTGCTTTTTGCCTGATAGGGCTTATTTACAAGCATTGGTCTCTTGATGTGCCATCACTTCCAAACCAAGGATGTAACTCCACTGTCAACAGCCATTGAAGCCCTAGAAATGAATGACTCTTGTCACCACTATGTTTTTGCCACTGGGTAAAGGTTTCAGTGAATTGTCTTTAAATAGCATATTTATTACAGTTATGCTGAGAGATTCTTCAGAGCTTTACAGTACTGGTCATAGACTGTGGATAATGTAAGTACTTAGACCAGAGATTGTTCTGGTTTTTTGGACAAAAACTAATGAACAATCTTTTCTGATGTAGTCTATATAGACAGGAAAAATGTGGAAAATGAAAAGAAAATCAAAGAAAGATGAAATGTTTTGACTCTTTTCTTAATTATTAAACAGAAAACTTGGTAGAGTTAAGTTATTACCAAGGATTTTTCACCAGACTTGAGCTTTCAGTGGTGCAGCTTTCAGCACAGAGATGAGCACAATGCTTCATCTGTTTGGCTTTTTATAATTGTCTACAAATAAACATGATCTTTCTACTGAAAAAAAAAATGGGCATGATAAGAGAAAAAAATGAAGAAGAGTAGATACTATTAAAAGGGAATAAGACTCCAGGACAGTCTTATATTCTTACCTTATTCAAGCAAAATATATGTTAATGTAGTTATATACAAGCTAATACATCTACATGTGAGGACGCAGACCCTATTGACTTTATGGGAGATTTTTAAGGAGCAGTGCTGCCAGTACAGTGCTGTAGCCAGAAAAGCTATTGCAATCCCTGCACACATACAGAGGCAGAGTGAGCAGGAAAGGAATGTCACTGCTGTGAACCGCATTGGCAAGGGAATGGTTGGAGTTCTGAATGCAGATATCTACTCTTAATATGGAAGCTGAGCAACTGAAAGAGGTAAAAGGACAAAGTATAAAGTGCAGATGGACAAAATACTTTACACTTAAAAACTTAATGCTTGCCACACCATCAATAGTTTTTCAGCCTAGTTTACTCTGACTCTGTATTGTGGTATCAATTATCTTGTCATGTGGGAAGGCTGAAGCAGAAACACAACATGCACTGAGTTTCAGAATCCTAATTTACTTAACCTAATTATGTTGTCATTCATAATGTTTTATGTATGACTGCTGTGTCTTCAGCAGAGAAATATGGTGACGAGTGAATAAAAAGTAGGTTTTCTCCCTCACTAGAGGGGAGGGGTACATGTTGGCATTTAAGCAATGGCATCAATCACCCCAGGTCCTCAGCCAGTGTAGGCTGAAATAGATCTCTGTCTGCTATTTTGTCTCCATCCCCAGGCTTGTTGTAACTGTTATATCTTCTTGCTACTTAATTTATTTTCACCACCTAAGAGATTCACATCAGAAACAGAACACATCAGTTCATGCTTTTGACAGGGCTGAGCACATGTATTATGTAGGTGGTGTTGCTTTTATTTTTAATATTACTGTCATCCAGTATGGTATGATGTGAGACATATCTCCTTCATATTTTTAGAGAAATAATAAGCAAGTTGCACTGACATATTCTTAATTAACATTTCCTTTCAGTAAAACATTTTTGTAAATATTTAAACCAAAGAGTAAATTACATTATGAAAGGATTTGTTCAATGATATCTCTCTTTTTTGCCTCAAAAAGAAAATTTTTTTATTGAATATTACAGAGTTTTTTGGCAAGTTAGCAATCAGAAGTCAAATTGAAGCAGGACTGGTTCCCTAGTAGCTTGTAGTAACTAAAGATTTTCATACCTTTGTACACATAGATCATCCATATGTCAAGAAGGGCAGCTGTGTGGCAGCACTCTGATGTGTTGGCCCAGCAAAGATTTGTGAGGTAAATTGCACATTAACTTTGCGTACTGCTGTAGGTTGTGCAGATATAGATCAATCAGGCAGAGGTAAAGCTAAATATCTGGTTTTGCTGATACTGTTTTGTAACTGATACTTGATGAAACTCACAGCCAAATATACCTGTCCCTTGTCTCTATACCTTTATATTACTCTGTATGGTAGCATCCACATAGAAATAGTGCAATGCATGGAAGAGTCTAGAATCAGCACAGCTCTGGACTAGTCATTAGACTGAAGATACCAGGAAAGATGTCAAGAACATCACACTGCCTAGATGAAGTACCTCTCTTCTTTTTTTGTATGTGGCACATAAAAAGGGATGAGAGAAGAGAACATGAAAGAAATGTTGCTTTCTATGCTGAAAGCAATGATGTCTGGAGAGAAAAA
Source organism: Machaerirhynchus nigripectus (assembly GCA_013397975.1). Lineage (NCBI taxonomy): Eukaryota > Metazoa > Chordata > Aves > Passeriformes > Dicruridae > Machaerirhynchus > Machaerirhynchus nigripectus. The sequence continues at coordinate 4,066 of VZRQ01009489.1, read as the reverse complement.
CAGATGGCTCATGGGAAGTATAGTCATGTTTGCAATCTCATGATAACTTACTTACCAGGAGGGTAATTCCTGTAAGTATAGTCACAGGAATTGCACTTCAAGACTTTTCCTTCTGGCTCACATTCTAGAAACCAAAGATAAAAAAATCAAGTAGAACCACACGTCTGTGTCTTACATGAAAAAATGTAAACTACAGACGTGTGAAATGCTTTTAAAACTTCCTTTCTCTCTCTAGTCTCGCAGTTTCTACAAAAGCAAGTATTTATTTGACAGGCTGAAATCAGCAGGAAAGCAGAGATTAAGGATTCATACAGTTGGAGTATCACATTCACCTAATGTAAGAGGGATGGGAATATGAAAAAGACAGTGCATGATTTATGCTTCTGCACCTTGGATTTTATTTTTTTAACACAGAAACTTTATAGTTGGAGAAAACTCTCTCTGATTTTGTCTGCTAAACTGCCACGGATCTTCCATGAAAATATTTTTACAGGTATGACTGATCATCATGGGATGGATATCTCTCCCTATTCTGCCCCAGGCTTCATATATAACCTCTCCAAATTACTTAGGCCATTTAAATCCTGATAAGTCCTAGTCATTGTTAGCTAAGGATGCATGAAACATGAAATAAAAATATTTGGTCAGCTGGAAGTTAACAACCTGACTTCAAGTTTAGGGAATGATAATTATTGTATAGCACTAAGCCAACCAGGTTCTTTGCCAACTTGTCATGTTATAACAAAAAAATTAAAATGTATGCTTGTTCCATGTTTTGTAGCAAATTTAGCTTGGTACACTTTTCAGTTTCAGTTAGAATGTTAAAAAAATTAGTACAAATCACTAGAAAAAGTACAAGGTTGTGGGTTGTCCACAGAACAAATGGGAATGCAAAACTCTACTCAGTAGCTGAATATGGAAACACAGAAGCAGAGGACTCCTTTTGGTCCTGAACCTGATGATGATAACCCACTTCTGATAGGTAGTTTAGTGGGAAATTATTAATATTCTCAAACTTCCTCCAAAAAATCAGTTCAGTTTCTGCAGAGAGGAATATGACCACATTGTCAGGTAAATTATATTTATTTAAGATACTGAAGAATATTAAAATGGCAGTAATTTTTATACTGAGAGGAAAACATTTAATTTCCTGGTAATGAGAACTGAAAACAGTTTAGAAAAGGGAAAAAAAAAACAGTAGATTATAAGCAATGGTAAGTTGTTTCTACAAGTGTTACAGGATCTCAGTGGAATAATTGCTCAGCTTGCTACTTAATGTCTGCTTCCCATGAACTGTCTTGCCTAGAGGAAGTTATTGATGCTACATGAATATTTAAGAAGGAAAGTCATTGCCCCTGGGTATTGCAGGAATTTTTTATTAGACCTCCATTGACTGTAACAGGAGATGAAATGGCTAGTTACCAAGTAGATACATATATTTAAGATACCTAAATGTATTTGCAATTTGCAAGTGAAGTGTGTAAGTCCAAGGGTTCATACCAATTGTGTAACTATAACTCCTGTGCTAGTTGAAGTTTTTTAGAGGGATCTTATCTGACATTCAGCTGCTGACTGAAATGGGAGCTGATCCTCTGCAGTTATGGGTCCTGTGGTGTATCTTCCAGACACAGCCGCACACCTTATTAAGTTAAACTGAACACCTATTGCTAAGCAACTAAACTGAATCAAATTTAATTATTTTAATACCAAAATTTACATAACATGCAAACCGATTTTTGACATAAATACTCAGGAACAAAAGGAAGATGAGGAAACCAGAAAAAGATCTCAAACATGTTAAAAGATATACTTTTACTATGCCTTGTAAGGATGTAATTGAGACCCTGATATTAGCTCAGTTGGTCAGAGCATGGTGCTAATAATGCCATGGTCATGTGTTAAATCTCTATACAGGCTATTCACTTAAGAACTGGACTCTATGAACCTTGTGGGTCCCTTCCAACTCAGAATATTCTGTGATAACTCTCCTGCTGTCAGGTTTTCTGCATTGTTTTCTGAGGGAGTAAAAAAACCAACCAAACAAAAAAAGACATTTTAAAAAAGAGCGCATTAGACTAATTCTTACTAATCAGCTGTTGAATTGGAATGAAAGGATGAAAAACTTGTAACTCCAATAAGCACAAAAGAAAATATTATACGGGTCTTAATGATTTTCAGCTTGAGTGGAAAGTATATTTCATTGTCAAACCTATGTAACATTTTCATCCATCTGCCTGTCTGAAGTACTGCAAGGTAGAAATTGTTCCATGAACTTACTGATGATTTAATGCTCAGTGTTTTTGTCCTCATTCCCTGAAACCCCCTCTGACTCTTTTGTTTGTTTGCTTGCTTGCTTGTGTGTTTGCACCTGTACCAGTGCTTAAAAGGTGCCCCCGAGACCCAAGGTCTGGGAAATTAGTACTCCCAAGGGGAAAAACCTGGGAGATCGGAAACTAACTTGGCGACTTATAGCTGTGATTTTTTACTTGTCGACTTGTAACCTTGAGACCTGTAACTTTGTTAAACACTAGGTGCTCTCGAGATGTAAGGAGTAGGACCTTGGAAAATATTTTATAAGGGGCGCCCCTTGAGAGAGACTACTCTGGTGTTAGGAGGTACCTTCCCAGGGAGAAGAATGAGAATTTTGTAAATTAGCTTTGTAACTTTTATGTGGGCACCCTCTGGTAACGACCACTCTGAAATTTGTGGTAACATAAAATACAGCGCACAAGCTTTGTTTCCTTTGTTGAATGAATTTGGTGCCAGGTCATCTTCTGTAGGGATGGACTGTGCACTTAAGTGGTTGGTGTAACATCCAGGAGGTCATTGGCAGAACCATTGCCTGCTGCCGGACTTGACTGTCATGTCCAAAGAAAGCTTTAGAATGCAAACGAGAGAGAATTTTATGGGGAAAAAAAAAACTGTGAGGTTTTGAACCTGTAACATTCTCTGAAATGTGGTCTTATCTGATAACAAGGAAGTAGCATGTCGACCCTGAATTAAAACTGACAAAGGTCAGCAGACTACTACCGAAAACAGTACCTGTATGGCTACTGAAAAAAAAAAAATTAAAATTTGGCCATAAACCCAGAAAAATTGGAATCCAGTCAATAAAAAGCAGTGAAACACTAAAAAAAACTGGGTGAACAGCAAAATTTAAATCATTGGAGTAAAAGGAGCAAATGCTATCTGTGAAATTGATAAGGCTAATTGCTCCAGGCAGAAATGCCCTGAAAGAAAGGCAGCTCAAATGCCTAAACCTCTCTGTCTCCACCGAACATGAAATCAGTTGGAGCAGACCCCACTGAAAAAACTCTGGGACAGAACATGAAAACTAAAACCCTACCTAAATAATAATTTGATGCAATTAACAACTTGTTCCAATCAGGCATATTTTGCCTGGGAAGCTTCTTTTCTTTTTCTAGGAATTCCAAACATCCCTGTACTGAAGAAAAGGAGAATGAATTTAGAAGCAGAGAAAACTGCCAGCAAATCCACACCTAGATATGATAACCATCTTTTCTCTTTAAGCTCTGTTACTTTGTAATAACTACAAGAAGTTTTTGTTTTCTTTTAATATCGGTCTGTAGTAGGCCAAATTTTTACTTTTCTTTTACAGGAACCTACCAACAGATGAAATGGAGCTGTGTGAGAACCAATGGAACTATTAATTTTTCACCTTAATTACTTGTGTTGTCAATTAATTTATTAATGTCTGTAATTTTTTGGTGTTTGCATTGCATGGAAATCAAATATTAGTCAAAGCATTTTATATATTGTTATGTTTGGGTTCTTTTGCCAAGCTTCTTTTATCTTTTTACAAGGGAAAATAATGTGGCAAAAAATCTTATGAATGTACAATCTGTTTTAACTGATTTTATTTTGAAAGTTGGTACAAGAATTTATACATATATGGAATCATGCATCTATGTATTAACCTTCCCAATTCTACCTTGGAAGATTTTTGAATCATTATAACTTGGCTATAAGTTGTTTTTTTTTTTAAGAGCTGTCATAGTGAACTAAAAAATCCTAACAGAATTCAGGAATGTCACATGGAAAATAG
>VZRQ01009468.1:0-75208 GCA_013397975.1 Machaerirhynchus nigripectus | reverse complement strand
TAAAACTGAATCGGCTCCTCACACCTTCCATTTTTGTTTAGGAGCTCCTGACAGCCCTGATCATCAGAGCTGTTGCCACCACTTGGTTGGAAACGGTTTCCCTTGAGATCTGACTGAGTGTACATTCAACTCGTAAACATCTTTAAAATGACCATCTGATTTTGGGCTGCCTTAATTGAAGCTTCTCAAAGTTGCCTGGCCACACTTGTCCCAAAGATCTTCTGTTGCTGCCCCTTGGCAGTGTTGGGTTCGTGGTTGGACTAAAATGATCCTGAAGGTCTTTTTCCAACCTAAATAGTTCTGTGATTCCCTTCTTCAGGTGTCTTTGTTTCTACTGACTGAGCCGCCAAACTTTGATACCCCTCTTACCTCTTTTACTTCCCTTTGTATTTTGTTTCTGGTTGGCATCTGATCTTGAGTAGTCCTGTCCCAGGCAGTGCCTTGTGTCCTGATTTTTTTTTTTGTGTCCGTTTTGTAAAATCTTGTAGTTGAATCTGTGAGTAAGCTTGCTTGGCTGAAGTTTTTCTGGCCACCTGCAGTTTTTATAGGGGAAATTCCCATATTTCTCATTTAAAATTCTTACTTTAGGTTTTTGTTGAAGACAGCAAAGGGTGTCTTTTCTGGTTCTATTTTTTGTCTTTGTTTCAGTATTCATTGAGCAGATGTGTATTACCCTGGTAAAGCTGTAAAGTAGCCAAGTTGTGATGATCTTCAGTGGAGGTGGAATAGTTTAAAGAAGGCTTTGTAGTCTGGTTAGTTGTTTATACTTAAAAATAATTTAAGAAAAAGGTGCCTTTTTGTTTACTAGGTGTTTACAAGTAAACCTTGAAAACCCATCATAGCAAATAGTAAATAATTTTCTTTACAACAGAAGATATTTTCTTTTTTTTTGTGAAGAGATGGGATTCTTGCCAGCCATTAAAGTTTTCAAAAGATTGCTCCTATTTTCTTCTTAATATGTGTCAAATACTAAAACATAAAAAATTGTTGACAAGCTTTTTAAAAAAAAATGGTATCCAGGATTGACACCTTTTGCTAAAGTACCATTTAACTTCTTTTCAGGTGGAAAGTAATGGACATTAGAAGAGAAAATTAGTAAACAGTGCTAAAATGGAGGTCAGGATTTTTTTGTTTTGTTTTTTTTTTGGAAAGAATCTCAAATAATTAATTGCTTCTGGAACCTTAATCCAGTGGCTCTGGAATTTTCCAAAGGGGGCAGTGGGACTCATTCTTACTACAGTCCTAATCTGCTATTGTATCTATGATTTACTCTATATATATATACATATATATATATCTATATATGCGTGTGTATTCATATATATATGTGTGTATACATATATGTATGTAATATGTTCAAAACATGAAATAAAATGAAATTTTGTACTTGGTACAAGCTGTGTGCCTCCTGCAGATGCTAAAAGTACAGTTATCAAGGAAATACCAGTTTTCTAGTTGGCTAAAGAAGGGTGGTTGTGGTTGTGTATCACTTCTGTGCACAGTGAGTTCTGAAGAACTTCTTTAAAAAAAATTCTAACTAGAGAAACAGAAATTTTAGCTTTAATTTTTGGCAGAAATTTTAATTTTAATGGTCATCTATTCACTGAGCTATGGCTGAAACTAACAACAAGACAAAGAACTTTGCACTAAGAAGCCCGGTCATGGCTTCAATGTACCTTCCATGAACCAGACAGGAAATTCTGCAGAAAAAAGGGAAATAAGAACTCGGATCTTGTTAATTAAGGTTTTGGCAAGCTGACCTTTTGGGCCTTTTTGAAAACCCCAGTTTTCATCATGTCTGGTGTTTGAATTTCTTGTGTCCCTGCTGACCGCGGCGGGGGAGAAGGTTCCTTGTTGTGCTGTGTTTGCCGTCAGGTGCGAGTCTCTGCTAGGAGGGAGATGGGGCATTCCCTCAGAGTATCCGAGGGTGTTTTTGGAAAGCAGCTTTTTGGAGGATGGGATAGAGACTGGTCAGAAAGGAGCCTTTGGTAAGAATGGAGACTGAGGAGGGGAAAACCAGCGATCTCTGGAAATGTTCAAACAGGGAAACAAAGACTTAGTTCAGGGATGTGTAGGGATTTGTGAAATTAGGTTGTTAATGGATTGAGAACAAGCCTGGGGGAAAAAAAAAAGAAACCACAGTGGACCAGGGGAGTTACTTAAAAGTCTTTTATTCATCTCGCTTTTAGTTTCACTATTCACGAGTTCCATGTTTTATGTATTTGACTAATAACGTGGAGCTCTGGAGTTTACAGTGCTTTTAGTGTTTAATGATGCTCGTTCTGAAGGAGGGAGCAGAGCTCCTCCATCACTCAGTGACTCAGGGTCCCAGAGCAGGGGAGGTAGAGGCAAAATATGAACCTTGAGGCAGCCCTGGCCCTGAGGGCTGGAAATGAACAAAGACCTGTGTCCTCTGAAGGCTGAGACAGAAGGGTTTATTTGTGTTTTGAACAGTCAGTAGCATTCTTCCATACAAATCTGGAAAAGAACTGTGGAGTGTGACATCCCTTTCTTCAAAGGGTTGTTCAGAAACTCAGCTGGTGGAGCTCCATGTTGATTCAGGTGTGTTTGTAGCACCTGAGATGGACAAATGTTACAGGAAACAAAAGAAATCCAAGTTATTTCTTGAGTTCATCCCATGGCTCCCATGCATGACCTTTTTATGAAGAAGACAGAAAGTCTAAGAGCCGAAGAATCCAGTCAGATCACAAGATAGGCAGAGATTAAACTGAGATTAAGAAGTTTGAGCAGGAGGAACATGGCACAGATAAGCACGGCACAGATAGGGCTGCTCACAGAAACAGAATGTCTGAAGAGTATGTGTTAAAATGAGCATATTTACATAAATGCATCGTACAGAGGCTTCCAAAATATATATTAAAAAAAGGGAAAAAAGCTAGCAAGAACTCTTTTACAGTCTTTAAACTTATTTACTTATTCTGAGGTGATGAGGATAAGGAAAAGATGGCAGTGGTTTCATCACCTCCTGTTGGTGAAGACTCCAGAAATCAGCTTGTTGAGACATTCCTTTAGAGCGGTGTAGGATTTAAATCAAGTAAGAAGAAGACTTGCAACACAATTTTTGAATTAATCTCAGGGTGCTATGAGAATAAGGCAAATGAAAATGGGAGGCATTGAGTGCCTGTTGAGAACTGGGTGCCCTGGTTATGAAAAATCTCAGTGGGTTAAAAGGACTTACACTGGGAAATTGGTCAAGCACCAGATTAGGTCTGAGTGAACATTGCAGATCAGGTTCACCTGTCTGCCCTGTGAGAAGCAACAAAATGGGATCATGAGTGCAGAGTGAGGACGCGCTTGAGAATAGTGTTAAGATGCCTGAGGCAGGGATGAAAAATCCACCTTTCCTCAGAGGAAAGAACCATCTGTGGTAAAAGGGTCATTTTGAGGCTTTGGAGACTCGGTTTGTCAGAGGCACTCGAGGGAACTGGGGCAGAGAAGAGGTTTGCTCCTGCATTAGCAGGGCATGCAGGAGGTTGTAGCTGTAATTAGGAAGAGGAGGAACAGAGAAAATGCTCTGGATTTTTCACAGTATTGTAGAATGCCACTTCTGGCAGGGAAAAATCCCTGAAAGATGCTTAACTGACCAAACACGCTGGGCTGAAAAGGAGGCACATTTCCCCTCCCAGAGAACGGAGGTGGATGGCTGGGTGGCAAGTGTGCCCTGGGCTGGTGGGATGAGGGAATTAGGGAGACTCGTGTTCCTCCTAAACTGAATGCAGAGAGGATTAAACAGGTCTCACTTCTGGAACTGCTAGGAATGAGGGAAAGAAAATGCTCGGTTTTGTCGCATCATCTTTCAGAAACCTTGTTCATAAATGGGAAAATTAGGTGACTGAAAGGGATGTGGAGAGGGAAGCAGGGAAGGAAAAACTGTGGAACCCACCAGGAAGGAGGCAGCCTGTGTGGGACTGCTCAGATGTGCTTTGTCCCTCGTGGGATTCAGTGACAAAATGGTTTCATGTTCTAATTTTTAATTGAGCAAGTGATTGAAGAAGGCAAGAGAGAAGGACCTGCTCTGGAAGGGCAAAGTGAGCACTGAGGAGATTTTTCAGAAACAGTTTCATTTCTCTTCACTGTAATTTTTTTCTGTGCAATAAATGTATATTTAATCTAGTTGGTTCTAGTAAAACTCAGCTCTAGAGTTAACAAACATACTCTTGGGTCTTTTGGGTGTCTCATCATGGAAGGGTGAAAGTAAATCCACCTCTCACTTTTGAGGTCCTGCAGAGCAATTTGTAATCCCACAAATCCGAGCACTTATATATAGTGAGGTCTTGAGAAATCACTGACTTGGACATAGTAATCATATCAGCAAAGATAGGGAGGCTTCTGAGTGTGGGAGTGACCATTTCCATCACAGATAGTTTTAATGAAAACGATTTTTTTTAAGGCTTTTTAAGGCCTGGTTTTTTGCTTAAAAAGTGAAAAGAGGGAAACAAAAAAAGATTTTTGAAAAATTGAAATTTATAGTTTTGACCAGTGACAGGAAACGTAATAAGATTTTGCCTTGGTTTGGTTTTGTGGTGGTTTTATTTATTTATTTATGGGCAAATTATCAGCTTTTGAAATGATGAGAAATCAGAGAGGGAAAGGAAGACCTTTTGTACTTTTAGACCAGTGACACGAATGCAAAATTGGATGCTTTGCTGGGCTTCTAGCTGTGTTTTAAGCAAAGGGAATTTTCCTAGTTTTTCAGGCTGAGTGAAGTTGGGAGCAATTTGCTGTATGATACGGAATACAGTGAATCAGCATTCTCGATGGCAGCTATTTATAGTTACTCTATTTTTATTCAAAGCAAAACAATAGCACTGAATTTCAGGCAGTTGGACCAGACGCTCAGGAAGGTCTGTCTTGAAGCTGAGGGAAAAAAAAATCTCATCTTGCTGGGTGTTGAGAGCTGAGCTCGTGAGCTCCGCCGGCATCTCCATTTCAGTGCCGTCCTCCGAAGGTGAAATCCGGGGCTGTGCTGGGGAGCTGCAGGAGCAGATGCCTCTAAAATGTAGTTTTTATCCACTGTTCAGGGGCTATCAACGTTCCTTGTGTTCTGTATTTGAAGAACTGAGCAATATAATTAATGCCTGTTAATTTTAACCATCTCTTCCAGGTTTTCTGTGACTGTTCCGTGTCCTGCTGCTGCTGCAGCCAACGTGGATCCGAATGCTGTGGCTACGAAGGCTTGCTACTGTCTCATGCTGGGTCCCTCAAATCCAAGAGCTACTTGGCAGTTTCCAAGGCAACCACCTGTGGAATAATTAAAAAGGATGAAGTGTTAGCGTGCCAGATAGAAGGGATTCTTGCCTGGAGAGAGCGTTTCACTTTCATCCGTCTTGAAGAATCAAATGTGCTTCTGCCAGCAAAGTTAAGGTAGTACAATTGAAAAGTAACGGTTTATTTTCTGGAAGTTTGAGGTGGAGCAACAAACCTGATATGACTGTGTGCTATACAGAAATGACCGTGGTTCCTTCTGGGTTAATATTTTGGGTATATCTAAATAGAAAATGCACGAGAAAGGTGGTGATGGAAAGGCAGTGTGGGTGATCAGTATTTTGTATTAGTAAAACAGTTGCATGGACTGTTTTGTACTTTATGCCGTCTTCCCTCGGATGATTTTAAGCTGGGAAGGACTAAAATGGAGCATACATTAGTTGGATCATAAATATGGGAAGTGCAGCCTTCATGCCAAGTACACTGAGATTTCTCTGGCATTCAGTGAAGTGATAGATATAAAAGGAATGTAGGAGTGGGCTCACTGCAAAATGACAGTCGGAATCAAGGATTGATCTTTATCCCAGAGCTTAGAGGGTGGGCAGTGACTAAGTCCATGCTGAACCAAACTGATTATCAGGTTTAGCTGCTTTGGTGAAGCAGCAGCTAAAACCACTTTGAAGTCACATATTCCCAGCTTCAGTGCTGAAATTGCACGGTGGAAAAAAACCAAATATTAAGCAAAATAACCCTGTTAGAATAACAAAAAATGGCAACTTCGGTTCTGAGAGTTTGAAATGTCACTACAGAAGTTGATGGCAAAGGTGTTAGACTTCAGATAACTGGAAAAGTTCTACTCTAAGTATTATATGTTACTGGATGTATCTGCTTATTATATCTTTCTTCTCTGCCAGTCATTCAAATATAGCTGAATAGAAAAATATTACTCATTTTTGACAATGGAGTTAAATGGAGAAAAACCACATTCCCATTCTTCCCATAGTCCACATAACTGCTCAGTTAAGTCTGGTTACCTTGCCTGATGCTCTTGTACAGTTAATTTTAGGCATGATGCTTTTGTGTAATTTATTTTAAGGAAAAAAAGAAAAAGAGTTCTAAATTTTGAAGTAGAAATATTTGGGATGCCATCTGGGCTTTACATAATAAATTTTTCCTGCCAAAATGTTTGTGGGATTCTGTTGGGATGTGGATGGGATTTCGCATTCCATCCCTTCCACAGCACAAGAGGATCATTGTTTTTTAGATATGGTGGGTCCAAGAAGAAATAAGAATTGTGTGGTGGCAGCTCTGTGATCTGAGGGAATACGAATAGAATCTATCCAGTAACCACTGTCACCCTTTACAGATGTTACCTAATTACATCAGCAAATACTTGCAGGTACCAACTGAGTACAGCTGCAGTTTTCCACCCTGATTTCCGGTTCATTGGTTTGTTGTCACCACATCCTAAATGCCAGTATGGTTTTCTTTTTGAAGTAATTCTTCAGCCTGTTAATTCCTTTCAGTGTGGAGCTGAGGAAAGTGGGTTTTTCAGGCAAGTGCTGTTTTCACATGTGGAAGGAGTGTGCTGGCAAAGTGTCTGCACCAAGCACAGGGAGGAGGATATGGAATTGAGACACTGCAAGTAGAGTGAAGGTAGTTGGTGTGTATGGATCCAGATCCTTGATCTTCCCAAGCAGCATAAATAACTCTCAAAGATGGAATTGGATACTTGTAAAAGAGTGTATTTGTGGAAGCCTAATGTAATAGCAATCAGGTACAGTAATGCAGGATTCCCAGGCATGTACACGGAGGAGTTTCAGCTTGGATGCTCCTGCAAAACATCCCAAGCACGTACAAATATCTCCATTTTTCTGTTTTACCTCAAATGCTGTGGGTGATGTTTTTCTCATGAAGCTTAAATGTCCAGGTGCTGCTGAAACCAGGGGTGAACAGCAGGTAGGATGAACAGCTTCCTGAAAGTTCCTATTCCAGACCCCCTTGAAAGGGGTGAGAGAGACTTGTCTCCGAAAAGGTGCCTCTAGAAAGGAATCCATCTTTTCCATGGATAGTTCAGCCTGGACAGCTGATTTAGCCTAAGTGGCAAACCTTTCAGGAACTTCAAGTGTGCAATTAGATGTATTTGTATATCAAATTAATTCATCTATGCTGGTTTCTCTGTATTCCACTCCTGTTCCAGAGCTTCCCCTGCTAAGTGGAGTTGCACTTGATTACTGGTACAACCCCCTTACTCATCCTCCTCTTCCCAACTTGGACATTTGACCCTGTCAGCTTTTCCAGCCTTCATCTGAAAGCCTGTGGTTCAGTATCAAGGGTAGTGAAGAGCCCCATGGAGTTTGTTAACATAGTTTGTAAGAGAAATAAAAACATCCATGCTAAATTTAGGCAGCTGGGCTGTGTGAAAGAAAATACAGTGACCAGGCAGAATTGATTTCTGATGTTCTATATATGGGTTGTGTTTTATAATAATCTTTATCCCTGGGAAGTTTTACAGAATTGAAGGGAGTAAAAGGTTAGAAGTAGTGGCTGGTTCAATAATTTCAGTCTCTCAAAGTGATTCAGTACCTGTCGACACAGAAGTTGTTCCTGTAGCCTTGGCTGTTAGAATTAGCTTTGACTAATTAGAATTAGTGCTATATGCACCGAGAAAAGCAAAATTTTCTTTCTCTTTCTGTGGCAGTAGATTGATGTTATGCTCCATGTTGGAGTAACTTAATGTCTTTTTGAGAGGAAGAAAACGGGAAGTAGTGATATGGTAATTGTTTCAAAGATTATTTTGATACAGTGGTTAATATTCTCCTATTTTTATACCATCAGAACAACTGTATCAAGAGTCAGTTACAGTGTGGTAGTCTAAAAGTGTCATTAAAATACTCACTAATTTTGTTAAATGACTTAGGACTGTTTCCTAGAATAGGTAGGACTAATCTTGTTGCTTGGAAATCCAGGTGATTTTTCAGGTTGGGAATTTCAGAGGGAGTTTTTCCATCTAGCAGGAACTGCTTACAGTGGAAATGTAGGGGAAATTCAGGATAAGAGCAATAAGCTCGAGTCACTTTTGTGGAAAAGGGAACTCAAACAATGAATGGACCCTTTTGCCTAGGCTTGATTTTGCTTTCAGAAGGAGGGAACTGTTCTGCTGCACTTTGGTGGATGGATTTTTTATGGGGAGCAAAGCTGCATTGCAACTTTAATGCAAACAGAATTATCTACAAGGTGACAGACCTTATGGTTAGGCACCAGATCCCTTTCTCCCCTCCAGCTGCTCCTGCTGGGCATTTTGGATATGCTTTTCCAGCATAGTTCAGATGATTCTCCCTGGTAGACAACACAAAAAGTCCAGAATAGAATAAAAAGGTCTGAGAGCTTGCAGAGAGGCAGTGAAGGTAAGGGTAGAAAAGCAGCTCTTGTCACACACTCATCCAGAGCAGTGATTTGTCTCCAGCAGTGGCCACTGGTGGGTTACTGAGGAGCACAGCAACAGAATGAGAATAGGATCCTGTTTCTGCACACCCCTCATTGTCCAGACATCTGTAGTACATGGATTGACTGAGCTGGATGTCTTTTTCTTGCAGTGTTTACTGGACTTGTCTTCTGGAATTTGTTAATGAGAAGTACTGGGAAGTGTAAAGCTCTGTGATTCCCCAGCTTAACTAACACATCAGCCTGTTCAGTGAGGAGCCATATTCTTCTGTTAACTTTTGAGCCTGAACTCCATATAAAATCCACTTCTTGCACTGGAAAAGGCTTAAATAATTCATATGTAGCTACTTGCATTACAATCATCATTGAGCTAGAGCTCAGCCTGCTACAGGTGTTGAGTCAGTTCAAAGCCTGCTGACCTGTACATGAAGTAGGGCCACTTGCCCCACCTCCAGTCATCCAACTTCACACTTAATGTCACTGAGATTCCTCACTTTCACTCCTGAATCTCATTTATGTATTTTAATGTCCAGTGAGTAATCTGAATGCATTTCTTTTTGGTTTTTCCTACTTACTGCCTTTGCTGCTGTGAATGGCTTTACTATCATCAGCAGATGTTGTCATCTCACTGTTGAGCCCTTTTCATGTCATTTATGAATTCATTGAACAGTGCTGGGAACAGATCCCAGCTCAGATCCCTGTGGAAAGAAGAGCTGAAATGGCACCAAGTCCTGCCAAAAGCGGAGTGGGTTTGCCCGCTTCTGCACGTGGCACAGCTGAATTTGTGGTAAAATCACTGTGCTGTTTTGGTACACTTGTAAATGTGGAGTCCCTGTAAAATACTTTGTAGGAATGGATAGTAATATGTAAGATAACATGTCACTCTTCATCACAGAATCATTAAGGTTGGAAAAGACCTCTAAGATCACCAAGTTCTGCCCTCAACCACCACCATGTTCACCACTAAACCATATCCTCAAGTGCCATATCCATGCATTTTTTGACTCCACTTCCCTGGGCAGGGTGTTCCAGTGCTGCCTATTTGTAATTTCACCTTTGAAAGATAGGGTGGGGCAAGGGATTCACCTTTCTGGATGACTGAGGGTGATGTTTAATGTTTAAAAAAGCCACACTTACTTTGTTCACAGCATTTTTCATCTTCTGAGTTTTTATTCTTAAAAGCAACTTGGTTGGAACCTGCTGGTTTGTCACTCTCTGCATTACCAGTAAACAGAAAATTAGATTGAATAAGGGAAATTAGGCTACAGAATAAATTTCCACAATCATAAATACATGCTTGTGTTAGATGATTAAGTGTAGGGAATTGCCTGAGCAGTAGAACTGTTACTTGCTCTTGTTTCCTGACATTACCATAGCAAACATCTAATGTAAAACTGGGCCAGATCTAAAGGACTTACAGCGTAAAATCATTTTTCCAGTGGTGTCCTGCAGCTGCAGCTTAGGGAGTGGAGAGTTGAGGACACAAATGTGCTGCCCATGACTGCAGTGTCCCAATGTCCCACTGCTGCTTCCTCTTACCACCTCTGTTCCTTCCTAATTATTCCTGAAGTTCTCTTTGCTTTTTCACTGCTCCTGTTATCAACCCCTGTGAAAACTGTATTTTCACAAAGCTATCTACAGTGACTTCAAGGTCTCTCCTAATCAGGAAAAAAACTAATTTAGAACCCCTCATTTTCTGTGTATAGTTGGCTGCTTTTTCTATATACAGGGCCTTGGAATTAATCTACTTGAATTTCATCTTCTGTTTTCTCTCCCAGTCACGCTGTATAATAACTAGCTGGAAGAAAAGACTGAGGATAACTGCTTTGATGCACTTACTGGTTTATCTGTAATAGACCTGTGACCTCACAGTGTGTCCTTTTCAGCATAATTTATTGTTCACTTAAATGAGAGAGGTCCAACTCCAGCCCTGTGCAGGAGTCTGATTTTATGTGGGGGTACGTTCTCTGCATGTACATTAACTGTTGATTAATAAGACCTTCCTCCTTTCTGCACCACAGCTGAGTTTTTGTCAAGATCTTGTGGAGAAGTTGGTAATTTTTAGGTACTCCCAAAATCCACAGAGCTCTTTCAGAGCCCCGCTGTCTGTGACCTGCAGATTGCAGTCCATCAGTTGGTATTTTTAATAATTTGGTTTCCTTAGAAATCTGGCTGTGTCCACGTGCTCCTGGCCCTGTAATTCCTGGTAGGCTTTGGCAGTGAGCAATGCTCAACTTCCCGGAGAGGATCCTGTTTCCTGGTCCTCTCTGCAGGCAGGCGCCAGAGCTGGGAGTTCCCTGAACTGTTACGTACTGAACAGTGAGTTCATTTGGGTTTTCATGTGGCAAAGAAGTACTTCTGAGGTTTTTCCCCCCCTCCCAACAGCTTTGTCCTGTCGAGCCTTTTATCTTTTGTCACCTACTGGCCAAGCAGACTTTCTTATAAGCTTCACCCTTGTGGTGTATTTGATAAAATTTCCTCTTAACACATCAGTTCTCAGTATTTTTTTTTTCAGCTTAGAATTATGCATTTAGTTTGTTAAAGCGTTTATTTTTTCCTGGAATCACAGTATGACTTCTCTTTCTGAAGGACATGCTTTTGAACACTTCCTAATATTGTTAAGTTGCACTTACTCTGTTCTTCCACATGCAATATGGGGTCTTTAGCAAGCTGTCACCTCCTGAATACCTTCACCTTTTTGCCTGTTCATTTTAGTTTCTTTTAAAGCAGTTTCCTTGTTTCTTCATGACAGAATGCTTGAGGGTATTGAGGACCTGACTAAGGTCATCTGGTCCAACCCTCATGCTCAAGTGGGGATTTTTTTTTGGTTGCACAGCTAAAAATAGAGAAAACTACTGTTTCAAGTGCTGAACTTGAGTGCTTTGTAATCAGTAATGCAGCCACTCTTCAGCAGTGAAGATCCTGTACACAGGTCAGGACTGGGTCAAGTCTTGCCTCTGCTGTGGGTTTTCAGAGTTGCTTGAAGGAGTGTCTTAAATTGCGTCTTAAAAATGCAGTGTTTACATCACAGTGACTACACTGAGAATTTATCTGTCTCCAAAATCCTGCAGTTTGGCTACTTTAATTTCCAGAGGTGATGTTTGATGCTGACAACTTCCAGGTACCTTCATGGGGCTGGGAAGTTTCAGAACCACAGGGTGGTTTGAGTTGGAAGAGACATTAATGCCATCCAGTTCCACCCCCTGACATAGGCGGGGATACCTTCCACTAGACCAGGTTGCTCCAAGCCTGGCCTTGGACACTTCCAGGCACAGAGCAATGTTTGGAACTGGGAAGTCCCTCTGTCCTGCTGAACATGGTTTTGTGTCTTTTCTTTCTTAATGTGCTTTTGTTGGAAGGAAGAAGTTTCGAGCTTCATGGGATTCCGTGCACTTCGAGATACTCACGTCAGACAAAATGACATGAGAAAGTTTTTACCAGAAAATCTGTCCTTGCTGTGGCTCTCATCCTGCTGGAATAATTGGAGGATGCTGCCCCAGCCAGTGAAGTGGAATGAGCAGTTCAGTTCATCAGCATCTCTGTGTGGTCAGATGAGCTGCTGTCTGTGTTCCCTGGGCCCCAGTGAGGGATTTAGACACCCAGAATCCTCACTGACCCAGTGCAGGAATTTGAAATGAGTGAATTAAATCCCACCCTGTTATTTCAGTGTTCTGAACTGGTGAATGTTTTCCCTTTTAGAAAGTTTTTTTCAGTCATTATGATGGTTAAAAAAGAGCAATTTGATGCCTGATAAAAAGCAAGGAAAAGGCTTGCAGAGTCTCTTCGGGTGAAAAGAAGTTAAAGTTTGGTGGGTGACATAAAAGGATAAAATGAGAGTGAAATTTTAAATTAAAAATGTAGTAAAATAATGTTGATTGCAAGGAACAGCTTGGTTTGACTTGAGTGCTTGATAGTCTCACCTGTTTTTCCTTATTCTTACATAAATAAGTGAAAAGTTTGCAACTTGGAGATGTACTCAGAGACTGCATTTCCAGCAGTATAAATTCCATTTCAGAGACTATTTACAAAAGCATATGGTGACAGGAGAAGGAGGAAATGGCTTCAAACTGAAAGAGAGCAGGTTTAGATTAGATACTAGGAAGAAATTCTTCCCTGTGAGGATAGTGAGGGCCTGGCACAGGTTGCCCAGAGAAGCTGTGGCTGCCCCTGGATCCCTGGAAGTGTCCCAAGGCCAGGCTGGACGGGGCATGGAGCAGCCTGGGATAGCGGAAGGTGTCCCTGCCCTTGGCAGGGGGTTGGAACTGGATGGGCTTTTAAGGTCCCTTCCAACCAAAACCATTCTGTGATTCTGTGAAATTAGGAAAACCCCAACACACTCAACAGAAGAAACTGGGTGAGATGAATGTGTCCTTAAAGGTCAGATTGAATTCGGGTGTTACCGCTTTCTGTTCATTCCGTATGGTCAGTGGCAGCATCAGTTGAGCTGGTTTTGAGTTTTTAAGATGAGTTTGTGTCTGCACTTATTCACAGACTACCAGGAAAAGGAAAACCCAAGCCCAACCCTGAAGTGGATCTTTCAGCAAATTAGTTGTTAGTAGTGGTTCATCCAAATAAAGGACTGATCTGACTCGCTGGAAATTTTGTGGTGCTTTACCCTCGATATTATGAGATTGCAGTGCTCAGGTTTGTGTGGGTGAGTGGGCAGTCCTGTCTCAGTGTGCAAATACGGGCTCTTCAGCAGCCTCTGGGCTGAGGTTAATGAACTTTTTCTGTTCTCTTTTGTTCTGTCTGTAGCTTCCTCAGTTTTGGGTTCTGTTAGAATGCAGACTGGTCTAAAAACTATGTAGATTACATAATGTAGGGCTGGGGTTTCTTCCAGCTGAGTGGTAGCTGATCTTGGTTTCTGGCAGGCTTGAAAAGCTCTTTTGCCCACCAAACCTTAGAACAGGTGTTTGCTTCACCAGTGGCATTTGCTGATCTCTTGTTATGTTAATTTGGAGAAAGACAATATTTTTCTGGAGGAATGAAGGATGCTAAGAGCTTGGTGTTTGTTTTTTCCCATCAAATAAGCGTGGATTGAATGCAAATGTTCAGGGATGGTGTCAGGACAGAGAGGATGAGGGGTGTTTTCAGTTAATGTCTGCCAAGAATTAAGGAAAATTAACACAAAATTCTTGTGGTTTGGGAGAATACTCACAGGAGGAGTTGTCTGCTCCACAGATGGGGGCTGTGCGGAGTACTTGGGATAACTGGTTTGAAACGGGTTCACATCCAATTTGAAGGGGGATGTTTCAGCTTCTTTGAGATATAATAACTTGTAGTTCCGTCGCTGAGCACTTCTAAAGGGAATGACCCCATAGTCCTTGCTCAGGCAGAAATCTCGCTGAAATCAGTGGATTTGTTGATACCAAGGCCTGAAAAAACCTCTGCACTGCCTTAAGTGTGGGCAGGACTCCTCAGCAATCAGTGAATAATCAGGCTGGAGTTTATTCAGAGAGTTTGTTTCCTTCAAGTTGTCTATTTTCACCTTCTGTAAGGTCCTAAGGTTATTTCAGGAATGATGTTTTCTGGTGTTGTCTATTTTAGACACTTGACGTGGGATTCAAACTCTGCTGAGGTGTTGGCAGTGGTACAACATGTGGCTGGTTTACGGTAACTCCTGCTGAGATTTGTAATGCAAATACCATCTCTTCTGCAGGTTTTCAGAGCTCTGGTTCCCCTGGAACTGAGGGTTTCACCTAACTAGCATTGTGAAAAGTGATACCCATGTAATCCCACTGGATTAAGATTAATCTCACCTGGGTATCTGATTTTTGAAGTGAGATGAGATTTATCCAGAGTCTCCTAATTGCTGGAATAATTCCAAACAGCAAGTAGTAAGATCTTATCTTCTCTTTATCATCGTGGTTCTAAAGAGGGAACTTCAGCTTCCTTCATAGTTGTAATTTCTTGGTGTTCTGCCATAAAAAGCAGAGAACAGTCTAAAGATAATTGAGCAAAGGAAACTTGGTGCTGGATGTGGAGGGGTTTTGTGTTGGTAGAAGAGGATGAGCATCCTAAAGACTTAAGTGAAACTCACTTGAAAAAAAAAAAAACCAACTTGATTTGGTATATAAGCAGTTTTTTAGAATGATGCTGCTTCTCCTCCTTGAAGCTCTTCCAACTGAAATACACACTGCCATATGCTGCTGGAATACCAGCACACGGACTGGATTAAAATACAAATGAACAGAACTGCAGTTTAAGGCTTCAGTTCTGCAGAGGGATCCAAAATGGTTTCCTTTTTCACTCTACTAAACACCTAAAGTTAGTTCTACAACATGCCCGTGCAAAACATCTTGGAGGCTTTGGGTCTGAAACGGGGATGAAGGTGTTGAGAGGGAGAGAAAAGAAATTTTTCCGATTTTTTTGTCCTAATCTAGGGCCAGGCACAGGTGACTTGGTGCCAGTGTTCCACCTATAGCAAGCAAAGAGATAAGGGAAATTTTGTAAGCAGCTCAAGAAGCTTGGATACTGCACTGGGCATCCAGCTACCCTGCTCCATGGGGCTAATCCAGATATTTGGTAGCTTCCAGAACTGTAGTCATAGTTTCACACGCGTCTCTACTGCTGCTCTTTACTTAAAATAGCTTTAAGACACCGATATTTAAGTGTTAGCTAAGATTTGGACTTCTTAATGTGTGTGTTAATCTTTTAAAATCTACTTGTGGATTTTAGGAGAATTTGTGGACCGTATAAACAGGCTTCGTAATTGGGAACAGATAGTTTAGATGCTTCATTTTTATGTTTTACATAGATATTTGCTAAGGAAAAATGCAAAGTTTCCCAGCTACTCCTCTCCTGAAAGTTGTTTTGAGCCAGAGTAATGATGAATAATAATGAGAAGTAAATTAACAGAGCTGTATGTTGCTGTCATTGATGGGGAAGTGCTCCTGCTGATTTTATTCCAAATGCTGATCCCATAGTGGTTGATGCCATGATATTGGGAGGAAACATCTTAGTTTAATTCATGTGTTTTATTAAAGCCATAGATATTCATTTTAATAAAAACATCAGGTACTTGTAATCTTAAAAAGGCTGGAAAACTGTGATGCAAACCAGTTCTTTTTCTTTTTTCTTCTTCTTTTTTTCCTTTCTTCTCCTTTTTTTTTTTTTTTTTCTTCTTTTTTTTTTTTTTTCTTCTTTTTTTTTTTTTTTCTTCTTTTTTTTTTTTTTTCTTCTTTTTTTTTTTTTTTCTTTCATCTCTTTCTTTCCCTGGATAAAGAAGACCTGACTGGAATGCATGGAAATTATCAACAACATTCCTGACCAAGTATTCAGGAACAATTGGGCTACTAGTATTTCAATAATTGATAATTAATGAGACTTTATGAATAACAGTTTGAGCTCTTTTTACGTGCCTGCTGAGTTTTTTTTGGAAGGGGGAGGAATGTCAGACAAATTTCTGGCATCTCTGTGCTACCTTGGAGACTAGAAAATGTTTCATTATTGGCATCTGAGATTCTTATGTAACTTGGTAATTCTGGGAACAGGAATTTTAAGAAAAATGCTGAGCAGTTCGAATCTCCTCGTAAAATTAGAAGATTTAAAACCACTGTGCTAAATACTTCTGTGATAAATTCCCCAGAAATACGAGTATTCCAAGCTCCTGGAATACATTAGTTTTGCTAGGATTGCATCCTTAAGGAGTTAAAACCCCAAATCCCACGGAGTGAACGACACACTGGCAGTTATTACATAAACCCAGTGTATTTGCTTCTGCAGAACATTAAATTGGAATACCATGGACGTGTGAGGAGAAGGTGAGGAGTTGCTGCCTCGTGGCATCGGGGGCAGAGCTGGCGCTGTTCAGGATGGGGTTTGTGCGTGCAGCCCCCAGCACAGGGCGGTGTGAACGAGGTTGCCCTGATCTCTCACTGCTGTCAAGAGGTTTTTTATTTGTTTTCTCCAAGTTCGAGGTCTGTAATTCTAGCAGGACAAGCCAGGGAAGGACTTGACCTGCTCTTTTCTTTTAAAGCAGCGTGGCTTATGTTATCCGCTCTTTTCAGCACTTTTATTATATTCAACAGAGGGTTTGATTGAATTTTTTTTTTTTTTTAGTATAAAGTGAAAATGGTGGCTTGTGAGTGTTACCTGCTGTGTGAATTTCCTGATACTTAAGTGGATTAGATATCGGCATATTCCATTACCTTCTGGAGGGCACAGATAATCTGACACAGGAATCCACCGACTTGGGATGACTCAGAATTAAAAATGAGTCAATTATGCCTTACTCGGTTTAAATTTTATTTTTTTTTAATACAGAATTAGAAGAAAGCAAGAGTACAGACTCTGTATACTTTATTTCTTGTGTCAGGAAACAATCTTCCTTCCTTGGATTATTTCTTCTTGTGCTTTTCATTCCTCCAGGCTCATTTGTGGTGTTGGCCGGTCTGTTCACTTTGTTCCCCTTTCCTCCTGGAGTGCGAGGTGTTGGTAGAACAAGCACATCTAAAAGTCCTGTCTTTTCCTGGATTACTGAACTGGGTGTGCTGTGCACTTGGGTGCCTCCAAGTGCTGTCTAAACTTCAGTCAAAACTTCAGGTTCAGGAGTTGCAGAAGGGGTGGCAGTAAAATGTGTTTGGACGATAGAAGGGCTGGAAAGTGGGAGCTGTGTCATGCAAGCAGCAAGCATGTCTTTAGTCACTTCTGCTAAGTGCTTTTCTGGCTAAATGGGTGTCCTCTTGCATAAATTCTCATCATATTCTAATAATAACACAATCAGAGTTACCATTTACTTCTCCTCTGAATTAAGGCCCTGTATTCTCTTTCTTTTCTCTCTTTATTTTCCATGTTACTTCTTGAAGTAATGAGGTGCAAGAAAAATAGTGAAACAGGTATTTTCCATGCCTGTATTTTTGCAGATAAGTTTACCAAGGAGAAAACAATCTTTGAAGTGCTTATTTCAAGGCAAAGGAGCACAGTTTGATCTTGAGACAACATAAAGCAGTAGGCATTACATAGCAGTAACAACAACATTAAACATGAAAATTAACTTCAGTACTAACTTTAGGATTTCATAGCTAGTTTTTAATAAAAGGCAAGCAGCGTTAGGACAAGGGGAATGGATTAAAGCTGAAAGAGAGTAGATTTAGATTGGATATTAGGCAGAAATTCTTGGCTGTGAGGGTAGTGAGGCACTGGAACAGGTTGCCCAGAGAAGCTGTGGCTGCCCCGTCCCTGGAATTTTTCCAGACCCCATTGGATGGGGCTTGAAGCAACCCGGGATAGTGGAAGGTGTCCCTGCCCATGGCTGGGGGTTGGAACTGGATGGTCTTTAAGGTCCCTTCCATCCCAAACTATTTTGTCATTCCATGGAATTTTCAGATTCATGTCTCTGTATCAAGCCTGTCTGGTTTTCTGTGAAAGAAGAGAAGAATTTTTCCTCAGAAGTGCATCTTGGAGTGCTGCTAGAAGCTCTGCCATCCTAAAACACCAAGTCATGGTAAATATTTAGCAGTGCTGTTGCTAAAAAGTGACATGCTCGTTCAACTTGGAGCTTGTTTGGCTTCCAGCTGTAATATCTTGCTGTGCCTTTCTCTGCAAGGGTCACAGGGCTGTTTGCTATTTGTCATATTCACAAAGTACCTATGAAAACAAGGTCAGGGACTCATCTCCCTAATGAAGGAGACGTTTGGCCTGGCGTCACAGAGTCTGTATCCCAGCCAGACCCGCTGTTTTCCGAGCTCTTCCCTGAACACTTGCCAGTCCTTTGGCGTCTCCGCAGCCTGGGTATCAGAACTGGACATGAAGTTCTGGCCTAGAACTCAGCTTGATTTGTTGCACGAACACTGAGCTGATGTCATCAGCCAAGCCCTTAGTATGGTTTTGCCCTGCACTGGCCGTCCCTACCAGAGTGATTCAGTACGGCCGCTCCCGAGCCCTTTCCTGGGAGAAAGTGTCCAAGTCACGGAGGAGTAGCCTGAATTCCTTCAAATCTGAGTGATGTTGATTTGTTGGGATTAAAATCAGTTGTTGTCTTCAACCACTGTCTCACTCTGGGGTGTTACTGTTTCCTCTGCCAATGCTTCAGTTTTCTACAAACTTAACTCTCGAGTATTTTTATTATTAATTTTATGTAGATTGTTTATAAAATTTCCAGGGCCCAGTCCCATGTCTCTTGCTCCTTCAGGTCACCTATGGTCTAATAGGGAAGCTGCCATCTACCACCTTTGCATGAAAGAGCTGTTACCAACTCTGGAAAAGATGAGGGGACTTGGGTATCCCAGGTTAATATTCTTACGGACAGAATGAGTCATTTTTGTGTGGACTTTTAGCATGTGGGTGAGTGAATCATCAGGTGTTGAACAGATTAATCTTTCTTAATAGGACACGCACAAGATAATGTTTTCTCACTGAGACATCTTGTAGCTGCCTAAAGACAATATTACAGAGGCAGAAGTATGGTGATGCTGTGTGCTTTGGAGCATGATACCTTGGGAAGTGATCCATGAAACAGCCCAGTGTTGCTTTTCATAGCTCTTGGTGTGCGTGGGGAGTAGTGGCCTTTAAAGAATTGTTAAGAATAGAAGATTCTGGTGGGGGGAAATAATTAAAAGTTGACTGAGAATTGCATAACAAATGGAGTGAGAGTTTGACTTTCTGATGGGCGTGTGTTACAAAGCAGTTGTAGGTAGGTTGTGTTTGTCTTTTCCCAGTGATAGGAGAGGAGGAAATGGCCTCAAGTCCTCAAGTTGCACAGAGGTTCAGTTCAGATTTTAGTAAAAATGTCTTCACCAAAAGGGTTGTCAGGCCCTGGCACAGGCTGCCCATGGCAGTGGTGGAGTCACCATCCCTGGAGGGATTTAAAAGATGTGGCACTTGGGGACGGACATGGGTTGATGGTGGCCTTGGTAGTGCTGGGTTAATGGTTGGACTCTGTCATCTTAGAGGGGTTTTCCCTCTGTTTAAATAATAATTAATTAATTAATTTCCCTCTGTTTAATGATTCTGTTTGAATTTGCACACCTCATGATGTTAATCCAGCATGTGTCAAGAGCACATGAAAAAATAAAACCATGTCTTTGGTGAAGAGCTGTACCCAAAACCCATTTAGGTAGGAAAAAAAAAAGCCTAGATTTCTTAGATTGTCTCAGTGTTGGGGATTTTTTTTTTTTCAGTCCACAGCCAATTCCACTGTCCAGAATTATGCTTAGTGTTTGGTTTTAATGAGGTCTGAAAATGACGGAGCAAAACCATCTTGCTGTTATGGCTGATTTAGGATAGGAAATGAAGTATGACATTTAGCCATGGGTAGGCAGAGTTGAGGGCTTCAGTGAAAACTCACCACAAGTTTACGTGAAAAGCTGGTGGTTCTTTCCTAGAACTTTATTTGAGGTTTAGCTTTGTACCAGTACTGTGAGCTCAGGCAGTTTTCTTTAGGTTTCACTGGAAAGCACGTCTCAGTAGGTGTCTTTTAGAGGGTTTTGAAGGGATAAAAATTACTTTGGAGAGCATTACATGGACAAAACAATTGTCTGAGCAGCACCTTTATATAAGTCAGGGCTACAGGCTAGAAACACACATTTTGGTCACCAAAGTAAATGTGAAGGGAGATTCATTCATTGCAAATGAAGGTGCAGATGCTTTTAGAGTCTGACCAAATCCTTGTACGTAAAAGCATCTTCCATCCTTGCAGTCTTCTGAATATGGATTTTGTATAGAGTAGAAGGGTTGAACACCAGAAGTGCAATAATAATAAAAAAACACAACACCACCCCCACTCTTCACACCCCCCCCTTCCCAGCTGTCTAGCTCAGTGAATTTCACACCACGGTTGCAAGGCCAGAATGATTATGAATTAGGGTTAGCACAAAATCTAGCTATTTGAAATTTTTACAGCATTTTACTGTAATGTAAAGGCTAGAATTTCTCTGAAAATCAAATCTGAAAAATGCTCAAGGGCAAGGAGGTGTCACTTTGAAAATACAATTAATTGTGACAGAAAATGAGATTTTTAACCTTGTCTTTCAGTCAGAACAAATTGTGCCTTGTCCCCTTGCACTTTGCCATTTGAGTTCTCATCTGTTCTGCACTCTTTCAAGCCAAGATCTGCATCCCCAGTTAAAGTACGTTAAAAACCTTGTGCATAATCAACATTTTTTGACTGCTGGTTAATTTTTGATCTTTATTGAGAGTGTCCTTGGGCAAGGCCCCAGGCTGTCATGACCCAAGTTCAGAGGAGGTGCAGGCTATGGTGAGGTTTTTTGAAAATACTACACTGTGAAGAGGCTCTCTGAGGGAGTATCTTTATTGTGGTGAAAGTCATACTCTAGGTTTTCACTCTAATTTAGTTAGCCCAAGGCTATAACATACTGCTTTTCAGGATTGTAGAATGGCCATTAATGGGAATTTGCTGAGAGTGGGTGTGTATGCCTGAAGGAAAGTATGCATAAAAAATTAAAGCCTCATGCTTATGATGTAGTTGGTATGTGCTGTTGTCCTTGATGTAACTTAACCGGGTACTACAGGTGAGAGCACCACAGCAGTTCTCTAAATAAGTCACTTCAGCCTTGAAGTCTGCATTTGATAAGATTCTGTTGGCCTCAGTAGTGTGCAGCTGGTTCTTAAAAATGAGTTTTAATCTGTGTACTCAGTGATTTACAGCTCTGCACACAGTGAAGTGTCTTTGCTTTATGGATGGCAGAAGATACGTGGCTTTCAAGTATCTTTACACACAGGTGGTATTTAATTATGCCTTACAGTAATTGGTGATAAAGATAAAAGTCCAGGTCCTCAGTGCATGACCTGAGGTCATCATGGCCATCACTCTGGCCAGTGTCACCTTTCCTTATACTGGCTTTTTTCTTTTCATATAAAAAGAAGGCAGGTGTAGATGGGATATTAGGAAGAAATTCTTCCCTGTGAGGGTGGGGAGGCCCTGGCACAGGCTGCCCAGAGAAGCTGTGGCTGCCCCTGGATCCCTGGGAGTGTCCAAGGCCAGGCTGGACGTGGCTTGGAGCAACCTGGAGTAGTGGAAGGTGTCCCTGCTCATGGCAGGGAGTCTGAACTAGATAATCTTGAAAGTCCCTTCCAACCCAAGCCATTCTATGACTCTGTAATACTTAATAATACTTCTTTGTCAGACTGTTGCTATTCATGGCAGTATCAAGAGGTAAAAATTCTTTTATTGCTGCAGAGGAGTATTTATAGAAATAAGCTCCATCCCAGCTCCCTGCTTGCTGCCATGTTTTAAAGGAGGTGTGAGAGCTGTGAAAGCATCCTTCAGGGTTTCAGGAAAGCATTGATGTTTCAGTGTGCTGAGCCAGAACACCTCAGTGTTTGTTAGGATTTAGTAACATCCCCCAGAGATAAGTCAGAGTTGCCCAAGAAATCCCAGACGGAAACCAAACTCAGTGTTCAGGCAGGAGAAATGGTGATTGCCATTGCAGATGTAACAATCTACCTTAATTCTCCTGAGACAAGGGTAGTGAGGTGCCTTGCTGGCTTTTCTTCTTCCCGCTCCTTTTAGCACAACAGATTCCTGTGGGATCATAGGACAGGAAAGCTGCTGTGTTCCACAAGGCACTTCCACACAGGGCTCTCTTATCCCACTCTAATTATGCTCAGTGTGGCAGCTACTGCTGTTAAGGACATGCTGCACTCGTGGAATAAAAACTTGAGAAAATTTAGCTTTTAATTTATTTGTCCTCCCATTTGGAGAGAACACTTAATGTGATTTTGTGTAATAAAGCCAACTATGTGAGGAGCCACAGAGGTGATTTTCTAAATTTAAGGTTTCCTTTGAATTTATTCTTATCTCAGATAGATTGGATTACTATAGGCTGTGTCAGCGTGAGTCACTTGTAAGTGCCTGTTAATCCAATAAATCTGAGTGGTTTCTTATGGAAATACTATTTTCTGATTTCTATTTATACGGTGGTCCTGGCCTTGTTGAATCCGCACTGACTTCACTGGAAATATCTCTGTGGAAAAAAATGATACCATTTCACATGCTAATGGAAATTGCAGTGAAGCAGTAAAATGAAAAATAGCCTCAAGTAATTAATAAATGGTATAGAAGTTCTTTGTGTCACCTTTATTAGGTATTTTGTAGCAATACTGCCTGAGACTAAAAAGAATCATCAGAGGGTGTTGTTTTGTTGTGTTTGTTTTATGGGTTTTTTCCCCCAGTTAATAATGCTGTTCTACCCTCTGTATTATGTTTTTATATTACCCTGCAAGTTCTTTTCCTTCAGTTGTTGCCACTGCCCTACTCAAGGGTGTTGGTGGTAGCATCACTTTGGGCATTAATTTCCCACCCATAACATACTCAGCTTCTGAAAACTGAACACTTAAATAGAGAAAAGTAGCTGTTTTAAAATAACTTCAGCCTTTTTCTGTTTTACTTGTGCAGCAACTGGCATTCAGTGGCAGCAGAAGGCAAAAGCTTTGCTATGGTTTGGAATTTCTGCCTGAAATAAGAAGGAAAAAATCAGCATAAGAAATGTTTTTCCAGCCTGAGATCAGTGTGCTTCTGTACGAGAGAGGGAGGGTCTAAACACTCCTAAAAGCTGGCTGGTAAAACTTGGTCCTCTTTTGAGCTAGAAAGTGCAGAATATAACGACTTATACTATGCATTGGGAATTTCTAGTGCTGAGGTGGGGAAAAAAAAATGCATTTACTGGAAATAGTTTGACAAAATTCAGTGTTTGTAACACGTGCAACAGCGCTGCTACTGTAAGGCACCACAATTTTCATGATCTTAAATTTGCTCATATGTACCAAGTTTCCAAATACCTTCCTCCTCTCTGTCTCTGCCGTTGGATTTTCTTGTGCATGGTATGAGGGATGCTGAAAATCCCTGGATCTTTGACGTGTTAAGACAGACTTGGGTGGATGTTCACTGCCTGCTTGATGACACATGGAATGTTTATTGAGCCTGTGCAGGAAAACGCTGCCGAGGGAACTGGATCCGTAGTGGAGGAGATGAGAAATTTTAATCCCCGACTGTGGCATTTTGCAGAGGCAGCTCAAGACTGTTAGGTTGAGATTTTATATCTGTTAGTGGTAGTAGTTCATTGGTAGCTACTCCAGATCTTGATTAATTGGGATTTCAGCTAATTTTGCCAGCTAAACATACAGCCTGGTCTAGGGGATGGTCCTGGTCCAGTGGAACGTGTCCCTGCCCATGGCAGGGGTAAGAACTAGAGGATCTTGAAGGTCCCTTCCAACCCCAAACATTTTATGGTTCTGTGATCTCTCCAGAAAATACTTAAAGAAATACAGAGGGTACACAGAGACTTGAAAGTTAACAATGTCTGGAATAAAATCACAAGAGAAGAGGGAAAACAAAGCTGTGTGCATCATGTCGATATATTAAATTTAAGTCATTTGGAAAGTAGATACGAGGATAGAATTTAAACTCAATTTAAAAGCGCATTGGAAGCACAGAATGGTTTGGGTTGGAAAAGACCTTAAAGACCATGTTGATCCCAACCCCGTGCCAGGGGCAGGGATACCTTCAAGTATCCCAGGTTGCTCCAAGCTCCATCCAGCCTGGCCTTGGACACTTCCAGGGATTGGGCAGTCACAACCTCTCTGGGCAACAATTAGATAGGGCTTATATAAAAATCTAAGGTACAGAAAGATGGATAACCAGCATTGATAAGGAACGTGAAAAAACCTCGTAAATACTTTGGAAATTGGAGGAAGTCAAGGGACAACGTAGATCTCCTTAGCAGAGTGAAGATAATAAATCAGAGATACCACACTGAATAAAACTGCTGAGTGTAGCTGTGTGTAATCATGGATCTTCTGAAGGAACCAAAATCCCTTTGGACTTGCTGTGGAAATAATTTTGGTAATTACCAGGTCTCATTTGAAAGCAGTGTATTGTGATTTTTCCCATCTGAGACTGGTGCAGATTCTGGCATTTTACCAGAAAACAGGTGTGGGCAGTGTGTGTGGGCAGGCTGACTGAGAGGCTCAGATGCCAAATTTTTCAAAACACTGGTAGTTTAGAAATTAGGGATTTACAAGTGTTTACATAAGTACATTTGTTGCAGTGGATTGGACCAGTTTAGGTAAGGCCAAATTGCTGTATCTGACCCAAGCAGGCTGTGTAGCAAAAAGAGCAGTGTGTGGAGAGATGTGGAGTGTATAAGTTGTGGTCTGAAACAAAACTGCTGTTTCCTAGATAAATCTGGTTTCTAAACCCAGTTTTTATTTCATATAAAAATTAGAATTCAGTTTTCTAGTAAAAGCACAGACCTGTCTCAAAAACTATTCTTAGCTAAGAAAGGGAAGGCACAAGTGTTTCCCTGGGACATGGAAGTGGTTTTTTAAAATTTGTTTGTGGGCATCAATGTGGCACAAATTGCCAAGACCTGTGTTTCAAAGTTCTGGTCCCTTCCAAGCACAGACAGTAACCATAAAACCCAAAAAAGATAATTTTTTTTTGGTGGTTTATAACCTTGTTGCACTCCCACAGAGCTACTGAGTGTCGAGAAAGGACTCTCACCCCAGGTACTTGGGCACGTGAATAAGGAAGGCTGAGTTCACCCTGTAGGTTTGCTGGTTTATAAGGAATCATGGAGTTGTTTGGGTTGAAAAAGACCTTTAAGGTCACTTAAATCCAACCAGCAACTTGCCAGCACCATATGCACCACCAAACTATGTCCTCAGGTGCTGTATCCATATTTTTTTTGAACACTTGCAGGGATGGTGCCTCTGCCACTGCCTTGGGCAGTCTGTTCCAGTGCTTGACCACCCTTTCCATGAACATATTCTTCTTAATATCTAAGCTAAACCTCCCCTGGCACACCGTGAGGCCATTTCCTAAAATGAAAGGTTCAGTTAGTAGGACA
This sequence comes from Machaerirhynchus nigripectus, assembly GCA_013397975.1. NCBI lineage: Eukaryota > Metazoa > Chordata > Aves > Passeriformes > Dicruridae > Machaerirhynchus > Machaerirhynchus nigripectus. Next base: position 49,730 of record VZRQ01009468.1, on the reverse strand, counting down.
TTTTAGCAACAACAGTAACAACAGAATTACAGAGTCCATTCCATAGCCTTTGTGCAAACCTGGTGTCCCCTAAGTGCTGCATACTCAAGTGGAATTACGTATTTCCTTTTAAAAGCAGGAGATCCAGCTTCTGTGCCATTTGATGGGATAGGTTTGCTACTGGCTGCTTATCAAACATTGAGAGCACTGCAGAGAGGGAAGTGGGGGACGAAAAAGACTGAAAAGTAGTAGCAGGAGATGTTTTGGCAGTTAAATACTCTTGTAGAAGAATTGTTTCCAGGACAACAAGGTTGATGGAATTACAAAATGAGAGTTTTCTTTCCTCTTCAACTTATTAATCAGTGAGGTAGGAAAACTTTGCTTTGTACGTGAGCTGTGTTACATCAGTTATTTTTAGTCTGCACTTGATTGTCCATGTGGCTTTTCTTAGCTATTTAGGCCATACCTGGCATGCAAGAAATCATATTAGCTCCGTAGGATTTTTTAAGGTCACATGGTATTTTAAAAAACGACAGTCTGGACTATTAACAGCTCTTTGTGGTAATTTTTTTTTTTGCGTGTTTGTTTCTCAGAGAAATAAAAACACCTTTGTGCTTCAAGTTCCAAGCTCATCTCACTGGTGGGATGTGAGTTTCTTTCACTGTTTGCACAGAATTTTTCCTCTGTTGGTGTGATACTTTTTTTTTTTTGTATATACTAATGATATACTGTCATGCAAATGAATTTGGAATAAATTAAAGTATTAATTTTCTCCCAGAGTATATTCAGCTGTAGGATTCCATTGTGAGATCTATTTTCAACTGGAGTTTGGAACTTGGAATAAGGCGGCACTGAATTAAATGTAGTTGCCAATTTTAAAGGGGCACAGCTCGCATAAAATCACACCCATCTCCAAAATATGTTGATCTATTTAAAATCTGGAGGAGTATGATGAAATCTGTACTTGTGTGGTTTTCCTTTGTATATTTGATTGTACTCAGAGTTTAATTTTTTTTTCTTGATTGTTTTTTTTTCCTGCACAACAACATTTTGAGAAAGAAATGCCATTTTTTAAAAAACCACAAATACTGGCTGTGCATTTTAGAGGCTGAAATAACAAAAATAGTGTCCAGGTCATTAGTGAGAAACACACTTCGTAAAGCTCTATTGTTCTGCTAAATTAAATAGCTTGAAGTTTAACTGTGTCCCTTATAAAGGAGTTTGATGATTTCATACCCCCTAATGATACATGTATTTATTTCATGTTGTGATTTTAGAATTTAGGATTAGGAAAACACTTCTCCTGCATAGTTGTCTGATGAATTAATGAGATACTCAGCTTCTTTCTGAATGTATTGGGGTTCTGCTGGTGCTCAAGGTTGGATGCCATGTCTTAAGATCTGGGTGATCACTTGTGAACAGTTAAGTTTATTCTTTGGATGTGTCTTTCTGTCCAAATCTGCGATCCTTTATTGATTTGGGAGAACGACATGGCATGAAAAATGCCATGCTCAGGTGACTCTGGTGATCACCGCACTGTTTCTGTATCCTGGGGCTTTCTAACTTGTTGGAAAGGGCAGGGAAGCAGTTTGACAAATCCATACTGGCATTTGCTTGTTGCTTTGTTATCCATTCCTGGCTGCAAACCATAGCCAGAGCCAGGATTCTTTGTGACTGGTGTCCTCCTCCTTCCATCTCTTCTCTTTTTTTTTTCCTTCTTAATACTCCTTTTTTTTTTCTTTTCTTGAAATTACCATTTTCAGCAGAACAAGAGCAGCACTGACCTTGAGCGATGAGATGTCTCTGTGCTTCATTTTCCACTCTGCCCCCAGTTATTTAGTTATTCCATTATTTGGAGCATACCAGTTCTTCTTCATGGAGGTTTGAGAAGTTCTTCCAGGTCGCTACTTAGCCTAGTAAGGGAATGAGGAATTTTTTTTTGCTACTTCTTCTGGAAGCTTACTAATTATGTGGTTAAATAGAGAATGTAGCATCAGAACATTCTTTTTCAGGACAATACTCTCATAACTCTACTTAGTAGATTTTTTTGTTTGTTTTTCTGGTTGCTTGCTTTTCTTCTGCTTCAGTTCCAGTAAGGTATGGATATATTTTCCCTGTTTCTACAGATTTGAATCCAAAGCACACAGCAGGACATAAGGGACAACCCTTTCAATACTCAGGTCCCTCAGAAGTTACTTAGGGTGCCTGAAACACAGGGCTGCCCAGGTATGACCCCAAACCGAGGGCAAGTCATCACCTCTCTGAATTAGGTGCTGGAGGCTGACAAGGAACACTCACAGATCTAACAAGACACTATGAAGATACCTTTGAGCAATTAGATCCTTTTTTTTTTAATGTTTATTCACTTTCCCTTTGGATACGAGGCATTTCCTTGGTCAGCACTGCAGTAGGTCTTGGAATTTATTTCTAGTTTTTCAGTGTTATGCTCAAATCACCAGGCAGTCTCCAAGGTTCATCTTGATAGAGCAGTTTCATGTAACACGACTACTCTGGCAATCAAAATCGGAGAAACAGACAAGAAGGATGGAAATATTTTCCAGTGTTGACTAAAAGCAAGCAGTAAGCTTGAAGCATTACTTAACAATATGATGAGAAACATCAGTTCAAGCAAATACTTTTTTTTTAACAGAGTTTGTTTTCTTTGTTGTTTTGCAGGAAAAGAAACGGTGGCTGAGTTGCACAAGTGAACCAGGACGACGCAAAATGTAAGTCAAAGAGGAATACTCATTTTCATATTTTATAAGACTGTTGGTCAGCTGTTCTGTAAGACATCCATTTAATTAAAAAGGCTATTAGTTTTCCTCATTACCTGGACTGTGAAAGCAGTTTGTGGAGCTGTCTGGGTTCCCTGGTTTGGAGCCACGTGGCTCAGGGTGAGTGGCACGAGGTGGATCTTTTTCTCTCCTTTTGTCATCACTGTGTCAAGGCATAAAGGAATTCAAGGTTGGGTTGTGTCTTAATTACTGCTGTTGTAGCTGTGGTGGTCCAGGGATGTGGAGAGGAGAGATTTGAAGGCAAGAAGGACTGGAAAGAGATTTTTGGCCTGCAAAACTTCTTAGTATTGTCTGTAATATCAGCTAGTGTAAGAAAAGCTTGGACCTTTCTTTTAGGCTGCTGTATATTGGCTGAGTATTTTGGAATATACTTACTTGAGGACTCTAAGTGTTCATGGTTTGATGTGGCTTGGAGCAGCCTGGCCTAGTGGAAGGTTTAGCACAAGAGTTTTTCCATTTTGGTCAAGAGGGCAGCATGTTTTTCAGTTTTGCACAGCGAGCCTTACAGACCATCTTTCTGATGCCCTGGTAGCAGACAGTGGCAAATTTTAAAGAGAGATGCTTGTCTTGAACAGAGCATGTTCTATGTGATAACAACATGTACATTGCAGTTGTAATAACAAAACCTAAGATGATTCTGAATCTGATTTCACAACAGCTAACAAGTGGACTCATTGTAAGATGATGTGAGGTTTTCTATGTGTTGTTGACTCAATTCTAAAATGTCTATAACTCTGCAAAATGTGTCTCAGCTTGTTTACTAAGCAAGAAGTATATTTTTAATGCACAGGTTTTGAAATTATTGGTGACTCCAGTTTTTCCAGCAGTGTTTGTGAGGTGCTTTAGTTGTAATTTTTATTTTTACTTACATGAATGCCATTTTAATTTATACCTGTGTCTCTCTTCTTTAATTTTTTCTGTCGGAAAAGTTTTTAAGTAATTCTGCAGAGTTGCTTTTTATAGACACTCAATATTAAAAAAAAAAAGTGGTAGAACATGTGTCAGGCATCTGCAATTCCTTCAGCATCATGTTTTCCATGATGATTTAATAGCTATTGAGTCTCCTCAAATATCTTTGTTTCCAAGACCTATTTTATGGTAATAAATCATCTTGGCTGTAAAATTCCTGAAATGATTCAGTAGGACAATCGTTTCCTTAGCACATTCCCTGAGAGATCATAGATAGAAATGGAAAAGTCCTTAATGGGGTCACCTTTTTCCCCGCAATACATGTGGTCAGTGCTGGAAGTGATAATGAAGTTGCCAACATTTGTTCTGGTGAACTTCAGCTCTCCAGTGCTCCCTGTTCATCTCTTGCTCACTTACAGTGAGTTTTCTGTTAGAGGTACTAAATTACACTGAGAAGTGCCGAGCCAGATGCAGAATAAAAGATTTGTCATGGTGTGATGCAACTTCTCATTTTAAAAAAGGTCTGTCTTAAAATTCATATAAAAATACTAACAGAATTGCCCAGGACTTCCTTAATTTCCTCATCCATTTGCACACGAGGGTGGGGATGGTGCAGTCCTTGGGTAGAGGTTGATTAATTATCAGGCATGTGAGGGTGGTTGAGTTCTGATACCTGATCTGTCAATCTCTGGAGGGTGGTCATGCGTTGTGTAACCCCTTGTGGCTTTCTGACACCTGGAAAAGGCTGTTTAAATTGGGCTTTACTTACTGGGAGCAGGCAAGGAAGGAATTCAGCCAAGGGCCCGTGAGGAGTTCTGTGTATTAAGTAGCTCATCTAGAACATTACGCGTGCAAAGAAAAAGGAGATTGGCTTTTGGTGAAAACTCTGAACATCCAGAGTTCCAGGTGAAAAAGCAGCAGGTTAGAGAGGGATTCGAGGAGAGATGTCATCCCTTGATCTTAAAATTTGTGTCTTTGTGAATTACTGCTGTTTTCTTTCTGTGATGTTTCCCAAGTTGCATATCAGATATGGTTACAACCTCTGTGGTTGCCCAGAGAAGCTGTGGCTGCTCCATCCTTGGAAGTGTTCCAGGCCGGGTTGGACAGGGCTTGGAGCAGCCTGGGAGAGTGGAAGGTGTCCCTGCCCATGGCAGGGTGTTGTAACGAGATGATCTTTAAGGTCCTTTCAATTACAAGCCTTTTTATGATACTTGAATCGTCCTTCAGGTTTCATGCTGAGGAAAGCAGTAAGTTCTGGGCTTAGTTCTTCACATGAGCATTTCCTTAAAATAATCAGGCTTTGGGATCTGGGATTCTTGATTCTCTCTCCTTCCTCAGAAGAGGAAGTAAAGCTTTGCAGTTACCCAAGGTTTAGAGCAGATTAATGTATTAAATTAGATTAAATCTCTTACATTTGTTTTGGAAAAGGGAACCTTGTATTCCTACAGGCCTCACCTGCCAAATAGAGATAATTCCATTTTAACTGTGCATTTTAATCAGGTGGTTTTTCTGCTAGGCGTAAGCTTTGGTTTTTTCAATGATGTCCTTTGAAATGATCGAAAATAACTTTTGTTGCAGTCACGATAGAGAAAAACCTCTGCACTCGAAAGCTGGACTCCAGAATTCCATCTGCCCTGCAGGATCTTGGCAAGAGTATGCTGTGTCATGGCACTGTACTCACCCCAGTTCATGTGTTACAGAAAAAACGGTTGCACCATGCACACAGACATATTTAGGGTTGGTAGAAGTATTTTCTGTCATAGCCCTGTTTAAATGGTTGGTTGGTTGTGTGAGGCTGCTCTTAACAGGGACCAGATGATAAGAAGCTCTCTGTTGGCTGAGGAAGCGTTCTGCTAACTCATGCACCTTCCACAAAGTGGCTTTGTCAGTTGTGTTTGTCACTTGTACCTGTGAAGTGGGGGCACCAGGGCTGCTTCAGATCTCAGACACAACAATAAATATAAATATTTTGACTCTTCATCAGTAAAAGCCCAGTATCTGACCTCAGGAGGAGCTCAGTCCTGGCTCATCTCTGAGCAAGTTGGTGTCTTGGAGCATATTCCCCTTTACTCTGAATGAGAAGGAGGGTTTGAAAAGAATATTACAGCAAGGGTAAAGAAAGCCATTTCCCTCTTCAGGTGTCCCTTTTCTTCTGAGAAGGTCCACAGGCATGGATGGCAGTAAAGGAGACAAACCCCGAAGAGGTCAGTGTTGTTGGAAGTGAGGGGAGTAGCCATTCACATGGGCAGTGGGTATTCAAAGAGAAACTCTCCATTTGACAGTGCTGACTTCTAGATGACTTAGAAACATAAAAACACAACTTGGTTTTAAAAGAGGGCTTTTAATTTATGTCAGATGTGAAAGTATCTGTAAGTTTAATGTGCGCTCTGCAAAAAGTGAGGAGCTTGCTAAGATGAGTTCTTAGATTTCCTTTTTGTGCCTTGGCTTTGTGGTGAGGTGGCTTCACACAGAAAACTGGCACCACCATGGACACGGAAAACCTTTTTTTATGTGTCTTTTGTAGGAGCAGTCCTTGTGCCACATGAGCTTATCTGCTGGAGTGATCTGTGGCACTGCACTTCGTGGGGCTAAAGGATGGTGTGTCAGTGTTTTGGATAATTGCCTCATCTCTGCCTCCAGTGAAGTGTATCTGCATCTGAACAGAGATACATAAAAATGTATTATACATGATATTAATGCAGGAAATGGAAGCATCATAAATATATATATTTAGTAGCATCCTAGCAATTTCACTTTTCATAGTTTCCAAGCAATGTTTTCTCTCTTCATAAGATGAAGGAGTGCTAGTTCCCTTCAATGTGCCCATATGAAAAAGAATTTGCCTTTAGATAAAAATCTAGGACTTCCTTTTTTTTTTCCTGTTTTCTTGGTTTTGAAATACTAAATCCTTTCATATTGTATGTGTAGGGAGGAGGAGATAATGGGTGAGATACCACATCAGGGGAAAAAAAAATCTATGCAGCCCAGAATTAACTCTTAAATCTACGTGGAAAACCTTGTTGGAGTGCAAAATGGATTTAGGTTTTTAAAATGAAAGAATGGTAGGACACAGAGATGCAGCCTGGAGATCTGTGAGGTGTTTGTGCTTCTAATCTGTTGCATAAGCTTGGACAAGCTGCTTTGCATTTTCCTGCTTCATTTCTGCTGTCAGAGATCTGTGCGTTTCACTTACTGGTGGCAAAGCACTTCAAAATCTTGAATTGGTATTATCATGGACTTCTCTAACCTTACTTCAAATCCATTTCCTCCTCACCTATGCCTTCCTAAAGACAAGGATAGAAATTGCTTTTTTTCCCAAATGCTATGGATTGACTGATGTTCTGCAGCTGCTCATAGCAGGATTTAACTGGTGGTTCCTGTTGTCTGAGCATCCAGTGAGCAGCTCCAAATCCAGAGTCCTGTTGGGTACATTGTGTCTCTAATGCTCATAGGGGCATGGTCTGCCAAGAGGTGTTTCCTTCTTCATTGTAATCAGCAGCCGGGAGTTTCCAAAGCTCCTGGTGGAACAGACCTTCACAGGCTGATCTTCCACAGAAATCCACCAGAGCCTGGAGTGCCGTGTGTGGGTGGCTGACCTGGGTGGTGCTGGAAACTCAGTTTGTGTCTCCCAAAGCACTGCCAGGGTGTCAGTGTTCTCTGCAGCATCCTCAGGTGTGTGGCACAGCGCTTCAGCACCTCTGTACCTCCTCACCTCCTGGTCCTCAGAGGTGCAGGACTGATGTTCCTGTGCCAAACTGGGGCAGAGTGAGTGCGAACCTCAGTGCAGGGAGACGTTCTTGTCCTCAGGTGCTGCTGCTGCTGCTGCAAATACGTGAAGTGAATTCAAGCAGGAATTAGGGGGTGTGGATGCAGTGGTTAACCAGGAAAATGCATCGATCCTGCTCAGCCAAGTGTTTCAGAAATTTAGTTTATAGAGTTAAATCACTGTCATTAGAAGAAACCCCTCTCCAGTGAAACCTTCACGCTCAGAAGCAGCTGCCACACTGCTGGGTAGCTTTGCATTCTCCATTAAAACGTTACCAGCATCCTGGCAAGGATCCCAGGGACAGAGCTGAGGAAGTGGATGGTATAAAAGCAGAACTCTTTGGGCTTTTTGTTCTGCCTCAATCCGTCAGCCTTGCTGTGACTGTGCTGTGACAGAGCATCTGCATTCCGCGTCTGGAGACACGGAGAGCGAACTCCTGAAGGATGGCTGCTCATCCCTGTGCTTCCGTTCAGGGGTGTTAAAAGCCCTGCAGGCTGTACACAAGCGAGCTGTAATTTATTTTAATTAAATACAATAGCTGCATGCACGCTGCAGAAGGGATAAGACAGGGATTCCCCACCTCTGATTTATCGTCTTGCTGTTTGGATTTCTTTGCCATTGTCTTCCCACTCACAGATTCGTGCAGGGATGTCTCCTCCTCTCCCTCCTGTGCTGTTAGCAATGGCATCTGTCTTTCAAAATAAAATTTTTCTTTAAATTTTCTGTTGCTGAGAAGCCATTCTTACTGTGTATAGCAGAGCTATCCCTGCCTTCCTGACACACACACACACACACACACCTGTGCAACATTTATTTTAATCAGAGAGCTACAGGAAGCAAAATCTCCATCCCTTGGAAGCCTTCTCATAGCTGATTTTTATTTTTTGAATTAGGGAGCTGGGAGTACCCACCCTGGGGCTGGCAGGCAGCCTGGCAGGAAGCTGGACAGACTGGTCTGCCGGCCAATCTTGTTGCCTTTTATAGAGCTTTTTGGTGAAATCAGCACATTTCCACGCAGTTGGTGCTTTGCAGTGCAAAATTGTTGTGTTTGGGAGGTTTTTGGGCGGCTCTGGTTTTAGACTGCAGCTTGTGACTTTGGGAAATGGTTGACTAATTTTAATAATTACTAGAGAGGAATCTGTGAGAAGAGAGGAGGTGTTTCTGTGGAAGAAAATCCTCTTGGAAGGGTGTTCTCTAGCTGGTGTGAGGGATTGCCTGATGCATGACACTGTTCAGGTAGGTGAGTTGGCTGGCAGCGACCTTACACTCCCCATCCACAGCTCTTGCATGGCAACTCTTTCTGATCAAATTGCTGCCCAGAGATTTTTCTTACAATGGGGGAAATCAAAACCATGTAGGACCTGAATCTTCCTCCCACCTTACCGGGTAGGGCAGGGTAAGAGCCGTCAGTGGGGAAACACAGCCTGGGAGAAGCAGCAGAAGCCTTTGGGTCTGGAGGACAGCGTGTGGCTGCACTCCATCTGCACAGCCGTGCCTGGTGCTCTGTCAGGAGTCATGGGACTCTGGCCTTTGGGTCATTGAATTGCTGGGAGGAAGCCAACTTGCGTTCCCAAGGTTGAATGATGTTGGCATTTTCTGGACTCCTTCAGCATCTGCTGTAAAACCCTTCAAACCCACTGGCACAGCAGAACATCCATCCAGCACTTCAGACAGGTCAGGCTGATCTTGAGTGTATTTTCTCTCTTAGTTCTCTTCAATAAGTGAATCTGCCTCCTTGGAAGGTTCTTTAGATTATGAGGCATTTTGAGGCTCTGAGTTTACAATGAATCCCAAATTAGCAGTTCCTTAAAAATATTGTCAAGTAAAAATGGTCTTTGCTTAAAGTGTTGCTGCTTTCAGAGTAAACATGAATGTGACCTGGATTCCCAGAAGCAGCTCGTGTTGTTGTGGCCTTTGAGTATTCCTTAGAATGGGTCTGATGTTTACACAGACATAAATAATCATCTGGATAATTTTGCTGAGCTGCTCTAAAATGGAGTGCCATCCACCAGGGAAGGATATATTTGAAAGTGCAAAAAGACTTTCTATGTTTGGGTTTTGTTGTTGGCTGTTGGAGCTCCAATATTTGCACAGTCATTGTGTGAAAGCTTGAGTGTGTAAAAATGGAGGAGAACCCAGGTGATAACCCAGAGCACCAGTAAAAAAATAAATAGGAAAACTCTCCTATTGTGTAATTAGTTTGAATAGGTTTGGTGGTTCTTGTGCACGTGGAATGTAACTTCACACGATCCCATCCAGACACACAACACATAAGTAGTTCCTCAGAAGTCAAAGGAGATTTAATCTTACAAAACTTTCATGGTAGCAAAGTGTGGCCTTTGTATTTAGAGGATAAGCTGGTTAAGCAAACATCTAAGATTGACTCGATTTCTTAGTCTGACTTTGGGTGTGAAAAGTATCTCTGCTGAAATGAAACATGCCTCTTTTTAAAAAAAACATATTCATCTTCTTCCCCAAAAAAGTGTGTGTGTCATGAGCTCCTGCCTTAGCAATGACGCTTTTAACTCCCTTTGTGCTTTCTGTTTTCTCCCTGTAGTCTTCTCCAGTGCTCATGGTGCCCAGGGAAATTGAGGTCTCATAATGTGGCTGTTGTTAAATAAAACTACGCTGAGATTCAGGAGTTCAGAGCCTGCAGGAGTCAGCTCTGCAAACTGGTTTTTTCCATACCCAAGAAGCGTGAGTCAGATTTTGCTAAATGAGTCAAACCTGTCCTCGGACTCGTTTGAAGACACTCTCATGGATGTGTAAATTAGACCAGAATTATTACTGTGCACAGAAATGGCTTCTGAAGCTGATTTAGTTTGCAGTGTCCCTGTGAGCGCCAGGGGGGACAGGGTGGACAGAGGTGATGGGGCAGTGTGGCAGCTCAGGTTTGCCTGGGTGCCCAGGCGGGGCAGAGAATCCTCCTCAGCCTGGAGAGTGGACACAGGTTCCCTTTAGTTCATTGCTCCTATGGGAGTCATCCAGGGCCTGAGAGAGGGTTAATGTGAGTGTGCTCCTCCTCGGTGATGCTGCTCAGCTGTGCCTTCCTCCTGACAGCCCCAGGGACACGAGGATGAGCATTGTCCCTGGGATTGAAAAGAGCTGTGGCAAAACCCTACTCTGCTCATCCCTTGGGAGCCATGTTGGGCTTCCAGACACAACTCTCACACCAAGAGCAATATTCTCCTGATGCCTTCCTGGAAATAAATGCCTTTCCCCATGCTTTGCATTCCTTATGCCAGCATTCCTGTGCATAAAGCCTTCCTCCCAGGTCAAGTGTCTGGAGCTGCCACCCTTCACCAGGATGTGACTCCCGCGTGGTTTGCTGGCTGTGTCATGCAGGAACCCTCCCTTTCCTCGGAAGGAACTACATGACCATTAAACCTCGAGCTGCAGGCACCTTCCAAATCCCAGTTTCTTCTCCTCTGTTCCCTCTGTAACCCTCCCTCTGAGAAATCTCTCTTTGGATTGTGACTTTTTGACCAGGAAATGAATTTGATGGCTCCATTCTCAAGCGTCGCTCTTTGACTGGCCGCAGTCCACAAACATCCTAATATTGTGCTCAGAAAAGTGACTAATCCCTCCTGTGTTGAATGAACTGGTAGACAGGCATGCATTTATTTTCCCTATTCTTGTGCGTAATCAACCTAGAAGGAATTTTTGAAATTTGCTTTTTTTTCCGCAGTTTTTTGGTGGGGACCCAGAGGAGATGAGTGATGGAATTCAAATGTAGCAGTTGAAAGATTTCTGCCGTTACTTACTTGTGGTACAAAGATGGGTTGGCAGCATCAGATACGTGATATGCACAATCCCTTGTAGGTCCCTGGATGGTTTTAATTCTTCTGTAACTCAAACCAGCACTGAGTTGTCTTCACTCTCAATGAAGAACGTCATGTTTTTGAAATTTATTTGGTTTAGATCATTCAGATCTTCATTATCTTTTCTAAAAGGTTTTGATTTATAAGATGATGATTGTGGAAGAGTGGAATTCAGGATTCCAGTGACAATCCTGTCAGTTTTTTTGGGTTTTTTTGTTTTTTTTCTGTAGTTTAATTCTGGTACAGTTTTGTGAAGCACACAGTGTTTAAAAGGTGTTCTGTACTTCTTTTACTCCTTTTCTGTCTAGTTCCTGACTTTTTCCATCTCTGTGAGTTTGTGACTCCATTACCTTCCTTCATCTTCAGTCTGCCATTAATTTCTGAGTTAATTAGCAAGAAGCTGAGAGCAGCAACAGGTTTGAGATTTTGTCATGGTAAGATTTCTTTTTGTGAAACTCTGTGTTCCAGTTGGAGAAAGTATCTTTTGCCTGAGGGAATTCAGAAGTCTGCTTCCCTGTCATGCTGACCTGCAAAGCTGTTTCCCTCTCTGATGTTCATGTAAATTTTTATTTCTAAGGAATTTAACAAGATTCACCATCAGCAGTTGCCTCTCTCTGACAGCTGCTCAAGGATGTAGTTTAAAGTAAGCCTGTAATTTTTTGGCACCTGTAGCTGAGTAAGATAAACCCAGTCCTGATCCACACCAGTAATGTAGTCACTGTTGTATGGGTGCAGAGTCTCCCAGAAGGTGTTTTGTGTACGTGAGTGCTGTATCCTATTCCCTGCAGATGGTTCGGGGTGCTGGAGTGACTCCAGAAAAGACAGGTTTATAACCAGCACTCACTTTTATTCAGGATTTTGCACCACTTCCTGGACAGTATGATAAACAGTTACTTGAAAAAAAAAAAAAAGGAAAGAAATCTTTTTATCTTGTTTGGAATCTTTCTTGGGGTTGCTGCCCCACATGCTGGAGACAGATCCGGCTGTAGTGATATTCAGGAAAATACTTGAGGATCTGGTGTTTAAAGACTATGAAAAAACACTTTAGGGAGTACCAGTTGTATTTTCAACCACATACATTATTGCTCAGCTCTTTACGTGATGCGTGTGCCATGTCTCTTCAGGCAGCACAGAGAAATCTGTCTTCAGTGAATCTGTGTGTCATTTTTAAACATTGCAATAAAATCACATTGTACTGAAACACTGGACAGTATCACAAACCCCATGTATAAAATTCACCCAGTTGATTCATATGTTGTTGCTGCAGTGTGTGAAACAGAATTGAGGTTTCTGACCCCTAAGAAATGAATTGCCATTATGGTGATGTTGTCTGCACACATAAAGTCTGTGTTTCACCAAGTGTTTGTCAAAAGGGAGTAGAGTTCTTCAGTATTTAAAAGAGGGCATCACATTAAAACTGAGCTCGTACCACAGTGTCTTTTTTCTCTCTCCTCTTTTCCATTTTTGGGTCAGATGATTCAGGTTTTCCTCAGTGCTTTTAACCTTTTGCCATCTGAGTGAGCTGCTCAGGGGACTGCAGAGCTGTGAGGCCATCGCTGAAAAAAGTGCCTCTGCTGGGAGAGCTCTGTTTCACTGTCTCACAATGTTTGCTTTTAGTTCTTAGCCCTTTGTTACTCTCTATTTTTCCTCAGCACTCAAGTGGCATCCTGGTAAACATTCCTCTTTATTTATTCTTTCACCTCTAACACTTCCCCCTTCTAGTATAGAAATCCATGTGTGAGATACAGGGGGAAAAAAGTGTTCGTAGCTCGTATAATTTACCAGCTTTTCATGGAAATGTAGATTTAACTGCTGGCAACAGAGCAAAAACCAGATCACTGCTGTTTCTTATTGTCATTTGTACAAATATTTCCATACCTTGCTGGATGTTACATCATAAAATCGTCCTCCCATTTGGTCCCCCAAATAATAAAGTGAGTGAATGATTTAACTTCCTTTATGAAATGCAAGAGAGAATTTCCAGTGCACTTGTGGGCTGTCCTGCCTTTTAATATTTTCAAATAGATTTTATAACATTCATAGGGGTGTGCGAGTGTACCCCTAAGTGTAGCACAACAGTGATTATTATTATATTAGCTGGATTATTTGGAGGTAGAGATAGCAGAAATATATTTAAAAATACCCTCCAAATAGTTCATGTGGTTTTTGTGCAGTACAGAAATTCTTCACCGAGCAGACCTGAAACAGTGGTGGTGTTTGAAAAGCATAGGCTAAATTCTGATTTTAAAATGGCTTTATGTCCTCATGGGGACCAAACACTTTATCTTGTTTTGAACATCATAAATCTGCCAAAGGCAACAGAGTTAGAACAGACCCGCACTGCTCTAAGTGAAAGCTGAATTTGGTCCTTCTCGTTCTGTGCTTTTTTAGTCATGTGATAATCTTTCCATAAATCATGTACTTGAAAGGTTTTCTTACTTCCTGCTTTTACCAATCAGATCATGTAAAATGCAGATGAGCCCAGCTTCTGGTTTATTAAGCATAAGCAGAACACCCCCTCTAAATCCCCTTTGGTCACACCAGCTCTGCTTTCCCCCCATTTGAAAAGAAGACAGCAAGAATGACAAACTTTGACTGATAAAGCGGAGTTTTTTGGTCTCCTCCCTTTCTTATTCTGACCTGTACTTCGCTTTCGTTATAAAGCAAACGTAGAAATTACCCTGTGGGAGTGGTGAAACTGCAGCAGAGAAACAAAAACTATTTGGATTCATCCGAAAGCTGTTCATTCGCTTGCTCCTCTTTTTATTAACGGCTCGAAGCGTGCAGCCTGTCTTGTTCTGACTCCGTGCCTGTCAGCAAGAACAGAGGTAATTCTTCGTGTGTCTCTTCCCTTTTAATAGTACTTTTATTTTGCCAGAGAAGTTATTTATATTTTTATGATTATCTATTATTTTAAATACTTTAAATGTGTGCATACAGCTGCCTGATGGGCATACTCTGTCGATCTCAGTGAGCTCCTTTTCCAGTAACTTTTATGGGTTTTTTTGAGTAAAGAGACAGAGGGGTTTCGATTCAGATTCGTGTTTTACAGGTGGAAATCCCAGCTCTCTCCACTGGAGGTTGCAAAGCAGCTTCCAGCAGACATCAGCAGCCGAAGTTTAGTCTATAGAGGGTTTTTGTTTTAATCATCCATGTCTACCACGGTGAACATCTCCCTGGGCTGTTGGTGTTGCCAGCACTTTCGTGTTAGGGAAAGTTCATTACTGTAAACTGATGAGCAAGTTCTCGTTGCTGTTTGCTCTGGCAGGGTAGGATATTTTTAGAAAGTAATTTCAGAAGTGTAGAACTTCCTGATAGTTTTTTGTTAATTCGCTCTGAACTGAAAACGCGGGGCTGGCAGCGTTTAAATTCCGAGAGGATCTCTCTCCCAAAGCAGGGGAAGTGTTCCTGGTCCCTGGCTGCGAGTGCAGGTTCTTAAGAGTTACGAGACCAGAGGTTTGTTAACGACCAAAGAAAAGTTTGGTTTGGCTGGTGGCTGAAGCAGCACTGGCAAAAAAGCCTCTTAAATATCACTGGGTGATTTCGTGCTCCTTAACGCCTTTGCGAGGCTTTGCAATGGGGGAAGGAAGGAAGGACAAACGGAAATCCTTTACATTCTGCTAATACTACCTTAGACAGCCACTTCTGGAGCTACTCCAGAAATCTTACTGGGTGTATTTGTGTGTTCTTCACATAAAACATTTCCCTGAGCGGTAATCCTGGAAAGTCTGGAGTCTTCTTGCTCGTGTAGCACCAACGAACGTGGTGACTCTGGGGGTGTGTGTGCAAGGGGAAATGGTGGCTCTATGGGAAAGGGCAAGATGACAAGTTTAAAGAAAGAAGGACCCTCTAGTTATGTGCCCTGGTTTTAAAAAAATATTGCCAAGTGCTTAGTGATATATGTGAGCGTGGCCTCTGATGTTTGTATTAGTTTTCATGGCTGCAATACAGGTCAGTTTGTCGCTGAAAATGTAGATTTTCTGACGTGCTTGGTGAAATCTGTGTTTGTCAGTCCAAGGACTTGGAAGAGCAGCAGTTAACTGTATTGAGCAGGGAAAATGTATATCAGAACCCTTAAGTTAAAGGTTAAAAATAGAGTTCTCTGCCTGAGATCTTGGGCATGTGATTGCATTCTTCCGTGTTGCAGTTTCCTATCTGGAAAATTAGGATTAATAATACCTACTGGTAGATGTGGTGCTTAGGGACGTGGTTTAGTGCTGGACCTGGCAGTGCTGGGTTAATGGTTGACTTAATGATCTTAGAGGGCTTTTCCAACCTTAATGATTCTATTTCCTTCCTTATGTAAAGGAAACTGAATTAATTAATTATTGTTGTTGTCTCAATATAATCTGTAAGAATCAAGAGTTGCTACAGTCCGGAATTCTTCCAAGTGACCGTAAAGGTTTGGCAAACAAGACATGATAAGTTACAATTAATGGTTAAACTCTATTCCTATAGCAGCTCATGCCAGTACTCTGATTGCTTCTGTTGAGTTGCAAACTGATTAGAGCCTAAAATTAGGTTTGTTGAAGAGCAAGAAGAGTTTACATGAAGGGTAGTCATTACCATCAGCTAAATAAGATTTTATTTAAATTAAAATTGTGCAGTAATACATGGCAGGGGTGTTGAAACTAGATGATCTTCAAGTCCCTTCCAACCTGACACCTTCAGTGACCAACCCAAGATGACAGAATTCTCACAAGTGGATTTGCTATCATAGCAGTTGTGTTCAATGATTAACTGCATGTAGTTTTTCAAAAATTCTTTTCGATCTGTACTTCTCCAGACTTAAAAATAACTCAGCTGTTCGAAATTTGGATTTCAGCCTCTTTGCTCAAGAGTTGTGAGTGTGCTAACATACGTTTACTGGGTGTGAGAAGCTGACTAAGTAGAAATGCAGTGTACAGTAGGTAAGCAAGGTGATACTGTCTCTTTTTGCTTTATTTCATCTGGGGATTAAAGTAGTAAATCAGTGAATTGTTTTTAAAATATTTGTATTTCTGCCATCGATTTCCAAGTTGTTAAGGGAGGAAAGGTTGTCCTCATTTATGCTGAAAAATTGACTTGAGGGGAGCAGAGCTTTCCACTCCCTGGCTTGCTGGGTCACGCCTGGGATAGACTTGGTGTCCCTGTTGTCAGTAAAACGAGGGTAATACATGGCACTGTTCACAGGTTCAGAAATTCTTCAGTGATTGTAAGCCCCTATAAAAACAAGAGCTGGAAACTTCTGCAATAATTGGTGCCAGTGTTTTGAACTGGCTTTTAGAACCCAAACTTTGCAATGAGTTTGCACCTACTGAAGAACCTGCCTCTTTCTTGTCCTTCCTTTCAACCCTCTGCTTAACCACAGCACACATCAAAGTATTACCCAAAATCGGAGCACAGGAATTCATATTTGAAGAGCATTATCCATAGATGACTTCATGTTTGTTCCAGTCTTCCTTATTTTGAGGTTCTAAAAACGCTTTCATAACTTTTTCCATTCACATCCCTGCCTTGAATTGAAGCCATGTTGAAAAAAAACTGATTTTGCGTTCTCTAATGAAAACTTCCGAAATTTACCTCCAGCTTCAGCAACACTTTACTGCTACAGCCCTTTTTTTTTTCCTAATCTGCGGAACAGAGCAAATGAAAATAAATAGAAGCTGGCGTGTTTCTTCTTGTGCAGTTTTATTGGTGTGCATGTTTGTTCATTTGTCTCTTCACTTGTAGAATTCCATGATCTTACAAAGTGGTTTGCGGTTTGGTCTGAATTGGTGAGACTTCCCTATTTTTTCACATTTCAACCATTTCTTACATTTTCATGCAGTAGAAACAATGCAGCAGAGGAGCCACAGTTCTTTTGCAAATAGACATTAGATACATTGGTGCCATCTCACTGCTTTGAGAAGATTTAAAGAGTATCCTGATGGATTTTTGAGCATATTTTAATGAAGAATTTGAGAGGCCCAATATTTGTATTTCCATGCTCAGTTGTCCGACGCTTACTAACAAACAGAGTGACAGACATATCCCAAAACGTGGATTTTATACGCAAGTCTGATAAGGATGGCTACAGATGTTGCTGATTTTTATTTGGAATATCAGGATTGCTGCTTTCAAGGGTTTAACCCTTACCTACAGTCACCCATTAGGTTGTTTTCATGCTTTGTCTACAGCCCGAGGAGAATTTGGCCATATCCCAAGCATGGGACTGGGCAGCAGCACATGGAACTGGGTTTGATCAGACCTATGTGACTGCTGGAATGTGGATTTGAGCGTGGTGGCACAGCCACAGCTGTATTTTCTTTCAAAAGCAGCACTATGTGCTGTACACGCTGTAACAACAATAACACTCTTAAGCAAGAGGTCACATTGATCCACACTGGAGTTCACTGGTCCTCAGACTTCAGCTGAGGTCAGTAATGAACTGAAACAACCTTTCCAGCATTTGCTTTTCCTAGTAATGGTGCCAGTGGAGATGCTGGGAACGGCCTCCTGGAGTTTTCAGGGAAACTCATTGTTCACATAAACCCTGAGAAGGAATTTCCCTTCCTTCTTGGCCTGCTAGGTATGCAGTGAACCATACAGTTTGCTTTAGCTACATACCATCTGCATTTTATTTTTGTTTTGTTTACTGACTTTCCACCCTCCAGAATACCACTGTGTTGTATAGTCCACCTTTGTCAACAGCCTGGGCTTTGCTGCTCGTGTTACTCAAGTTGTTGGTCATGGAAAAAATGGAAATATGTGTAAATTTCATCTGCGTTGTGCCTTCAGGAGAATGGGCACGAGTGCTTTGGTTGTTTTGGGGCTGCAGTTTGCCTGAGGCACGTGTGGTTACATATTTTGTCCTGATGGAGCTCTGTGTGCTGGGAGCTGCGCTCTGGGGAGGCCATCGCTGTCCCAAGGATGAAGGTGGCTTCTTGCTTGTCTCTCTGAAGAAGATCTAAAGCTGATGTCCTGCAGGAACAACCCCAGCCCCCAGGATGCCAGCAGTTCTCTGCTTGTTAGAGCTGGAACGCTCTGGGGTGCACAGTCAGGTCGGTGGCGTCCGTGCGCAGACCTTGGGGTGGTGGCACTGCGGTGGCCAAACGCCAGAGCGGCCGCGTTGACTCCGGGCTCTGGTGGTGGAGGCTTTGTGCAAAGACAGAACTGCTGTTTGCAAGCCCTCGAGGCTCAGGTGCTGCGTTACAGGAACAGGGCCGCGTTGCTCTGGGATCCAGGCTGGATCTGTGCCTCTCGGAAATGCCATGGCCAAGGCAATAAAACCACCCGAAGATGCCAGGAGCTGGCTTTGCAAAGAATAGTATTGTTATTGATGGTTTTTCATTAACTAGGTTACTCCAGCTTCGTGTTATCAGACATATTTGAGAGTTGACTGTGCTGTATTGTATCAGAGTTCCTTTCTCCTGCTTCATGGTCCAGAAGTTCAGCTTTTCTTTTGAGATAGCACTAAGCTGTTTATTCAGTATCCCTTGTGATCCAAACATGGCCACATTGTTTTAAGACACACAAATCTTCAGTATCACTGCGGTCACTGTACGAGCTTCTTCAAAGCTGGGTGAGATTGAACAATTGGTTAATGTTCAGTGAGCAAAATTTCCTTTTTCCGTACAGAACTTGCATCCAGCAGCAATGTGATGATAGGGCTGCATGACCACATTTAGTAGAACAGTCTCCTACCAAGAGTTCTTGCTGTTAAATAAATCAAAACATGCTATTTCACTGGGTGACTTGTGGAAAATTAAGTAAAAGTTTTATAATTGCAGCCTCTGCAAATGCTAAATAGCACATCACAGTAAAATTGTTCAAGTCGTCTTACATAAATTGTTTATATGCTGCTAATCCTTTTTTACGATGAAAAGAGCGTTCAGGGGGCTTTTAGTATGGGGAATTTGTATAATCTTGTAGTTACATATGCATTTGACTTCCACAGTTTGGCTGACAAACCTATTGACAGTTTTTAAATCTGAAGCTCCTACCTGAGCCCAGCTGGAAGTTTCTCGTGTGGAATGCTTCTCAAATCTCCTCTTATAGCTGCAGAATAATCTGGATTACACTGACTCTGCAAAGGAAGGAGATCACACAAAATGCATTTTGTTGTCACTCTTTCCAGAGTGAAATTTCATCCTTCTTGCAGAGCGCAGTACCTTTGTCCCCTAAATTCTGCTAATGATCCTTTCCTTTTCACTTGCACACCAAGTCCTAAATCTTCGTTCTTGAATGCTTGCATGTTGAAACCTGGAGGAGACCTTCTGTAACCTTAACCTTTACTTGCCATGGAGAACAGCCAACACATACCAAGGCACTGGTGGAGAGTTCGGGACACGATGGCCGGCGCGCACTCACTGTACTGGGAGTGAAATCCTGGCTCGGCTGAAAAAATTTAACCCAAGAGCTCCAGATCCGTGTCATTTCTTGTGGAGGAAGACGTGAAAGGGGACTGGTTCTCAAAGGATTAAGTTCTCAAGGTTTTAGAAGACATAAAGCAGATTCGTTCACGTGTGCAGTGCTGTGACCTTCACCATGTTACGTGTACGTGCGTGGGCTGGGGGAGGCTCAGCGAGAGGCTGAGCTGAAGTTGGGTGAAAACAGAATTAGGGCTGACCCAAAGCCTGCACTCAAGCTCTGGGGAATAGAAGGACGTACTGCGAGCAGCGCAGTTGGGTGGAAGTACGCGGTCAAATTTCCCCTCAAACCCTCAAATACGGATAGTGAATGAGAACGTACTGTCTCTCCTGGTGACCTTTCTTCAGTAGTCTGGTTGCTCCATATCCTTGCTCTTTCCAAAGAGGAACTCACAGGGAAATAAATACGGTATCGCTGACTGTGCCAGAGTGAATTTGCTTATAGACATGAGCATGAACAGTGTTATGAAATGGAACAAGTCGGGTGTAGGGAATTTTCAGATCCCAAGATGAAAATAATTTTGGAGAAGTATAGACAAGTTTGAAGCATTACCAGTAGAAGTGAAAGTTGGTAGGTCCTTTGTTTTTTTCTTTTCTTTTGCTGCCACCCAATTCCCTACCTTTTGGCAGCAGAGAAGGGTTTTGTTTTGTTTTGGTTATTTCTCCATGAGACTCAAAAAACATGAACAAGCCTGCATGGATTTTTATAACATGATACTCACATCATGGGATCACAGAATAATTTAAGTTGGAAGGGACTTCATGAAGTCTCCAGTCCAACCTCCTACTCAGAGTAGGATAAGCTTTCTCTGGAATTTACCTGGTAATGTTGTTGCAGATGAAATTTTAGAAGTAGCTGTGATTATTTAGTCTTTGTAGTGAAAAAGTATCTGGCAGAATAAAGGCCAGTGGTCAATGCTGTGGGAAAAAAATAATTAATTTCCAAAAAGCAGGTGTTTTTGGGAGACGGAGGCAAGGAGGATAAAGAGAAGATCAGACACAGCAATAATGAACTTATTTTAACTGATCATCCTTGTACTGATTTTCAACAATTACCAAATATGTGTTTAACTAACCTGTAAGTGATGTCAGCATTGGGACCCATTGCCCCATCTTTATCCTTAAATCCAGGCTTGGACCCTGCTCTGGTGCAGGATTTGTGCAGTGGGATGGCTGCAAACGGAGGTGGACTTGGTGCAGAATTGTGAATGGCAGGAGGACACGTGAGTTCCCTGTTTCAGCAGAACTGTGTTTCATACTGGGCTCAGCTGGACTGCACTGGCATTTCTAGAAGAACTAGAGATCTCCTGATAGGTCCTTATCTAGCAAAGTGCTTTATGCATGTCAGTAATCTACATGAAATTAGGATCTTGTGCACCGAGGCCTTAATTTTTAGTAACAGTTACTTGTGAAATTCCTCAGTGAGCTGAAAGAACAACAATAAAATAATTATCAAAATTTTATACGTCCTTTAAAAAACGAGATTTCCTGTATTCATAATTCGACATAGTGGATTGACTTCAGAGTGAGTATTTCTAGTGAAGACCAGTGACCATTTCTGCTGATCTTAAGTAATAATTGAAGTGAAAACAATGTGACACAAATGTTGGACCTGGAAAGAAGTGGAAGGCTGGGTTTTTTGGTAACTAACGGAGCTAAGGAGAGAGTTAATTCCAGGCCACCAGCTGAGGCCAGTGGAGGGATGTGGGTACATGTACTGAGGGAAAGAATTACATGACAAATCTTAGAAATATCCAGCACATTTGGAAGAAGAGGAGTTCAGATAAGCCCCTTTGAAAAGCAGGAAGTTGTGCTTGCTGTGAACTGCAGGTCTCGGCACTGCTTGGCACTATGGCTCGTCCAAGGAATATCTTGGCACGAGCTGGGCTTGACCAGGAAATGATTTCCTCTGGAGCTTAATGCTGCGGGGAAGCAGCTTCGCTTCTCTTTGAAGGCGCGTCTGGGGAAGGTGTATCGCAAATGGCTCTGCTTGAGCAAGTTGATAAAAACGTGTCTGGGTGACAATAAATGTTTTCAGCTTTGCCCTGAGCAGCCACTTCCTTTGAAGTTCCTGTAGTTCCATTATATGATGTTTGCAGTGCTGGGAGAAGTACCTCAAACACATTTACAAGGCAACTTCTGTGTTACAGAAAACTCAAAGAAGGTGAGACACAAATCTTTGTATAAGAATAAGGACCCTACTCCCCAAAGCAGATTTATAAGATAAAAATCTTATTTATCCCAGTGGGTTTAGTCCATGTTTTCCTGTGCAACCTCAGTCATTTTCTCAGTCATTTTACAATTTTTGTAAAATCTTTGTCCCTCCTAATTCAGGTTCAACCTGCAGAGGAATTTTGCTTCTCTTTCCATCAACCCATCACTGGAAAGGAAAGAAAGAGAGTTCTCAAACTGAATTATGACACAGTTGTCAGGGCAAATAAAGGTAAAAGGGAGCATCTGAGAGAATGTAAGGTTTTAATCCTACACTGATTGTAGTGGTAGTGAGTTAAATTGGGCTGTAGAGTAAAGGTTTCATTAAATAATATGCTCAGGGGTTGGTTTAAGTTGTGCCTCTAATGTGTAGGAAAACTTGATTGGGGGATGAACAGTGGAGAAGAGACTTGTGGTGTCCGTGTCTTTCATAGCCAGCAGAAATTCACAGGGTTTTGGTAGCAGCTTTTTTCGTTCTTTTTTTCCATTTAATTGCATCTCTTGCTCTGGGAAGTGTGTCCTGTCATGGAGTTTCATCTGCAGGACAGTGTGCTTTACATCTGCTTAAGGTTCCAGCGTGCCGTACTTCAGATCTTCCATGGACAGGAGATTGCAGCAGCGGATATCCCTGTTCTTTGGCACACAGATGGAGCAGGAACAGGGTGGATAAAGGCAGTGTGGAAGCAGGAACCTGTTTCTAACCTATAACAGAGCCACTGAAATTGTGATGGGTAATAGCAATGCAGTGTTGTTAACAAAATGTTCTTCAGTTAAAAGGCAAATACCCTTCCAGACCTCCACTTCTGCCCAGGGAAACAGCTGTTGCCATTAACAGAGGGATGCTGGGGCACAGTTCATAGGAGTCTTATGCAACCTCAAAGTAAATGTTCAAACTGGGTGTAGCAGCCTTGACTGGATCAGGTGGGAGGCCAGGACTCAGGTGATGTGGAGCCTGCTTTTATCTTGGAGAGTCATCCTGTTGTTTCAGCACTCCACTTACTTTCTCTGTGCATTAGCCTCCTGATTTGTGCAAAGTAAATTGAAAGGTTTCAGGCTATCCATGTAATTGAGGAAAAACACATGGATGTAGGGATGGGAAAGGCGGGTTCGGCTCAGCTCTGTGTTGCTCATCAATATAAAGATGGCATGAAAGATCACTGAGATACAACAGGTGCTGAGGAATCCACTGAATCCATGCGGCTGTTTGGGGTGGGAATAAAACACAAATGATTTTGATTTTTTTTTTTTTTTTAATTCTAAAGGGAGATTTGCCAGAGATTTCACAGAATTAAATGGAGACTTCACTTTCTCTGGGGTTCCTGTGTAGCGAGGTTGGGTATCGCCATAGCTGTCAGCCATGGGAACTCTGAATGAGAATTGCAGGTAGGTAGGTGGATAAACAGGGACAGAGCTGTAATTACTGCCTGCTGTTGGGAAAGCACCCTGGTGCTCTCCAGGCCTCCCAGTGCAGCCCTGCGATGCCAACCCACTGCAGAGGAGCCACAGCTGGGTGCCAGCGATTCATATCCATTTTGTGGAGTGGCTTTGAGATCTGCAGATGATAGAGCTGCTAAGTGTTGTTATGAATGATTCAGAGCTTCTGGCTCCTGTTTCCATACATGGATCATCAGGCTGTCTTTCTCTGCCATTTTAAAATAATTGTCTGAATGACCTGAATATCTTCGAAGTAGCTTGAATTTGCGCTCAGGCGCTGGCTTTAGAAATGAAGTCTTTCATCTGATACACTTAGTGTTAATTTTGCTTCTTTAATGGGATTCTCTTTACCCAAATTTACATGATTCAGCTTGCAGTCTGTTGGAGGTGATGTTCTCTTCCAGTGATAAATTTGCCCAAGCATCTCCCAGTATGTGTTGGGAGACACGTAGGTAGCTGTGTGTGTGCCATCCGCTTCCAGGGGCACGCCAACAATGAGGGATTTGTTCGGTTGTTGCCCGAACAATACTTGGGAAAAGCTCGTGTCCTGCCTGGCTGTCACTTCTGTTGTTGTACTTTGCTCTTGGTGACATCATTTGGTGGCAGCTAAATGAAGTTTATTAATTGTTTGATGCTCTTAGACCGAGGATGTTGACTTTCCCTGGCAGCCAGGCAGGTTTTCCAGAAGAAGCTGCTAATCTACCATAATGCAGTAATTCAGTTACAAGGGTTGGTGAGAGTGGAGTTGGGTCTGTTTTTGTGGATGGGAGAAAAATAAAAAGAGAACCGAAAAGCTGGAGAGACTTCTGACAAGGGCACGTATTGAAAGGGGGAATGGTTTTAAACTGACAGGGCAGGGTTAGATTAGATATTAGGAAGAGATTCTTTACTGTGAGACTGGTGAGGCCCTGGCACAGGTCGCCCAGAGAAGCTGTGGCTCCCCCATCCCTGGAAGTGTTCAAAGGAAGGTTGGACAGGGCTGGGATCAACCTGGGATAGTGGAAGGTGTCCCTGCCCATGACAGGGGGTTGGAGTGAGGTGAGCTTTAAGTTCCCTTTCAACCCAAACCACTCTGTGATTGTCTGAATTACTTGTACAGAATGCAGAATTTCTGATTCTGCACCAGCAAGAGAGAGCTCAGAAATGACAAACTTCTGTGTTCCCAGTGAGTGTGGTGCCTCAGAGGTCAGTCCTGGCATGGGGAGCTCGGACAGACTGCACAGGGCATGGCCAGGCCGGTGCTGCCTCCCCGGGGCACTCTCAGCTCAAGCGCTGAGAGCCCGCGTCACTTCCGCAGAAGTGATCCCTGTGGCCTCTCCAGTTTCTTCAGAAAGCTGTTTATATACGTGTAGTTGTCTGCTGAGGAGGAGAGCAGCAAGGGCAGCGAGGTTAAGGAAATGCTGGTGCTCGTTCTCCTTGTGCTGAGAACAAGGCTAGGTGGCCAGGGAGTTTCTAGATAAGATACATCAAATGCAGCCGTGCTGCTGAGGCCAGAGCAATGTCATGAGTTTCGGGTCTGCTCATTAATAGCCACGTCCTTGTGACTGTCCATGAGATCCATCCTCTTCACAGCCAGCTTTTCCATACAAGGGGGGGGTCGGCTCTTGATACTGTGCTAGAGAAAAAACAGCCGCATCTTCCTCCCAAGACCTCCTGACTGTGTCCTCTCCAAAAATGTAAATCCGAGGCAATAATGTGTGTGACACTGAGGTGGAGACTGAGTGGTGAAAAATACAGTTCAGAGCTAGCAGTGCACTTTGAACATCTTGCCCTTAACCTTAAGATTATTCCTCCTTCCTCATAAACATCCTTTTATTAATGTGAAAGGGTATTGCGAGGTGAAATCCACTGTCTGCTCTTTAGGTTACTGTGTCTGCTTTCAAATTAATTCTTTTAAGAGGGAAATGGATCAGTTACTTTCACATTGCCCAGAGTTCTTTGTCCATCTCTGTGCACTGGGCCAGCGCTGCAAAATTCAGTTTGCAAATTTGAGGAAGAAAATTCTTGGAACAAAAACTCTGAGGGGCACCATTCTTACTTGTGGTTTTCCACTTAAATAAGTACATAAAAGTTTATGCCACAAATCATTATCTAAAAGTTCTCATTTTTTTTACAGTAGCTTAAAGCAGCATTTGAGAATTGGTATCACTGTAACTCATCTGACAGGGCTGTGACATTCCTGGCTTCCCTTCTGAGAGAGAAAACATCCCAAGTAACTGCGTGGAATAAGTCAGATGAATCATGTCATGCAAGTGACAGTTCCTTTGCGCTGACTTTAAAGGAGTTCCCTGTGACTAACCCAGATATCAACATCTGTGCTGCAGGTATTTAAATAGAAGTGAGAATAATCCCAGTCATGAAGTATTTTCCTCGCTTTCAGCTGGGATGCAGTGTACTGAGTGTTTCATTGCCTTAGGAGGAAAATCTGAACCAGAATTCCAAGGATTTTCTTTTATAGGTGATCCACCAATTTTTTCCCCCACAAAATTTTGCAGTGGGGTTTGTAGTTATGCTGAGGAATTTACCTGTGTGTAACCCTGCTTGAGGTTTTCATTTGAAAGCTTGTCAAGACACCATAGTATGTTCCTACTTGCACAAGGTGCAGAATCATCCACCATTAGAGAGAGGGATGATTAGAGGGACAGAGCTGCGTCCAAGGTGCAGGCCCAAGGGGACTGGAAAGATTCAGATGAGATTATTGCATCATTATGTTTGAAACTGAATTCTCTCGAGTTGTTTGTCCATGGCAATTAGAGGCCTTGCTGGAATATTTCAGCAGGATGCTACAGCCACATGTTGATGTCTACAGACTTGCTGACAGAGCCTGCAGACATCGACACAGAAATGTACTCTGGCGTGTTTTGAGGAGTATTTGCCCAGCAGGTCCATGCTGTGTAAACAGGAGCATGTAAATGCACAAAATAGTGCCAAACTGATGGATCAGGAAAGAGCAGAATTCCCAAAGAGCAGTGTAGGATGGATGGTGCTACGGCAGAGCTTTCTTGTGCTGCCTCAGGAGTGTATTTTGGTCCTTCGGCAAGGATGAGGATGGTGAGGGCACTTGAGACCTAAATCCTACATACAGAAAACTTTTTTTTTTCCCTGCAGTTCTGGGGCTGAGCTGTTCTTTCTTGGAAGAAGGAAGATGGTATTTCTTCTTCCACCCAGACAAGAAGCACTCTTTGCCATTGCCCTTGGGGGTCTATCAACAACATTTCTCTCTTTCTCCAGCTCAAATGGACAGGATTCTTTTTTCCATTGACACAAATACCTGTTCCAAGGACTGAGTCAGATGTTGAAGTGCTCATAGTAAATTGTTAATCCCCATCTATTGAAGTTGCCCACAGAGGGAATGTGGGGTGCAATGCCATGACAAGTACCAGCTCCGAGCGCCCGCAATCGTTACAGTGGTGCTGAACCGACTTGTTCTTCTTTGAGGGAACGTTACTTGCTTGGTTGGAATGTTGGTACATGCTTGTGCTAATGCACTTTCTAAGTGGGTTGAGTTAAATTAAGGAACTGGCAGCAGGAACGAGCCAGAAGCCTTAAGGAAGCGGTGCTGCCAGGCTCTGGCATCCCTGCCAAGGCCAGTACACCGGGGCACATCTAGGTATGCTCCAAAACGTGTCCTGCACAAGAGGTGACTTGCCCATGAGGCTGTGACTCAGTGTCATGGGCTGCTGTGCGTTTGCTTATCTGTCGTGGAGGTCTGTGGGGCAGGAAGTGCTTGACACTTCTGGAAAAGTCATACCTTGCATGGGATGCTGCGGGTTGGCTACATCTTCCCCTGTTGTTTGGTGGTGCCCTGAATGTCTCCCTCCCATCAGTTCATGCCAGTGCTGCGTTGGAGGGGCTGTGGATGGCTTTTGGTCTGTTGAGCTCTCAGGGACGTGCAGAGAGCAGAGCAGTGCTCAGCCCGCGGTGGAACGTGGCGTTGTGCATCCAGAGGCTCAACTCTCACCCTCCTTTGCCATTTTCCTCTTGTCTCAGCTCCCTCTGGCACGCACATTCAGATACTCTCCCAAGACATGAAGATATTTACCAAGGCCACAGCAAGACGAAAGCTGGAAGTGCTGGAGCTCAGGTCTCCACAGCAGTCCCTCCCTCAGCTCGCTGGCAGGCTCTGCCTTCACATGCAGGCACATTTTTCCATGCCATTGTCCGCCTGTCCCGGTTCTTTGGCTCCTGAGATATCATTTTACCTGTACTTTTCCATCCCAGGAGAGGATAAACATGGTGTGATGCCGAGCAGAGACTTGTGATTTCACTGAGATGCCAAGAGTTTCAAACGTGCCATCTAGTGGCATGAGCTTGGAGCACTCAAAATAAAGGAAATCCCCCCAAAAATCCACCCTCCTCCAAATGCTCAGTATTTCTGAAGTGTTCCCCTGTTTGGGGCAGAAAATGAGTGTTCATGGCCCTTGCTGCCCTGTTGGGTTTTCTGAGTGTTGGGGAACTGAGCTGTTCAAGGATTTCTTAATCAGAACAAGGAACAGGGAGTTTTTTAGTCTGTTATTTAAAGTGTATGCTGAGTGATCTGTACCTTCATACCAAGAAAACACAGTTCATGCTGCTGTTGCCTCCCATTGGAGGAGCTGAATCAACTTTGCAAACAAAATAAATCTTAAATTAAAACACCCTTTGTTGAGGAGGAGGGGAGAGGGGGGTAACAGTAATGTGCTTGTCTGTATCCGTGCAACAATTCATTATCGGCACCCTGCCATGAGATGCCCTCTGTTTGTGGATCAGTACTAGGACATATTCCACCCCAGCTCATAACCTGAAGTACTTCCAGCTTCCTCCCAGCTAGAGCAGGGAGCACCAATATTGCAAAAGGCTCCAAAAAAAAAACCTCTCTAAAATCCTACATTCATCACCAAGATAAGAATAGGTCTTACAATGAGGAGTGTTAAAAGGCATGAGGTTTGTACCACAATTTGGCATGTTCATGCAGTGAATTACAGCCTGAATTAAATCTGTCTTGGGTGTTTGTCTTTGCTGTTATCTTCAGTTCAGGCTCTGGCACAGAATTAAAGTTGCTCAGGTTGATGTTTATGTGTGCTTGCTGTTCCCAGGATTCTTACCTAGAGGTCATCGTGTCCTTTTCGCTCATTACCAAGAAACTTGCTCGCTGTTTGCATTGGATTATGTGATCCATCTGTTGTAGCTACCAGAGTAAGTCAGGAGAGCAATTCCGTCCTGCCTCGCCTGCCCCTCACGTCATCCTTTCCATGGCAGGGTCAGAATTCAGCCATTCCTGTCAGCTTCTACAGCTCCAGAATGTATTTGTGAACACGGCTTGCGTGCAAGCCCGTGAAACGAAATCTAAAAAACTGCCAACCCTGGAATTGCAGGCATAAAATAATCCAGCAGATGCCTGTAGAATGAATAGGAAGAGTTGAGCATCTACAAATTGTGAGCAAGTGAAGTGGGAAGAAAAAGGTGTGGCAATATTAAATAGTGTCCTGACTTGGGGTCTGCTTATACAGCTTGGATAAAACACAGAAAGAGAATTAAGAAAATAAATCAAAACCTAGACTTCCAAATGCCCAGAGAAGTCCTTTTCTCTGTAGGATAGGGGTCAAGCTGTGCTTGCATATTGTCTCTTTCTAAATCTTTTATGTGTTTTGGGAGCAATGGCGTGTTCCAGAAGGAAGGGTGAGAGGTCACTACTCAGCTCCTAAGTGTGTAGTATGAAAATTCCAGCACAGTGCCAGGCTGTGGGCTTAGGAGGAGAAAACAGAATACAAGTCTCCCACGTCCCAGGGAAGAGGCTTTGCAATGGGAGGATGCCGAAGGGTGAACAGCATCCCTTTCCCAAAGAAAATTTTAGGTTTGTGCTCTGTGCTGAACCTTACTGCTGGCTTGTGAACCCCTCTGAAAGGTTGGGCCAAGGTATCTGAAAGGTCAGTCCTGTAATAATTTAATCTTAAGCAAGAGGAGGTTTAGTTTTGATCTGGTTTAGTCCTTGAGCTGCCTCTGTGTGGTGACACAAAATGGGACATGGCCGCAGGGAAAAAGCCTTGGTGCTATCAATGAAGTGCTGTGCAAAGTGCTAATCCAGTGGAGACTGATTTATTTATTTGGATGTAGGCACCTGAATGACGCTGAGGTGAGTGCTTTTGTCTCACTGGCTGTGTCTGTGCTGCCTGTGCCACTCAGGGAGCTGCGCTGTCCTCGCAGCCCACATCAGGCATGGATGTGTTCTGCCCAAGCAGATTCTCTGCAGCAACACAGCACAGAGACCACTGTAAGATGTTAATCACAACCTGTCATTTCTGTCAAGTGGGGTTTTTTGGTTCGTTTGCTGGGTTTTGGTGGTATTTTTCATTTTAAGGCTTCTGATGCTTATTACCAATTTAGTGGTTTTATTATGAGTACAAGAGCTTGAATTTTAAGACCTGGTCACATACCCAGCTTTTTGGTCCTAATCATAATTTGAATTTGAGTGATTTGACTCCCTGGTGGTCCTGGGAAGTGTAGATTCTGCTGGAGCAGTGGCAGAAGCCTGCATGGGGACATGAGAACCAAACCTGGGATGGCCTGACCTGTGCTGCTTCCTCGAGGGTTTTTGGGGTGAGCCGACCCTGCAAGCACGCTGGGCTGTGCTCCCTCCTAACAGGCCACAGGGATAATCTAACACTTTCATGCTGCAGCCCACGGTTCAGAAAGCTGTGTTATTTATTAGTCAGAGTGGACGTACCTGGCAGGAAATATTTGTTTGTACTAGTGGGAAGCAGCATTTGACTTTATGACGGCAATGCAGGTCTTTTATTAGTAAAACTTAATGTGTAACAGAATAATTCCGTTGCACCTACTACTATACTGGCATGATTTTGTACAAAATAAGTTTCTGTTTCCTTGAAGGCCTTATATAAGGCTTAAAACTGGGAACGAATCCAGCGTGTTCGATCACAATAAAGGAGCTGCTTCAGAACAGGCTCTTCTTTGGGAATAGCCGTAAACACGTTTATATATAGGCACTGCTATTATACACAAAACTTGCTGAAGAAACATTTTGTGAGATCCTGTGGTTTTACTGTGTGCCATGGGGACTCTGCTCAGGCTAAACCTGTTGTGGGAATTGGGGGGAAGGTTTAAAACACAAGATCATCCCTCAAATATGTGTCTGCTGACAGGGCTCGGTGTTGAATGGCTCTTCGCTGTAAAAAAAGGCATTTGATAAAAAGGCTCGGAAACTTCGGCTGGCATCCTACATATGCAAATGCAGGTGCTGTCCATGTTATATTTGGATTTCAGGGTTTTTCAGATCCATTTCAAGGCGGTGGGTAGCAGCCTTATGTGGTTTGATGGCTCGCTTTCATCACCCACCCCCAATTATTATACATGAGATCCACCAGCCCCCTCGCAGCCACAGTGCCTGCAGCTGAGCATCAGCACGGTTGGGAACAATAAAGGGGCTGGCATTTGGGAGTTTCTTTCCCTTCTAATTGGGCAGGACCCAAAATTACTCCCTTGCACAGCTCACCCATCAGGCTCCTGTCTTCAACAGGTACACTTCTATCTGAGCAGCATGAGGATGTGGGGTCTGGGGAGATTTGTGACCCGTTTACATTCAGCATTGTTGGTTGTGTGCTCCGGTTGAGTTTTGGAGAGATACAGGACAAAACATGGAAAGACTTCTGCCTTTGTGATTGATTTTTAAGGATAATTTGCCATTTTGTTCCTCGCCTCCTTCCTAATGAGCTGAATTGTTAAAATATGTTAATGTAAGGAGACACACGAGGAAGGGTGAAGCAATATACTGACACGTTGGATAATTAGATCATCTCCTGCACAGGAAAAAAGTCAAGTACGAAACAGGAACAAGAAACGCTTCCCTCCCCCCCTGTAGAGGCACCAGGTCTGGCTCTTTCTGCATGCAGAAGCAGGTTAGACAATTAGATCTTTAGTATTATTTAATATTTGTGAAATTCCTGAAGATTCAAAGCAGCATTTGTAGTAACTGTCTTATATTTGTGGGGTGTTTTTTTGGGGAGAAGTTGGGAGCCTTGTTTCAGAGGGCTGAATTTGTGTGCTGCGTAATGTGTGATGAAACAAAAAATGTCTGTTGCTGGGACTGAATTAGTGAATGCTGTAAGTGGTTAATCAGGTCTTCCCAGGAAAATACTTGTGAATTCTGTCCTGAATAGGCATTAGATCAAGAGGATTTTGTAAAGAGGCACGGGACATTGTGGCTGCCTTTCTGCTAGTATTTAGTATTTTGGCAAAGCTGTGCTTTATATTTCTAATAAAATTTATTTCTTTGAAATTATAATTTCTTAATATTCATTAAGATCCCAGCCCAGTGTGAACTGATGCCTGCAGGGAGGGCTGTGACAGTACTCCGCTTTTACTCACAGGAGTAAGCCCTCTCCATGGGTTAAGTTCACTTGTTTGATAAACATAACACTTTGCTTTTGTTCTCTTAATCACTTCCTTCGAAGAGTTAACTTCCTAAGCAGCCACAGATTAGTTCTCTCAGTTGTTTTAATTATTTTTCTTGTCACGCACAGTGAAGGTCTCGTGTTTGTGAAATGTCTTCTTTTATTTTTGTCCCCCCTTCCATGGCAGCCTCAGTGATGCTGGCACTGAGAACTCAGCTGAAACGCGCTCTCCCTGCACTCTGGCATTCATTTTTATCTTTATTTTAAACCAAATTTCACTTTTTTGAATGGGAGTGCTGCAGGACGTAACACTTTCCTTTCAGGGTGATCCGAGTGCTCCAGAATGTTGTATTCCCGTAAGGGGTACGCCAGAGGCTTCCACGTGCTCGCTGCTGAGTAATTTCCTTTTGTATTGCTGACAGGTGACTCAAAGCAGGAGGGAGCAGATGGCCACGTCGTTAGCTGGTGGCCACAGCCTTCCCAGATGAGTTTTGGAATTTCCATCAAAGTCAGGATTAGGCTCAGGATATGCCGGTGGCACAGAGCACCCCAGGGGAGCGTGGAAGAAGAGGAAACCATTCATAGCGACTCATCTCGTGGTTGGGTGAGTCAGGGGTCTGCTGTTGGTGGTCACAAAGGCACGTGGCTGACGACACTGCTTTTGTGTGCTCTGCAGGATGCAGATTGTCTCCAAAAATTAATTCTCCCCGCTTGATTCGTCCAGTGAGTTATTTCCAGAAAGGAGTTACTGTATTTTCTGGAATGACTATTGTGAAATTCTTTCTGTCTCTCTTCTTTTTTTTTTTTTTAAATACAGTGGGCAAGTTTTCAGCTGGTGATTTATCAACAAAGTATTTTACAAGATCATAGTTAAAGGCTCATCTTAAAAAAAAATTAAACCCTGTGCAATAGGGAAAGTAAAAGCATCTCGGTTTCCAAGTGATGAAGGAATAACCGAAAGAGCTGGTTCTTGGAATAGTAGCTCCACTGGCACTCGTTGGTGATTTCCTGTGCATTTGCTGCAAGAATCGCTCTGTGATGTGAGTAGGTGGTACTAAAGGGTTATTACGAAACCAATTTTCAACCAGACGTTTTGAGTCATGGATGGGGAAGAGGGATAGCAGCTCCGGAGCTTTCTCTTTGTTCAAGCAGCCCTCCTGAAATGCACACCCGGGATATTCTGTGCCTGCACGGAACGAGGCATGCCGGGGACAGGTCTGGGGTCACGTGGAGTGCTCTCCTTCGTGCCACTCCATGCCAGGCATGGGAGATGGGAGCGTGGGCTGCGAGGCGGCACAGCCTGCGCAAGGTGCACGCGGAGCAGCTTTCCCGGCTGCCTTTTCAATTGTAAGTATTTTCTCATGGCTTTTCCCAGACGTGGGAGACAAAATGGAGTTGCGTCAGGACGGATGCCTGTGCCAAAACGAGGTGGTGGTTTGGAGTGGCTTGGTTCTGTTCTGGAAGCAGATGGGCTGCCACGGGCAGGAGACAGTTGGCTTCTCCATCAGAAAAAAAAAAAAAAGAAGGAAAAAAAGGGGTGTTTAAGGGAATTGGTCTGGCTCCTAAACCGAAGGAATTGTTGACCCACTGACTCAGTTCTGAAGCATTAGGGAAGCAGTCTTCCTGTGGTTTCTTTTGTTGGTGGCAGATTCAGAGCCCGGCTGCGAGCTTTCGGGTGTGAGCAGCAAAGGAGAGGCAGTTCTGGTACCTGCTGCTGGGGGATTCACTTGGTGCCAGGGAGGAGCTGAGGTGCTGACGGCTGAGTAACACCTGAACTTTATTTCTGATGCTTCTCCCGATAGTGCATTGGTAAGTTTATGTGCTTATTTTCAGTGCTGAGATGGTATCTTGCTAAATGTGACTGAGAGAAAGCTCTTCAGCAGCTCTTTGAAGAGGTGCTTTCATTTTTTTTTTTCACTGCAGCTTTTACAGAAAGCACTGGCTGCCCTGCCACGGGTTAGGAGTCTGTGAATGAGGGGGAAACTTTCTTGATCAGGGTGACAGAAGCAGTTTGAAACTGCTTTTCCCTCCCACCTTTCACCTACAAACCTCTGCTGACATTGGTGCTGAGCAAAGGGGATGGGCCAGAGCTCCAGCTTTGGGATCACATCATCCCGGAGTCATGGCTAAGCTGTAATTTCCCTGTTACTCTGAATGAACAAGGCTCTGGTCTTCCAGAATTTCACATGAAAATCAGATGTTCATCCCTGGAATTAAATCTAATGGTACTTTCCCTAAAATATGCCTAGAATAGAAACAATGTTATTTTTAAGTGACTCTGAAAAATGCCATGAAAAAAGATCTCAATTAGTGGTTTCTCAAAAAAACCCAGATCATTAACATACTATTGGCTGGAAGGAATCACGTTGGCTGACAGAGCTGGGTCTGGAAGTTGTGCTCCCCGAATCTGCTGTCGACTCTGTTACTGTATTTGGGAGGAATTCTTTGGAGGGGGGAGCTTCTTGGGGAAGTCATTTATTTTTAGTTGTTGATGAAATGAGGGCAGTGATATTTAACTTTCCTTTGGTGCTTTACCAGCACTATCACTGTGCTTTCCATTTAGAGAGGATGCTGATACGGGATACTGGAGCTCCTGGATTTCCAGAGCATTGTTTGGAATGCTGAGGTTTTCAGAAAATGGGAAAAGCAGAATAGCGATTATTGAATTTATCTTGCTCTGTGACGTGTCTTCTCCAGACAACAGCTGTAGGAATTGCAGGTTCTCCACGAAGGGAGGGATTCACTGCTGCTCTTAATTCCCTGGATGGTGACACCAGGACACCTTGCCTTCCCAAACCCACTTGTGTTGGCACTTGTAGAGGGCACTCAGGGATATTCTTTCCCTTTTCTCCAAAACAGAACAGCCACGGAGGAGGCAGTCCGTGCACCGCACATCCCTGCGGAACAGCAAATAAACCCAGTGGTTTAATGAAAAAAAGAAAAAAAGGAAGGTTCAGCATTGTGCTGGGTTTCCTTTCCCTTCCTTAAGTGCTTCCTTTGGATCTTGGGAGAAGAGCTCAAGAGCGGGGAGCAGTTGTACCAAAAGGCGTGGGAGGCCGGGTCAGGGAAGAGTCACTTGGTTGTTATGTGGGTGTGAAAAGCCTATGAAAAGGAAAGGGTGGAGGAAAATATTTTACTTGAATTAAACAAATAAAGGAGAGCGTTATATGAATTAGATATTCAAAGATAGATTTTTTGCCAAGTATTTTTGTGAATTAACTGCGTATCTCCTGAAAAATCATTTATTTAACCGTGACCTTATCAGAATGTTCTCAGGAGGGATTTTTTTTTTTTTAAGAGAAAAAAAAATCATTGTTTTCTTATCACTTCAGATGAAAAGAAAGGAAGTCGCAGATTTTTATTGCCACTAAATTGTTAACTGTTAAACCTGAATTGAAGCGGTGGATCAAATTTCCGCAGGACCACAGCGGACCAGTTCCATTTACTTAAAAATCCCAAGCAGGGCCTGTTTGAGGAGAGTCAGTCTCAGATCTTGAGCTCACTGCTGTATACCCCCACCTGTGGGGCAGAGAAACTGCTGCTCTTGAAAATCACCTGTTTTGGGAAATGGGCTTTTACCTTTGATGCAGTGATGGTTTCCACCCAAAATAATTGAATAAAACATATTTTGAAACCTGATTTTTTATCATAGAGTCATAGAATCATAGAATATGCTGAGTTGGTCATGCAAGCAGTATCTCCTTGTATTGGCAGCTTTTAAAATGTCACGTAATATGATTGAAGGAATGTAAATTTTACGTTGCAAAGGTGATGTTTTCCCATGCCTTTGGTTATTATCTTGAGCCAAAAAGCAGCACATGGAGGCAGGTGGAACAGCACTTTGTCTCTGAAACAGAGTATTGTTTATTGCAGTAGCTAATGAAAGTCTGGATTTTTAAAAAAACAAACTAACAAAAATTACCAAAAAAACAGCCTTTATCATAAATAGTAGCTTTTGAAACACAAGCCATCAATTGCATGTAAGGAAAACACTTAACAAGGGTCCAAAATTGGATGCACAGGTATGTAGTGTGATGTCTTGTACCAACACAGTGCTTGATGCTTTAGGTCTGGGTAGTGTTTTGATAGTGTTGATTTGTACTCATATCTGAGGGATTCCCATGTGGAAGTTCACGGGCTGTTGTTTGTTTTGTAAATTTCCTGAGTTTTGTTATCGCCCGTGGCTATCCAGAGTTTGCAGCTAAAGTGTGCATGGGAAATGGTGAGCTCAAAGTTGGACCTGGAAAAGAGGAGTGAGGAGTCTTCCTCTTCCATCACTCTGCTGGAATGGTAACACCAACACCTTAAAAAAAAATAAGTAATTGAGGCAAATAAAACCGCCAGTTTTCCAGCAGTGGAATGCCATTTTTCCAGTGTGAATGGAAGCCACCTTTAACAGTGCATTTTCAGGGTACAGTTGTGTGTGATGATCTCTGGTGTCTCATCCCCTCACTTCCTTCCCACGTCATAAAATAAAAGGATGGTTTGGTTTGCAAGAGACCTTAAAGAATATCCAGTTCCAACCCCCTGCCATGGGCAGGGACACTTTCCACTGGATCAGGTTGCTCCAAGCCCTGTCCACTCTGCCCTGGAGCATTTCCAGGGATGGGGCATCCAGAACTGGGTTTGTGTCTGCTGCCAAACTGGGCCACCTCTAGGCAGTGCTGCCGTGCCCTGCTGGGACTGCAGGGGTTCCCTGGTGCAGCAAAGGGTCACTGACAGGCAGTTTTCACTTCTCACCAAAGTTTGGGCACCTGAACTGTACCTTTAAGCACCCAAGTGGCTACAGAAATTCCCTGTATGACCTGTTATTACAGGCTCAGGTGAGAGTGTATATGCAGTTTTATTGCCAAAACATGAGGTTGGCAGAAGTGAGTCATAACTGGGAAGATCTCAGCTTTGCTCTTTGATTTACTTTTACCCACCAAGTATAAAAATATTTCCAAGAATACAGGTAGGAATATGCTGTTCTCCTGTTAGGGCAGAGCTCTCACTGGCTCTTAGGTGTGTTTACATAGCTCATAGGATGTATTTTTGAAGCTTTAGTATAAAAGGAGCTATGTATACATTTTATCTAATCTTCAGTGCAGTAGGCATGAGCAATTCCTGGAGAATGGACCAGAATACAGGGCTCTGCCCCTACTCCTGGGAGTCTCTTTCTCAGGGAGTCATACTTGCCCTCCAGGGCTTTATGGTTTTGTGAGTTTTGAATTCCTCTGTGAGCTGGCCCGGCTCCAGCGGGAGGGCAGAAAGCAGCCTCAGCCCAAGCTCTGCTTGAAGCCTGCTTGAAGGTTCAGGGACTTCGCAGGAGTTGGGATCTGCAGGGGGAAAAATGCCCAGCCCTGGGAGAAGTGCCCAGCCTCCCAGGTGAGCTCCTAACCACTGGGATACTGTTTGAAGGTGACAGTGTTGTCTTCTGTGGACATGGCTTTGGGTTGCAGTGGTGGTTGGATGCTGTTTTGCTGTTGGTGTGTCAGTATGAGCAGAGGGTAGCTGCTCTGCAGGGTTCACATGTGGTTTCAAGCTCAGCTCCTTCCGTGGCCACCCCTGATGACCATGTGTGCCAAACTGAACAGCTCAATTTGCTGAGCTGGTTTGAAGAAGAGATTTTTCTTCTGCGTTTCTTTTCTCTAGGGAAGTTCAAGCTGCTCCGTGCCATGGCGTGGCTGCAGGGCTGCTGGTGCTGATGGGGAGGTGGGAGGAATTCATGGCCAGGAGCAAAGGAGGAGGTGACACTGTCACTTACAGTGACACCTGCATGAAGTTCCTCACGTTCAGGAAACCTCACCTCTCCTGTCTGTTCATCACAGTGGAGCTCGAGGAAGAGCTGATTTAACCTTGTTCTCCAAAACAAGAAATCTCTTGAACACTGTTTCCTGTGTTCCTTTGGCATCTGGATTTTAGGTGTCTGCACTTAACTTAAAGCATCTGTTCAGAGCAGAAGTACCTAAGAAAAAGGATAATAATACTATACAGTGACAGAGAGGAGTCCATCCCTTGCTAAAATTTCTGGTTGTTGGTCATGGTTTGGATTGAAAGGAACCTTAAAGATACCTAATTCCAACCCCCTGCCATGGGCAGGGACACCTTCCCCCATCCCAGGTTGCTCTAAGCCCCATCCACCCTGGCCTTGGACACTTCCAGGGATGGGGCAGCCACAGCTTCTCTGGGCAACCTGTGCCAGGGCCTGACCACCCTCACGGGAGAATTTCTTCCCGATATCCAGTCTCAACCTTAAATCTTACTGTTATAAATAAATATATAGAAAAAAACTTTATAGATAGCTTTGAAAGGCTCATGGCATTTATCAAACTGGCATTTTTTCAAGCAGCGTTGCAAATTGTTCTTCTGTTTGTACTTTTCACAAAACTTCCCTTTGTCTATTATTCCACAAATCACATCCTGTCGTAATGATTCAGGATAGAATTTTCATTGGCCAGGAACAACCAAAAAAAAAAAAAAGGGCAAAATACCCCAAACCCATCTCTCTGCAGGAGATTTTGGGGCAGCAACACTTCAGGCAGTTGGCTTCCAGCAGGCGCAGCACGGTTCTGCATGTTGGGAAGGCTTATCTTTCTACATGCCTCTGCTTTCTACTCTTCTGCTTTGGAGTTTTTTCTCTTCTTCTGCATTTTTTCTCTCAGTTTTCCTGATTGATTCTAACTGCTGTTGCTATAATCCATTTTCCTCATACAACCCTCTTTAAAACACCAGAGGTGTGCTCGTGCCGTACGTCCTTCCGCGCCGTCTTCTTCCCGCATGTGTGCTTACCTAACAACTTGAAAATAGCAAACGAAGCACGTGATCTGAGAAACAAGCTGGTATTTTACCCTAAGGGAAGATTTTCTCAGCGCACAAATCAAGAGTAAATAGTTAAAAGTGCTGTGTAATATAGATCCGGCTGCACTGAGGCTCGCTCGCACGTAGGAGCGAAGTTATTTGCATACATAAATGTTGACACAGTTGAACTCGGCGTTATCAAATCCACTGTCAAAAGCTGACCCCCGGGCGTTTTGCAAGGAAGATGCTGATTGTCTCTTTAACGACATAAATTCTGTTGTGCCTGTTTAGGAGAGCTCCCCACAACCCTGTCATTACAGTCACATCCCTACTGGCACGGCTTTGATGGGGAGTAGCTACAACACCCAGCTACAAGGGCCTCCTTTTAACTGAGTGCTGGGATTATCACGCACCAATCAGACGATTGAGTTGCTGCAGAAGTTGGCCAGCACTGTGCTAAGAGCTCCTATGGAATTACAGAATCAGAGATGTTAGAGATGGAAAGTGCATTAGATCATCCAGGCCTGCGTCTTGCCAGTACATGTTTCCTGCTGCGTGGTTTTGGGTGGTTGTTTTTTGGTTTTTTATTATCTCCCTGCACTTTATGGATAGAGAGACTCTTAAGAAGTTGGCCTTCCACTTTGATCCTCTGGAATCTTTCCCACAAAGTTTGATGGCAAGATTTTTCTTTGCCTAATATGTGCCCTACAGTTTTCCATTTCTTTATTTCGTAGTATTTCATACTACTTCAGATCTACGTTCTCATCTTTCAGTGATTCTCTCTGGTGTTAACGGCCCGTAAATATGAGTGGAATAGTATTATGTGCTCTTGAATATTAAATGTATCACTTATCTTAAGTGCTGCATGTTCAGTTTGTCAGGATTTGGGAGAACTCTACTGATTGAAGATAGGTTTTAAATTGAACTGCTAATATTATAATTTCTCAGACGCATATTTTATTATAGTATAAGAGTGGTCTGTTCTGGTGTCATTTGAGAAATTGTTGAAAATTACCTGAAAAGGCCAATTTGAATTGGAAATGAAAATGTTTTTGTACTGAGGAGATAAAATTTAAGTGATTTTTAACTCCATTGTGGCATTTAAACTGGGGAAGCTATGTGAGCAGGCAAGTCTGCAGAGGGCATTGCAGGGAAACCAAAAAAACTAGTTTTCTATTAGTGACAGAATGAGTGGAAGTTGCAGTTTAGTTACTGGAGTCTTCCCCAACCCCCCATCCCAGCTTTCCATTCAAGTTCTTCATAACTATTGTTTCTTTTTATAGTTTTACTTGTTTCTGTGGGATTTGGGGTTTGCTTGTTTGTTGTTTCTTCCTCAGGGCTTGCTCTTCACTACCAGAAGCTTCGGGTGCCTTAGGAGGCTTGTCTCAAAAGTTTTCCTTTGTCTTGACCACTAAGAGCTAGATCAGTATCCCCCCCTTAAAAAGAAACAACATTCAGTGGCTATAAAAAGGACAAATTGACTTTATTTTTGCAGTCACCCCATGAGAGAAAGACAGGGTGGTTGGTGTGAGCTGGCACATGGCCACACTGGCTTCAGCCAGTCCCTTCAGAGCTGCCCTCCGGTCATGATCCAGCACCTTTACCCCAGTCCTCCGCTCGTTCCTGAAGCATTACCTCTGTTTTTCTTTCCAGAGTATCCCAGAGGTTGAGAGGGTTGGCTTAGAAGCCTCCAGAAATGGGGTTTTTGCAGGGTGGGGGTGTGCTGGGTGCCTGCTGGAGGCACAGCGCGCATGGACGTGGCAGAGGCAGGGCCAGCACTGCCCAGTCCTTATCCCACCATCCATCCTCACTCTGGCTAAAGAAAGCGTTTGGCTCATCCAGAAGGGATGGCAGGAGAAGATCAGCAGTGATGTGAGTGGAGGGATTGATTTATGGAGCCTCATGGACTCGGGGAGCACAGAGCAGTAAGCTGTCTCCCCTCAAACTCTGGGAAGCTGGATGGAGGCAGGGCATGGGAATGTTGATGAGAGAGGTGTGGACAGGTGGGTCTTGGGAGGCAAAGCTCCTTTACCCGAGTAGATTGGAAGAGTTTGAGGCTCAGGTTGTGGAAGTGAACGGGGAGATGAATGAGGAACGTGTAAATGGGTGGGTTACGGAGTGAGTAAGGGAAAGTGTGAGTGGGCGGGGAACGAGACTGGCAAGTGAGAGAGGAGGTGGGAGGGGGTGAGTGCATGGGGAGGGAGGTAGCAGAAAGTTGGAGTGGTGTTACGGGCTGGCTCTGTGAGGATACCTGAAATACTGGGAACAGCCTCCCTCCTTGAGACAGGCAGAGGGGGTGGAGAGCTGCCACAGACCCTCCTGCTGCTTCCCAGCGGGTTTGGGTGGTACTCTGTGATTTACTCTGCCTGAACTTCACTGTGTCTGGGCATGCAGTAAACAGTAATCCTCACCTTGGTCAGCTGGTTTTATGCTGCTGCTGTTCTTGCAGAAATATGTCAGACCATAATTACACATTTGCAGGTTTTTTTGGCTCTAACAAAGTCACAGACAGACTTTTTGTCCATCTGGTTCATTGCAGTTTGTGGTGGTCATTCCCAGGAGCTGAAATGACCCAAGAGCTGCAAGGGGAAGGAGTTACCTGACTCATAAAAGGTGTGAGGATGAGGGATATGCTGGAATTACAAACCTGCAATGCCTCAGCATAAAGACGGCTCCCAAACTTGGAAGTTCCCTTAATTTTAATGAATGAGATGGGAAAGTAAGGTAACTTTAAATCATTTTCAGACCCTGCCTAACAAGGCTTTTATTAGGATCTTTTACTGTGAGTGCTGTAAGGTTGGATGTAGTTCACTGTGACTAATCTGTACCTGTTTTTAATTACTATGGCAGAGTCACAATCCCAGCTGTGACCTCTGTGTAGTCAGGTGCAGTCAGGCTGTTGTCCAAGGTAAGGTCTCTGCTGTCCTGTTAAGTTATACTAAGTTGTACACAATACATTCTCAATATTTATTTGAGAGCAAATCCTTTTTGAAGCCCAAACAGAGGTGAGTGACTGCAGGAAGTGACAGGTCTTATCTTAGCTGCCAAAAAGGTATTTACTAAGGAATGACTTCATACGCAGTATTCCGAAAACACCAGTCCCTGCGGTTTTTTTCAGTAGCCAGATAAGATTCCTCACCACCCTCACAGTAAAGAATTTCTCCTTAACATCCCATCTAACCCTGCCCTCTGGCAATGTGAAGCCATTCCCCCTTGTCCTGTCACTCCAGGCCCTTGTCCAAGGTCCCTCTCCAGCTCTCTCGGAGCCTCTTTAGGCACTGGAAGGGGCTCTGTGGTCTCCCTGGAACCTTCTCCAGGCTGATCAACCCCGACTCTCTCAGCTTTTCCTTGTAGCAGATGTGCTCCAGACTTTGGAGCATTTTAGTGAAATCTTCCTCATCTTGAACATGATCACCTGTTGCAAAGTAAATTTCCTATAAAGCTTGGAGCTGCAGCCAAGACAGCTTGTACAGTAGTCAGTGTTTACTCATTTTTTTAATCCTAGACAAATCCAGAAACAATTTGCTGTACTTAAGCAGATACTTCTTAACATTAAAACAGCCCAGATCTCTTGCTGATGTTCAAATGCTGTAGTAACTGTGCAAAATACAGTCCAGACGAACATGAGGGTATGTTTAATACAAGCCTTTTGGGTTGTAGATCTGTCAAAGCCCCAAATTGGCATTCCTTACATAAGCAGTGATCCTGGTGGTGTTTACACGTGCTTGAGGAACTGCAGGAACTGAACTACTTTGTCAGAATACTGCTCCCAAATGCCACCTGTGGGTCTGCACGGACACAGCTAAAATATTTACAGTGGCAGGCCTAACTAGAAGTTTGTTTATTGTTCTGCTTGATATGAAAACTTATCACAACAATCGTAAGAGCAGCGTGAGAATTCTGTGGAAGTGTGGACAGATTCTGAGTACACACAGGAATGAGAACCTTGAAGTTTCCCTTCTGGTTAATTAGTAGTTTGTTTTTGTCAGTGACAGGGTTGTGCAGCATTTGCAATAAGCCTGCTTTGTCTTTGGCCATTTTTTTCCATATGGGTGTGTTCTTCCTTTTCATTATGTTGTTTTTCTGTCCTTTTTTTTTTTTTTTTCCTTTTTCTAACACAGCCACTCCTTTCATTTTAAGAATAAACGAGCTGCTTGCTGAGCAGAAAAAACAAAGTTTCATGAACAGTGCAGTTCTGATCCATGTAATCCTTTATTACCTGTAGGGGCAGGTGCAGGAAGCTGCTACAGGA
The DNA here is from genome assembly GCA_013397975.1 of Machaerirhynchus nigripectus. Classification (NCBI taxonomy): domain Eukaryota; kingdom Metazoa; phylum Chordata; class Aves; order Passeriformes; family Dicruridae; genus Machaerirhynchus; species Machaerirhynchus nigripectus. The sequence continues at coordinate 7,006 of VZRQ01009468.1, read as the reverse complement.
GTGGAGGTTACTGACTTTTCCAAGGCTTGGGTTACGTAAGGGATCAGTGTGTTTCAGACACTGCAGAGAAAGTTGGGAACAACATATTTGAAAGGTGCACTGATGAGAAGTAAAATCCTTTGGCTTGGCTTGTTTCACTTCATTCTGCCCCAGAGTGTTCTGAGTCTTTCAGCCTCTGTTCTAAGCACCACACTGACATGAAGTTACAGGATCACAGAATGGTTTGGGTTGGAAGGGACCTCAAAGATCCTCTTGTTCCAACCCCCTGCCATGGGCAGGGACACCTTCCACTAGACCAGGTTGCTCCAAGCCCCATCCAGCCTGTCCTTGGACACTTCAGGGATGGGGCAGCTTCTCTGGGCAACCTGTTCCAGTGCCTCTGCCTCACTACCCTTACAGTGAAGAATTTCCTCCAGTATCCCATCTAATGCTGTTCTCTGTCATTGGGAAGCCATTCCCTGTGTCCTGTCACCCCATGTCCTTGTCCAAAGTCCGTCTCCAGCTCTCATAGAGCTCCTTTAGGTGGGAGAAAGCTGTTAAAAGGTTTCCCCGAAGTCCCTACGTATTATCTTAAATTTATTTCCTGCTGTTGTAAAATAGATTTTATTACTGGAGATTCTATCTTCTAATGCTTTCATTACCCAGAGTTTTTCTGTTCGTTGCTCAAGAGAAAGTGAAGGGAGCCACTCACTTGATCTCAGCAAACCAGAAAGCAGCAGTTCATGGCTGTAGTGTCTGCGTAATGCTGAGGTAGTGTCTGTAGGAAAACAACCAGACAGCTTCAAGAAGTAAGATTTTTTTTCATTATTATTTGGTTGTTTGGGGTTTTTTTTAACATGTTGAAACCATTTGAACTGCTGCAAAGGGGTAGGGCAAGGAGGGTGGTAAAAAAATACATCACCCATCCCTTGTGATTCTGTGGTTTTGTCTGAATATATCTTTTTTTTAATTCCCTATGATCAACCACACATTTCAGTTGTGATGGCTGCCCCAAGAACGTGGCTGAATGCAAGATGTCTCATTTGCCTAATATTAAAAATATGTGTGTGTAATAACATTTCATCTAATGCTTCCCATCTGGAAGATAACTCACACACCTTTGTATTAAAATTCATAGCACCCTTTTACATATTACAGTGCTTTGTGAGGGAGACTGTGCGTGGACTTGTTAATTTGCAGTTCTGGGCTGAAAAATAGTTCAAAGCAGCATGTTATTTATTGCCAGAAAGAAGTCTTCACTATTTCTCTGTCTTACTCAGCGTGGTAGAACCAGTACATTTGTGAGAGGCAATTTGTCTGCTTAAAAAGTTCATGGTTCATTTACCAGAAGAAATGCTGAGCAACTAACACAAAGTGAGGGGTCTGAAGACCTTCCTCCCTCCAGTCTTTCAGGAGATGCCTGGAAGCTTTAAGGTTTTGGTCTAAAATATGCGTAGGTCAAATTCTAGTGGTATCATAGCATGTGAATTGCTGTCAAAAATTGTCTCAGAATGGTACAGCTGTTACGAGATAATCATCATAGTGCTATGGATTAGCAAGGCTGCATCCTTTATTGAGTAAACGTAATAAAATAGTGTCAGAGAAAAGAGGGATCTCTTGGGATTATAGTATGTGGGAAAGGAGTTTCTGAGCTGCTTGTGTACTTCAGATACATTTAGTGATATGGACTGGTTAATACATCTCCATTTTAAGTGTATAACCATCCTTTTAAGATGTGATTTTCAACGTGCTGGGCAGCAGGAAGCACCTGAGAGCTTAATTCCAGCTTGTGGTGACATCTTCTGGATGCTGAGCACTGGGAAAATGTCACCTGTTATTTGAGCAGTTGATTGAAAGTTGAGTTTTTCCCTGTTATGATTCACAGTCAGTGTTGTAGTAATAGGACAAACCAGTCCAAATCTGCTGTCTCCCAGGCTTGTTGTCTGAACTGTTAGAAAATCTTTGCTTTTCAAATGGCTTTAAAAACATAACGATGCAAATTTGAACACTCTGTGCAAACTTGACCTGTATTTGTATCAGTGTGTTTGGAAGAAGCCCATCAAATGATTTCCATGCCGTTTTCAGTGTCTCTCCACTTTATTATTCTGAGAAAATTCGATGCATCTGCAGCATGCACGATCTGGTTTTCTGATCTGCAGATGCACAGCCTCGCCTATCTCGTGGAATCAGTGTAGCAACCGCTCTTACAAACGCTGTGACAATGTACAGCCTCCTATCTGAGAACCAAATCAGACTGAAATTGGGACTCGGTCCAAAAAGCAAAATACTGCAATCAATCTACTTACTGTGTCAGCACTCAGCTCCGTTTCTGTTCTGTGCACTGCAGGGAAAGGAAGTGGGAAATGCACGCTAGCATCCAGAAACGGATTCCTGAGTCACGGAGGATGGCGGGCATGGGTGTCGGTAATAGGAGGTGCTTCAAGGTTCCCATTTTTGCAGACGCTGTGTGGGCTAAGAGATGTTGCAGGCAATGTTCCGAGCCCGGGTGGCACTGAGGAAGTCACTACATGACACTACGGATGCCACGTGACTTCCCTGTTTACACTCAGCCCATGTCTGTGAAGTGACAGAGTGACCGGATCGTGTCACAGCGTCCTTGGTCCTTGGCCTCTCGAGTCACAACCCTTGGTACCAGCGGGGATTTGTGGAGTCGGGGCCTTGGAAAACCATACTTGAAGTGCTGCTGTGTTCACACTGGGGTGACCTCTTGCCTAAGACTGTACATTTCCTTCCCTTCCGCCGGCCCCGCTGCTATTCCGGGCTGTGGGCTGGCACCGCTCCTCGTCCGGCGGGCATCGCTCCGGGGGCAGGTGGGCTTCCTGCTGCTGGCTCACCCTCCACTCTGCCTGCTTCCCACTTAACCCTCTCATTCCTCAGTCCCTAGGCTTGCCCTTCTGTCCTAAAATCGGCTTAGTCTTGGGAAAAGCATCCACCCACGCTCCTGGGAGAGGGGGACCCGTGTGCCCAGTGCTGCTTGGATTGCTCGGGAGCGCATGTTCTGCACAGCAAGCAGCGGGATCATTTTGGGGTTGTAACACTAAATCTTTCCAAAGTAATCACACTTCTAGAAGTGATTTAAGCACTCAAGTTTCTGGGTGAAATTGCCAAGGTTTAATCTGCAGCCTGAAGCTCTGCTGGTAAATCTGATCTGGCAGTTCTGCCTGCATATGGGGGGAGACACAGATAGCAAAACACCTTCCCTGATAAAGAGCAGTGGGACCTTCACTGTCCACAGCGAAAATAAAAACATTTTAAGGGGTTTATAAAGTTATTATTGCACTGTAGGTGTGCAGCAGAATACATGGATGGGGTTTGGCTCTCATATAATTATTTTTTTTAATAGTAAATTGGGATGCAAGGAACTTAATGCAGCTGGAGCTCTGTGCTGAAGAAAATCATTGGATCCAGCGCCAGGAACTTTTTATGACTGTGATTACAGCTTGTTGCTTGCACTTCCCATATAACTTTCAGGGTCATGAGCGCTTTTATTTATCCATTAAGCTTATTTTTTTGGTAAATTAAAATTTTTGGTTATGTTTTCCCATGGCTATCTAGTAAGTACTGAGTTTCTTTTAGAGAAGCAGGGGACAATATGTATTTTGAGCCTAAATACTACAGCATCCAAGAAAATAGGGTTTCTGTTCTTAATTGCCAGTTTCTTTCTGTCTTTTATCGTGTCTTGGTTTAAAAAAAAAAATATCAACAAGCCCATTGTGATGCTTTTGATTGGGCTTCAACAGAGATAATAAAAGTGTAGTGTCCCTTTGTGAAAGGAGTTTTTAATTATTGTTAATTGTACTTGCCAGCTTCATTTCTGAAGGGAAACGGAGGTGACCTCATCCTGAAAGTTGTCAGTCTCATGCTGGTGTCATTCACCGCCTGGAAAAGAGGTTGGGGTTTTGTTCCTTGTTGCTTCTTTTAATGAGGAGCTATCCACAGGCCTGATGGGCTCTGTGGCTTTGGGAATGCTGTCCAAACTCTGCTTGCTTCAGCAGCAGGCTTGTTTCTGAAATATTAAACTGAGTTGTATCTTAGGGCATCAGCAGAGTCTCAGACCTGTGATGTGCCCATTCCAGTAACATCTCTGACAGCAGCCAGTACCAGAGACTTCAGGGAGAGGTGATGGGGTCCTTATAGAGGACAGTTGTTAAAGATTCAAAGGGTTATTTCTGCTCTTTCGTACTGATCTAACAGTCTTGGGTGTTTCCATTATCTGTCCAAAAACTCAATTTCTTAACCCTTCTCTGTTCTTGGCATATTCTTGTGAGGTCCCCACTTCCTCTGTGCTTTGCATTTAAACGGATGCCAAGAGAGATTTCCTCACCCTTGGGACTGCAGAATAGGCAGGGCAGTGGGGGCTGTGTGTATGGGGAGGTGCCAGTGTATTAGGACAAGTCAGCATTCAGTTGTGGCCATGATGTAAATGCCAAAATATTTACAATCATTTTAGTTCATTGAGCATCTCCGTATGTCAGGAGAAGGATGAAGAGGATATGTTTTTGTCTCCCTTCACTGCTCTGTATTTCTGAAGCTGTTACCTCGTTTCATCTTAAATGAACCTTCTCTAAAATACCCTGAACTTTTCAATTCCATTTCAGTTCACCCGGTGCCATCTGCCACGGTGTCTGCGATGTATTTCAGTCCTGACGAAATCCCCCTTCCTCGGCGGTACCTCCGCACGCTGTCGTAAGGATGATGTGACAAGCAAAGCTGGCAAGTTGTTCCCACCTCTGTTGCCAATTATAAAGCAGTGTAAAGAGGCAAATTCTGACAGCCTGTGTCCTTAGAGGTGTTTGAATACCTAACTCGTAGTGAAATCAGCAGCAGTGAGGCTCTTGAGCATCCCTGAGGCTCTGGGCTGGGGTCTGTGCTCATCTTTTGCTCAAGTAGTCTTTCCCTGACTTCCATCCCTTCTTTGCCTAACTCAGGTGTGTGTTTAAAGCTGCTGATTATTCGTCAGCATCAAAACATTGACTTGTAGATACAGAGAGCACAGTTCCCTGTAAAAGGGAATAAGCCTGCAGCTGCTTTGTTTTCTGATCCTGGAGAAATCTGCAAGGTCAGTGAGCTTGGTGTGTAATGGGTCTCCTCACGGCTGCCAAAATGTCTTAGGGACTGTGGTCTGGAGCTCCCAGTTTATCTGATTCCTTTGCTTTCTGCTGCTCATTAAAAGATTTAGAAACAATTAAAATCTCTCAGTGGTGTGAGATGTTCGGGCTGTCTGAAATGGTTTTCATTCTGCATCTCCCAGATTGTTAAGGCAAAAGGAGCAGAAGTTTTCCTGAAGCATTTTTCAGTAAAACCACTGAACATTGAATTAAGGTCACCCTAGACTGTCTCTGCTCAGCCCTTCCTTTGGTATCTGAGGGTGAGGATTGCAAGAGCACCTCCAAGGATTGTTTTGAAAGCAATGGTAGTTAGCACTTCTGCAAGCTGCCAAAATACATACTAAATGCAAATACTGTTAAGCTTTTTCACCTCCCAGGTTTGTTTGGTATCTTGTTCTGGTATCTTGTTCTTCATCCTGAACAGCAACACAGAAGACTGAGATCTTGTCTCATTCTCACAAACCGATGCAGAAATTGTGGCCTTTCAAAGTATTCCTGGAATCACTGCTCTGTATGTTGTATAGTTGTGACTCCTGGGTTTCAAAATGGGATAAAGAACCTGTTCCCAACACAGCACAGCTCCTCTCCCGTGCCAGACGAGCTTTTCTTAGTGGGTTTTGAAAGTACATGTTTCACATGGGCACAACTAGCTCTTGATTTAAAAAATAAAATTACTTGAGACTACTCTAGGGCACAAATAAATGACTGCAAGAATACCAGAGGATTGAGCAACAGGCAAAGGACATGTTGTTTCCTTTAAGAATTCTGACTAGAAATGACGTCACTTAGATAGTTTGGATGTTTGTGAGCACTACAGGACTTGGAAAGCAAATCGGAAAAACACTGGGAAGCTGAACAATTTGTTTTGTTTTATGACTCCCTGGTAGTTTAATGAGGGAGCTATTACTCATGCGCTGTCACTGCACATCTAGAAAATTCCTCTGGGTTTAAAAACTGGCAGGGAAAAGTAGTTTCCTAAAAACCACTGAATTAATGAGATAAAACCCATTGCTCAGGAGTCCCTAACAGGAAGGGTCGGAGGCGGAGCTGTGCAGGGCTCGCGGTGTGTTGGAAATCTCCGCAGGGGATTTGAGAGAGCAGATAGAGCTGGCAGGGATTCAGGGAAGTGATGCAGCAGATATGCTCAGCATCTGTCTTTTAGGATACGGAACTATAGATTTGGGCAGAAAAAGAATACAAGTTCGATGGGGGCATTGTAGCCAATGCTTCCCTTCCATTCCTTTGCATCTGAAAATACCTGGGACTGGGGTGTTTAAAGAAAGAAGTTTGTACCCATGGGCAATGATACAAGGATATTGATAATATTGATACATGAAGTGAGGGGTATTGTATTTAAGAATATGAAAAAGTAGTATCTGTTATGTGGGCTTAATTATACAGCTTTAAATGAGTTTTTGTCATTTCATAATCTGTATTCCTATGGTCTGTCAGACTTCTGACTTCCTGCTTTGAGTCTGCATTATTTTATAGAGCTGTACAGTATTTTACAGTGCAGTTTGCATGTTTACTTCAGTTATTTTAGCTGGTTTAGCCTATCTTGTCACGTCCACACAGGATACACATTATCCTCACCTTAACTGGAAACCTGATACAACTTTGGCGGGCCTGAGGGCAGGATGAGGGTTGTTCCCGTTGGGTGTTGTAGAGAGCTGTCGCATTGAACTGCGAGGAGTTCTTCTAAAAATGGATGGTCGGGAACGAAGTGAAGCCAAACAAGGCAGACCTTGTATCTGAGAGCTGTTTATTGATAACGAAAAGAAGGAAAAGGAGTTGCCCAAACGAAAGAGGGCTAGAAGAGACACAGAGCAAGGCTAAGGGAAACGGGAAAGGAATGGGGGGGAGAGAGAGGGAGACAGAGGGGACAGAGAGAAAAAGAG
>VZRQ01009465.1:0-19920 GCA_013397975.1 Machaerirhynchus nigripectus | reverse complement strand
GCAGGGGTCACACCGCGGCAAAGGTAGATAAAGAGTTTAATTTTATTGTTACTTAAATACTTTGAATTATTTAACAGAGACATTCAATAAAACTGGCTTTTCACTTAGAACACAAAACAGCCTGCTGTGAGCTACCTGCTAAGTGGAGACTGACAGGCATCTTCATGGAGCAGTTAACTCCTAGGTGTAACTTTGAAAAATGTTAACTGATCCAAGTCCAGATTCACAGCCAACCTATCTCAAAGTGCTGATCCCATTTCCAACAACAATTGAACCTACTTTAAGTTTGCCACTTCAAAAGAGCAATGATAAACTTTCCTTATGTCACGTCATCCAACTGGGGCAGTTCAGTGAATGATTAAATTAATATTTGTGAGTGCAGGAGCCGAAAACTCAGGAAAGCCTTTGCTGTGTCAAGACTGTGCATCAATCTGTGAGCAAAAGGAGAATCTGAAAAGAAAATGTCTGCTAGTTGTCATGTTTTGAGAGATGGAAACAAGAAACATCAGTTCTGCTCAAAAACAACACTTCCTTAGTTTACTAAAGCAGTTAGATTAAAAAAACAAGAGCACATTTTCTCAACTTTCCCCACCCTGGAAGCATAGTCTTACTGTTAAGTTGAAAAAAAAGGTTTAAAAAAGCTTTCTAAGGTTTGTTTTGTGCCTTGCAATTACATTCCAAATTCCTCCTGCAATCAGAAAAGTCACAAGATTAGTATTATCTCACTGTAGAATAAAAGACAAGTCCATATTTTCATCTCTGCTTATGTTTGAATAGACTTTCACTGGTATTTGTAGAAAGCCCATTAACAAAAAATCTCTTAATTTAGAGTCTATACTGTGTAATTCAGCACACTTGAATGGTTTCTAACCAATCTAATTACTCCTTAGGAAAAACATCATTAAGATAATTAGTATTTTTACATAATTTTTCTAATTACGTATTTAAATCCCATTTAATATTTATTGTTTTGACTATACTGATTTAAGCAGTCCACTTGCTTTTCTGTACTAATTCTATACTATGCTCTAAAGTAATAAAATATTTGAAGAGCTAGAAAGCAAGAAAAAGAACACCATAAACCTCAGTGTTTTGCAAAAGAAATTGTAAATAATTTCTTGCAAAAAGCTAAGAATTTAACCCTAAACTAGAATTGTTTTTATTTGTATTTTTGCATTTCTGACAACCTTTCAGATAAGAGATTTGACAGTAAAAACAGTACTCAATTTATCCTTTTTCTACTAGTAGTTGCGAGTCATTCTCAAACCATTGTTTTCTTTCCTCATTTAAGTGATATTCTCAAGTATTCTTCCAATATTGTCTGTAAATAAATTTCAGGTGACAGTTTATTCTTGAACTTTTTACCCTTGCTGCTGTTTTTTTTTCCTGTGTGTAACACCCACTTTAGTCACATGATCCTTTTTTCTGAAACCAATTTGAATAATCAAAAATTTCCACTGAGAACACCACCACGTACACAGCACCAGCTGAAAAAAAACCCAAACCACACACTAAATGCCATTTCCCCCTCCTCTGTTGCAAAGGACCTACTTTAGTTTCACTTCTGCATATTTCACAAGAAATACTGATTCTCTGGGAATATAAATGTATCTTCCAAAGTTGCATGAAGGTGAACCATGCAAACACATCTCAGCTATCTTCCCCCTTTCCTTAACTACCCACTAATCTGTTAAAATCAGCAGTTTGCATCTTTTTAAAACAACCATTTCTCAACACATACTGTACTTGCAGTGCAACTGATTTAGGATACAAAGCTGAGTACAGGTGGTAAACAACCATAATATTTTGATTGATACTTTAGGCACTACAAAACCAAAAAATGATGCCAAAAGATTTGACATATTAAGAAGAAGAAAAAAAGCTTAGTCTCTTTTCAGAGAAGACAGATAAACACTGGTCAGTAAAGCCACCAATGTTACTAGCTTAAGGCATGTCAAAGACTAGAATCCCTTTGGTGGTACCATACTGGCTCCACTGAAATTTTACTCCTAAGTAGCTGAAATACCTCACTGGCAAAACCTACATCCTCACCATTAGAAACTTTCAAGTCCCTTAAAAATAAAGTCTACCCAATTTCTAATTTCCACTATTAGCATGACACTGGGACATGGCTTTTCCTTAATTTCTCTGTACAGTGAAACCAGTGTCCTTAAAGTATCTGGGTCCTTAATATCCAATGAACCCTGAGGTTAGTACTAAGCAGAACAGCTACCCATCTTTATTCAGTCTATTCACATTTTCTTTTTCCCGTCTTTAGGACACCTGGATTTGGGATAATGTTTCTGAACTGAGAGAAGATAGATTTAGACTAGATGTAAGAAAGAAATTTTTTATTGTGAGGGTGATGAAACACTGGCACAGGTTGCCCAGAGAGTTGGCAGATGCCCAATTCCTGCAAACATTCAAGGTCGGGTTGGACGGGGCTCTGAGCAACCTGGTCTAGTGGAAGGTATGCTTGCTCATGGCAAGGAGAAATGGATTAGATGACCTTTAAAGGCCCCTTCCAACCAAAACCATTCTATGATTCTATGAATATCAGTGTATCTGGAGTTACAATAACATTAAACATGGTGAATTTGAACATGGTAGTAAGTAATTCCAGCTGGTTTTCTACATGACAATTACATCTTACCACATTAAAAGATGCTTTAGTTTCTGCCCAGGCCTAACTCAGACATCTGAATGCCATCAGCCTCCATTTAATCCTTGTTCCAACTAGAACAGAACTATAAAAAGACCCCAACACTTGCTGTATTCCAATTCATTATCTTTGTCCACAGCCATCAGCTGCCTCTTGTTTTGGATTTGAGATTGCAGCTCCATACAGCACCTCACAGGATGGAGATTTTCCTTAAACTAGCATGCCTGAGAACTGCAGTATTATATATTTCCTAGCCTTTTCCCTCATTTTATAAATCATAGTGCAGTTTGACAGAACCAGTGAGCAAGTCCCAGTAAATTAGGAGGCACTCAGAAATTCATATCAGTGGGATGGATGTTCTCAAAGGTACTTAAAATGTCATGACCCACTGGTAGGGGACATGATGTTCATTGTAAATTCTCATCAGGCTGAACAAAGACACCAGACACGTGAGGGAACTCTTATGTTTTTATTGTATAGTCACCCTAATTTCAGCAAACAGCTCACTGTTTAGACTCAAAAGGTGTTGGCCAAAAAGCCCTTACATTTTACAATACACTTCTCAAAAGTGTTGGCTAACAAGCCCTTAATTTTGTACAGTACACTTCAATAAGTTCTCAACTCCCACANCCCTTAATTTTGTACAGTACACTTCAATAAGTTCTCAACTCCCACAACAAACTCCTCAAAGGTGATGGCTCACAAGCCACAACACACTTCCACAATCTCCCCACTCCCACAACAAACTTCAGTATGGAGAATGGGGTTGAATACGCTAGCCGTGCTTTGCCCAGGCAAAGCAAGGGGGAGAGAAATAAAGACAGAAAAGGGAGAAAGAGAACAAAAAATATCACCAGTCCTTAGATCCCACATTGGTCCTGCCACATGGATGGTCCAGAGCTGGGGTTGTGAGACAAAGAAAGCAAAAGAGAAAGAGAGGAAAAGGAGGGCAAGGGGACACAGTCAGCTTCCTTTTATAGTTAACCTGTTGTGGGTTAGGAATGGTATTCCCCAATTTTGTACTAAAAAAAACCCACAAGCCGCTCCCCTGTCCCCTCAGGTGGGAGACACAAAAGGCAGAGATCCTGGGGTTGAGATAAGAACAATTTACTGGAAACAGCAATGAGATAAGAAAACAAGCAGTAACAGCAACAATACCAATAACAAAAGTATACAAAGAAATTGACATGCAAAATGCTCACTAAGCCTGGGACAATGAAACAATGACTGAAGGCTTCCCTCCACCCACCATGCTTTCTCCACCAGAAAAGGAACACCTTTCTTCTTGGAAGCGAGAGTCCCTTTTCCCCACCCCTGGATGTAACATAAGGTGGTATCAAAAAACTGTGTCTTGGCCACACCCCCCTCCCACTGATCTGGGCTGGAACCAGGACAATGTCTCTTACATAAAATAGGCTCCGTTTTGTTCACCCCTGCACAGCTAACCCATTGAGCCCTTCTCCAGGAAGTGAGTTCAGGGGAGGACTGACCATGAGTCTCAAGGCAGAGCAGGGAGTTGGCTCAGAACAGCGCTGCCCCACCTCCGCAGGACCCTCTCTTCCAATCATGTCTTTCCTTTCATAACAGTCAGAATGTTTGAGACAAAACACACTTATCCTCTACAAGATCCCAGCACTTATTTAAGGGCCGAATTCCCTCTGGTTTCCACTAGGATTAAATGCCTAGTGGCATACTGTAATAATTTGTGTTAAAGTCACATGGATTACTTTTTGGTTTTCTTTGACCTACTGTGCTAGGTGTTTTCTCTGAGTGTTATGTACTGACTTTCACTTAGATTAGTTTCCTTAATCCTTTATACAGTTTAGAAAAAAAACACCAGGTGCCCTTTCTAAGATAGTACAGACAAAGCAGGAAGCACATCTAGGAGAAAACCCAGCATACTTCAAACACCACAAATGAATTAATTAATCCACATGGACAAATTTATTGCAACAAAACCTATGTACTGCTGTGGGGAAGAAAAAAAAAAGACAACTAATGAAGTGTTGACAGTTTTTTAGTTAAGACAAGCTCACATTGAATCATCACGTACCACCTTTAATCCACAAACTATCTGGCACTGGGATCTCACTAACAACTGAGCTCTATTGCACAAAGCAAGTGGGGCTATAAATACCAGCAGAATAAAATTCTAGTTGCCTATTTTGCGTGAAGGTAAACAGGAAACCTGAATCCTGCAAGCGTGATCTGTACAGCACCACAGAATAATACTGAGATGTTTCTAAGTAGAGAAGTACTAGTGGTGATAATTTTTCCCCACCTACAAAGTCTTGCAGGCATATATGAGGGGATACTTTTAACTGATACTATAAATGCTCTCAAGCATTCTGAAAACCTGTACAGTTTATAGCAAAAACCCCATTCAAAGCCCCTGATAAAGATCTAAATACAGAATATGTTCAACCATGCCACTGTTTGGAAAATGAGTTAGCCTACTTCACAGGGAAAATTTAATAAATGGTTTTCATGTAGCTTCTAATCATTGTTAGAACATATTCAGCAGTATATCATAGCCTTTGAAGTAGCATCATAAGCATCTTGAAAATAAAGGAGATTTTACATTGGATTGTGGGCTGCTTCTCTTAACTCTGCTTCCTTTTGCTAAATCAAAGTTCACTATTGTACAAGATGCCTCCACTGCAAATTAATAAAGTTCATTCATATGAATCAAAGGTGTCTGCTATCTCAACCATTGATTCAAAGTTTCTCTGTGTTTATGAGAACAGTGTAGAATATGGAATTCTCCCTTGATTTCTTTCCTCCTTCATTTTTTAAAACTCATTTTATATCTTAATTCTTCCAGAAACAGCATAATATATATATTAGAGGGTATGGCTGACACAGCACAGCAATCTATTCCCTGCTGAACTGTGAAATGACCCAGACCCTCACCAGATTACTCAGCCTTTAAAGACCACCATCTCTCCATGGGCAAAGATACCACCACTTTTTGTACCACCTCTGTATATGTGGAACCAGATGTAAATCACTTTGGCTGCTGAACCAGACTTAGCTAATCCACAGTAGCTCTCATTTACTAATTTTTCCCTGAAAAAAAAAAGGGAAAAAGTCAGAAACAGAAAGCCTTGACACACTAGCAACAAAAGTCATCCAGCCTCTCTAGGGTTTGTTTCCAAGCACTGATGGTTATGGTAAAGCTGTACATTGCAAATCGTGTGCATCACAAATGTAATGGTTCAGCTACAACATATAGCATCCCTGAATACCTTAGAGCCATTTTATTAAACTGCTATTTTTCTAACTGAGCAGTTGCCATTGCTTTTGTTCTCCTTTAATGGCATTAATCCTACAATTAAAAAAAGAAAGAAACAAAAAAATTAAGACAGCTTCCTTCCTTCTTCCACTCATCATGCCAACAGCTCATGGGTCCTGAGCAGAACAGCAGATCTAATTTAAATGAGGTGCAATGCTACCTACTAGCTTTGGCACTTAGTGTCTTTCAGACAGATGGTAAAAGCTAGTTACATGTTAAACTGGTTCATCTTTCTACATTTAATTCCCTTTAAAAGCATGCAGATTACAAAGAAGCTGATAAAAGCTGCAGATGCACAGGCATGCAACCTCCAACCAAGAATCCCTCCATCTCCAAACCAGTTGGGCAGGATGCAAAATCTGTGGTGGGACTTTTGGGTTGGATCTGTGCATGTTTGTACATGCTGTTTCCATCAGTTTCCTGCCTACTAGGATCTTTCTTCAAGACTGATCAGAAACTGCTGGTAGTATATCTCAAGCACTGCATTTCTTAGCAACATGACAATTACCATGTGCATTACATCTCCACATCCTGTTTATCTTGGTTTGCCCAGGAAGGCAGACAGGCATTGTGTATTCTACACCCTGGCTGCTTAACACAACTGACACAATCTAAAAAGTATTAAAATAAAAGAAATCAAATGTGTCAGAAATCAGCATGGTGAGAAAGGGCAGAGGAAGGGGAAGGTAACATCTGCTTTTAAATCTTCATACAATTTTTTCTTCACATTCTCTTGTCCTATCCTATTGATTTTGTCCAACTAGCTTTAACTTTAGGTTAGTTTTTTTCATTAGGTTGGTTTATTCCAAATGGGAAACATAATATTTGGCTATTTGCCAGAACATCAATTTGTGAGGCATGGTCGGTACAGGAGCACAATATTAAAGAATGAAATAACCAAACAGTATTGAGGAACAGAGTCATGGAAAAAAGGGTAATGGAATCAACTGTACAAAATAGTCAGGCACTTAGTAACAGGAACTGATGCCACAAGGTAGAAAAATCACCAACTAAAATGCAGAAAGCATCACAAATTATTCAGAGTCACAAATTTGCTGCAAGCACACAGAAAGGAAACATACAAATAATGTTACAGGTCACATATTTCCAGTGAAGATAAAGACATACTGATACTACTCTACATGGCAGAACGGACATTGCCAAGGTCACGGATCATCTACTCATGCATCATCTGTTCTGTGCTGGAAGAAATCCTGGCCCTTCAGACAGAATCTGAAACATTACCATAATATAAATAGCAATTTAATTGCCAGTACTAAACAAATTAGATTGTTGTAACAGTATTCTAAGCATCCAACAAGTTTAAAATGCTGCCTTGGCACAGCAGGGATCTCCAGCAGAATAAAAGGTCCTGAAGCCGATTAACTGTAATTTGAATCCCTGTCACAGAACAGAAATCAAACATCATGGAAGACTGTAAACATACATGGATGCCAGCAACACAGTTACAGTCGATTCTGCAATTGTTTGGCTGCAACAGCTAGGGCATTACTGATATAGCTCATGACCTTTTCTGAGCTACCCTGACAATAAACACTTGAAAGCTGACCTTCAACATAAACCCCTAAATCAGTTGGTGGAGGTATAGTGTGTACCTACAAAAGACAGGTAAGGATGGGAAAGAAAATTAAAAAATAAATTGTAAGAGAAAAACCTACTCCAGTGGCAAAGAATAAGAGGAGATTAATTTGCACAAGGAGAACAGGTGGTTTGTTAGTGATGCTGCCATCTTGCAGTTATTTAAGGGCCCACACATATTAAAGGAGACCAAATGTTCTGTAGAGTTGATAGGGTCCTTAAAAACAAAACATAAGCAAATAAAACACGAGTCATTAAATTATGATCTCAACAAGCTGCCAGCAAGAGATAAAACCCTTTATCTGTGCCTGTATGTAGATGAGATATATATATACGCACATGTATATATATTTACACACTGTGGGCAAGAAAAGCACAAGGGGTTAAGTACTTTGTGTATTTAATCATTCATTTATTTCTCTGCTGAATTTCCAAAATACATTTCTATACAGATACTGGATCCAGTATCAAGCAATACCACTTCACAAGCTTACAGATTCTTTCAAACAGACATCAGCCTTAATAACAGACTGATACAACAGAGATGAACAAATGTGTAAAGGTTTTTCCTCTCACAAGTATAATTTCTTGGAGACATTCAAAAAATGAAAAAATCAACTTCTATTAACAAGAAAACGATAAGAAATGACCTGTTGTTTTTGTTTCTGAATATGGTTTCATAATCAGCACTTGGAAAAGCTTACAGGGCTTCAAATAATTTCCAATGGCATGTCAAAGTGTTTATAGCTCAGAAGTCTCAAAATAATCTGATCTTGACAAATCACACCAATCTACTCTTTTCTCCTTCTCTGACACAGCAATCCCAATTTTACTTTTGCCGTCAGCCAGCCTCCAACTTCTACAGTTCTCTCTCTCTCTCTAGCAATCTGCATTCATGCAATATCAAGGCATCTCACTATCCTACACTGTACAAGAAACAGCAAGAAACATGACTACAAGTCTATAGTTCGTCTTCTTCCCTTTCTTTTCAGGACACTTCAGTGTCATGCTTGCCAAAAAGACACACTGGAACAATTCTCCCCATAGTTAGAGGCAGAACTTTCAATTTTGAAAAAAAAGGGGGGGGGGGGCAGAAAAGTTTTGCTATGCAGGGGAAAGAGTCCAACTTCCATAGCTCAGTTGCTCAGGAAATGCCCTGTCAGAGGCAGCTAGATTTGTCACCTTTCTTGGCCACTTTAGACATCTTGGATCAGCTACCAAAAACCCTCATCTCATTTCTTACTGGTTTTAATTTGCACATTTATTGTTTCAAGATTCCTGACGGCTACTACTACTCTGGAAAAAAAAAGATTGGGGATGGGGTTGTGGAAACAGGAACATTTTTGAAAAGGGGGAAAAAAAAGAAGCTAATTTCTTAGGAGAAATTCATCCCAATGCATGGAATTAACATGATAACTACCTCCCAGCTAGCTCCACTCAAGGCTTAATTTTAGATGCTCTCTGACACTCTGCACAGGGATGTTTCTTAGTGATATAGCTTGGTTCCAAATCCCAGTCTTCCAGGAAAAAGCCAGAACTAGGACAGAGAGGCTAATACTTTATCACTAGCAAGACTGAATTCAGAATTAACTTTTGCAATCTATGAAATAAAATTCTCTATCTGCTAAAGCTTTACTTTAATTCAACCAGTCCAAAAAACAAGCCAGTAATCAGCAACAATCAGCAACTTTTCATTTGGCACAAGGAAGCAGTGGTATTGATTGTGCAAGCCACAGCAAACCAGGGGAAGTGCAGGCTGACAGAAGCAGAAGGTGGAAGTCCTTGTACTGTAGGTGTCCAGGTAGTAGACTTGGAATGATCACCAACTTCTCCATCTTCTGTACCTTTTTTTGGCTGCAGCCCAGTGCACCTCCTGGAGGTGGTTTAACCCTTGAACAAGGTCCATTTCATGATTACCAGATGAAGATAAGTTATTTGAAAATGACACACTACCAACCTTGTTTGTTCATGGATTTAACATCAGTGGCTTGCCTTTTTCTTTTGTATGTGTGCTGCGACGTGCCATTGCACAGAAAGTGGCAGCTACTCTTAGTGGGGAGAACATTTTCTTTTTTATATTGCACCTGGGAAAAGAAAATAATTCGGATACAGAGGCAGTGGAACTAATGTTCATATTTGTAGGTCATCTGTTGTAAAAGAAATACGTCCATGCTAGATAAGACTCTTTTCTCTAACACCATGAAAAAAACAACCCAATATTGCCTTGTGGAAGCCAGGAGAAAGAAAAAGTGGGAAGACTACAAGAGCACACAAGTGAGTGGAGAGAACATAGAGAGATAGTAATGAGAGCTAGCATTATGTTGTGGGCAGCAGTCAGCCAGCATTCACTAGCTATTGCCTTATAGCTGCACCATAAATCCAGAGCAGAACTGCCATTAGCAAATATTAACCTTCTGTGGTAACCCATGCAACTGGCACCAGTGCAAATACCAGGGAGAATAGAATGACTTGGGCTAGTGCAGCAAAAATATTTAAGCTGAGTTTCTCCAACAGCTTTCTGACAAAGAAATCCTGTGGCCTGGACAGCAGAAAGGAAAGAAACTATGTCTATTAGCATATTAAAACTGGATTAGAAGAAAATGTAGAATTAAAATGGCAAAAAAAACCCCAAAAAACAAATCCAAAACCCAAAATCACTGAACTCTAGATTCCAGGCTTAGATTTTTACAATTCCAAACCCAAAAAAACCAGGGTTATTTTCAGAGCGAATATATCCTTTTCAACAAAGGATATGTTTCCCTAACAAAAGAATTGTTAGTACCACTTAAAAGCTTAGTTCTTAATTTCACCAGGTGATAACTCTCAAGCCAATTTTATTCAACTATTAATTGCAAGGTCTTTGGAGCAGAAATTATAATTTTTTACATGTTTGTATAAAACAGTAGCACAGGGAATGTGTACTGGACTCATCTCTCAACATTATTTCACCAAAACAGAGAGACAATAGCAATCACAGCTAGACCTTGCATAGGACCATGGTCTATATGAAGACACATTAAGATGGCAGGCCAGAAAGGACAGATGTACATGGCTCATATGTAATATCATGCAGAATCCTGACACAAGGAGAAGAAAAAAACCAGATCCCTTCAGCAATAGGCCTATACAGTCAGTGGAGGAAGGCAGAGATCCCAGATCAGCATGGCAGGGAACCCCTCTCCCTCTCAGCTGGTGTGGGTGGGGGACCACTGCAGCTGCTGCTCCATCATTCCCCAGCCCAGCTATATGTTCACATCCAAGATATACACAAGGACAGTAAAGCAGGTATGATACATTTTTAATGAATGAAACAGTACATGGTTTGGATTTTTAATTTCTTCCAGATAGAAGCAAAAATTGGATTAAGGAACAAAACTTCATTATCTTAAATACAGCCTGAATACTTTAGAAGACCTTTCTATAATCAAATTTACACATAATTAGCTTTTATGATGGCAGACTGTTACAAGCTACAATTTGAGGATTTTCTTCCAAGCATTAAAAAATATGCAAACATTTAATATTTTTCATCATCACTTATACCTGGGTTTCTCTTCTACCCATTATAAAGCATACAGGGAAGCAGCTCTGACATTCATCAGGATTCCTTTCTCTCATCCTTTATTGATTTGTTTAGACCTTGAAATTTGAAAACGTTCCATTTAAAACCCATGTGTTTAGTTGTTTGGTGGTAAATAACAAATTTACTGTGTGAAGACAGGAGAAATGGAAGACTTGCCAGCACTACAAATATTGCCTTTTAGATGGTAATTCCTCCCTAAACCAGCAAGCAGTAGACTAAACACAGGTGGTCTGGCAGAACTCAAGGCAGCTGAAAATCGGGATCAGATAAGGAAAATTAATTTTGGGCTGCAAAAAAACCATCCTTTAGGAATGGAAAATTCAGTCTTAGCTGGTTTTAATTCTGATTGCTCATTGGCCATTGTTACACGGTTGCAGGTCCATCTCCTCATGCTTGTGAGGGTAAAAATAGTATGTGATTACAGTTTCACAGCAAACCTTTGCTCACATCCCATCAGTCTGGTGTTAGGGTGGCTTCAATCTGTCATGAACAAATACCTTAAAGAATTAAAAAGTAGGGCAAACACCACACCTTATCTTAATTAAATTTAAAATACTTCATTGCAATTAATGAGCATTTAAGAAGCAAACAAGATTGTGGCCCAGATTTCTCCTAACTTGATCAATTAACTCTTTAATCAATGAGACAGAGGGGAAAAAAAGACTTTTCGGGGTGATTCAAATCTTACTTTCTTCTCTCCTCTGAAGTGCCACACCAGCACCTAAAATTATTCTCTTGGTGGATGTATCTCAGATGCATAAAGCAAGTGGGGAAATCAGGCTTCATTTTCCACTCAGTCCCTCCGTTTAGATCCAAGAGGTATGATCCCAGTTAATTTATAACCAGCATAAAACCTGACTGGTTACTCAGTCCTGAGCTCTCCTTCCTCTGCTCTTCTAATTGTTTCCTATTTCTGTTTCATCTCACATCTTGCACATCTCCTCTAACTCCTTTTGTCACACACTTTTAAACATGTTTTAGCAAGAATACACCTCCAAAATTCACCTTAACATTACTTACTCTGAAACCACAAAGCCAGTGTCCTTCCCCATCCCCTGTCCATACTCCTCTGTAGGAGTGCCAGGAACTCTGTGCTTTGCCTGTGTGGCCATGGCCCTCCATGACTCACCCTCTCCTCCCAACTCTGCTGGTCACCAACCTGGCAAGAACAAACCACCCACCTGCTCAGTTCCCTCTGTTTTAAAAGTCATAATTTCTCCTCAAGAATATGTGCACAGGAGAATCCAGTAACCCTAACAATTAAAAAAAACCAAAAAACCACCCCCCCCCAAGGCTACATCTATACATGCCACCAGTGGATTAATGCTTTCTGAAACAGAGATCCCAGGCTGACTCCGCTCAACCACAGCCAAGGCTCACAGGATGGCTCGAGCCAGATGCAGCACTTAGGTAGCCATAAAGCCAGCCCATACCAGGAGTTTGGGATTACAGCTACCAGCTTCTCAGACAAAAGATGCCACCAAAGAATAAAAATACTTTAGATGCAGCATGGTCTGACTGACAACAACTAAACTGCCCTGAGTAGCACTGCTTCTCCTCTGGCCTTGTGGGGAAGGAAGGGACATGAAGCCTCATGCTCCATGTCTCATATTTGCTGGGAAGCACCTGTTTCTGGAAAGCACTTGGGGCAGGCAGCAAGTTGCAAGGACAGGTCTGAAAGAAAGGTCCCCAAACTCCCACCTGGTTTCAAGGAGATGAACAGGTTGTGGCATGCTGCTTTTTGGGAACTTTTTTAAATGGTTTATGATGGATTTTGCAGAAGAGAGGCCAAGCTTGACATGGTGGTACTTTACCCAAAAGAAAAAGGAGATATTTTGGCAGTAGAGGCTGATAGAGAATCCTAGAATGGCTTGGGTTGGAAAGGACCTTAAAGATCATCTAGTTCCAACCCCCCCACTGTGGCCAGGGACATCTTCCACTAGACCAAATTGCTCAAAGCTCCATCCAAGCTGGCCTTGAACACTTCCAAGGATGAGGCATCCACAGCTTCTCTGGGCAACCTGTGCCAGTGCCTCATCACCTTCACAGTCACAGAATCACAGAATCAACTAGGTTGGAAAACACCTTTGAGATCATGGAGTCCAACCTATGACCTAACACCACCTTGTCAGCTACAGTCAAGAATTTCTTCCCAATATCTAATCTAAACCTGCCCTCTGTCAGTTTGAAGCCATTCCCCCTTGTCCTGTCACTCCATGCCCTTGTCAAAAGTCCCTCTCCAGCTCTCTTGTAGCCCCTTGAGGTACTGGAAGGTGCTCTAGGGTCTCCCCGGAACCTTCTCTTCTTCAGGCTGAACAACTACAACTCTCAGCCTTTCTTCATAGGAGAGGTGCTCCAGCCCTCTGAGCATCCTCATAGGGGAAGTATGTTAACTGAGGGAAAGAGGGAGGTTGCAATGATATGAAAACATACACAGAGGATTGAGGTTGTGCAATTCCTCTTGTGAGGAGGAATTAGGAAGAAAGCACAGGAATTGAAAGAGGAATAAAATTCCTGCTAAGATGTGTCAGCATAACCAGAACAAGGATCTCTTTTCTTCTTTCAGTACTTGACAATGGTAAGGACTAAAAAAGACTGCAGTGCACCACTAGATTTAATCAAATACAACTGGTAATTTTTGACTTATTACCACATACATGCTATGTCACGACTTAAAATAATTAAAATCTTCAGTATACCACATGACAGCTCCCTGCTGTGCCTTATTGGGAGGCATCTGGCCAGGTCAAACTAATTACCAATACTGCACAAATGCCCTTAACTAGGGCCAAATGTTGCTGCTGCAATTATGGATTCATTAAATTGCAAAAGCTACTTTTAAAAAAAAGGTACAATTATGTTGCTCAGAGTCAGGAAGCTCAGTGTCAGTTAAAGCAAGGTCTGCTTCAATTACTGCATAGGCTGGCTTATGGATCATACCTTAATACTAAGAGTAACTTTCAGTGGACAGCAATTTGTGCTTGATGACTTTGCAGTCTTCCTTCAGTTTGAATGCTGGCTAAGCATAAATATATTTCAAGTAATCAAAAATCCTCTTAAAATGAACAGTTCTAGTCTTTCTTTCATGTACAGAAATTACCAAGACCTGTGTATTAAGAGGAGTTTGGTTTTGATAACACAAACTGAAATTATTAATTCAAGAATATAGAGGTCTCAGAGAGTATCCAATTTTTCTGGCCTAAATTGGTTTTGGTTTTTTAAGCCAATAAACACTTTCTGTTATATATCCACAGCAATCTATCCAGTGAGCCTACACCTACAACCTACAAGTCTGGTGTGGATGCACTGTTCCACATTATTCTCTTTTTTCTTTTTAATAATAATAATAATAATAAAGAGATAAGCCTTGCCTACACAAGCATGACACAAACCAGGCACACACTAGCTGGCTTCATCACTTCGGTAATGATAAAGCAGTCTAAAATTATTACATTAGGCAAGCGCCAGCTATAAATGTGTCTCCCCATGGGACTTTTACCTAAAGAAAGCAGCTTTCCCTGTAGCGGGTGCTTTGCGGATTAAGGGGACACTTCCATTTTACAATGGGAGCACCCCAGTGTGTACATATGCAGAGGAAGGAGCAGAGAGACAAGGCTGGGTGATGCAGTTCTGCACAGCAAATCAGCACCTCTGATTCCCTGGGCTGACCAGACACTGTTGGTGGAAGCTAGTAGAAAATAGCAGTAATAATATTTCAGGTTCCTTCCAGCAAAGTCCTGAGCCATTATTTTAAAGGACATTTCTAAGGCACCTTGAGATCCGCAGATAAGAAGGAGCAAACACATGGGGAGGTGTTACTAATATAATGTTTGGCAGCAGTAAATGAGTCATTTTGGAAGCAGATCTTGAACATATTGAAATTATTTTCCTTCCCTTTTTTTCTGAGGCAACCAATTCAACAAGGAGAAAAGATTGATGTAAAGGACTTTGTTGAGCTGTGACGGGACACCCTCCCTTTTCGGCCGAGGGTGAAAGAGCAGAGGAGGCTGCTGCTTCGCTAAAGTCCTTTATTTTGCAGTTCCATAGTTTCTGAAGGTAGAGTTCGAAGGGGATACACAATAAGGCAAAGCAGCAGTGACAGCAACAGCAGGCTAAGCTTGATGATGTTGGAGATGTTGCAGTTGCAGTCCCAACTAACTTACAGTTAGAGGATTATATTTGTTAATTAACCAATAAAATTAACACACGATTCTAGTTTTCTTAACCTATCCTGGTCTAATTCTAATGATCGTAAATCTTACACAAGTCTTACATAGGTATTACACGAATTTGCATATATAGTTTTTATCAACTCTTATTGTTTATGTGAACACTATCGAAAAAATGTGAACAATATAGTTCTATCTATGTTTTGTCTAGAGTAAGGAAATTCTGTGAAAAGGTAAAACTACTGCAGTATAAACTGTGTTTAAGGTCTCTTTGCTGCAGCTTTTCAATGTTTAAGGCACTTAGCATATATTTTTAATAAGAGTTAGAAATCTATATTTCTATTTCACTTTGGTGTGATTTTATGTATCTCAGCTTATCCAAAGGTTTTAATTTAATTCTTGTGCTTTGGTTTTCCTCTGGGCCTGGGTCCAGAGGAGCTCTCACTCCAACAGGACTTTAGTAGAATAAGTTCACAACTTGAAGCGTGAAACATTCAGCTTTTGAAACCACACTTAGGAAAATTCAAATGAGAATAATTTCAGAACACCTTTGTAAAAAGAGCATATGTTCTCAGAATTACTTTAACTTGCAATATTAGAAAACTTCTCACAGCACGACTAGAAAGTAGAACTAAATTGTTTGGTATTGGAGTCGTGGTTCATAACAGCTCTTACCATACAAGATCAGAGAGCTATTTTTTAATACATTAATGGATCTAATCTAAATATTTTCCTTAAGCATCAGAAAGTCTGTTATTTTGAACTGTGGAAACTGCAGCAGTAGTATTTTTGGCCTACTCTGACAAGATGTATTCATATTCTTGATTTTATTCCATTTGTCTAAATGGGGTGGCTACTGGTAATAAAGGTAAGTGCATCTATTGAGGTGGGACAAAGGCCTTATCCTGCAAAATCCTCAGAAAAGATTGCAGGAATTAACATAAAACCACTGTTGCTTTATTCTGAAGAACTGCTACATCTCTGTATTAAGAGCTGTTTTCTTCAGTGCAAAAATATTAGTTGAGACAGAAACAGGATGTTCTCAACAACTGCTGCATACTTACAAAAGAGAATTCTTCCTGGAAGAACAGCTCAGCAGCAAGCATGGAGAAACTCAGCTGCTTGCTATTTCACTGCCAATCAGGTGAAGTATAAGCCTGCCAACCACTTATAAACTGGTGTGCACTACAGTTCAGACTTTAAAAAGGAGATATCCTGCTTAAATTACAGAAGAACCTGAAAAGCTATCCATACACAATTAGTTACAAGCCCAAGTAACAGCAAAGTGCTCCTTCTGTTGCAATAAAGGTGATTGCACTGGTAATAAAGATGAACATTCAATTAGTACTCACTCAAGCATAGCACCCTACCATGCATTTTGACAGCTTCTTTCTTAATTTGCAGAAAAAAAGCTTCAAATCTTGTCCATACTCATGCTGCTGACTCATAACATCAGGATTATCAGAAGTTTTGTCCTGTGACTGTAACACACGCTTTCTCTTAAAACACATGCTCAGACTAAATTTCTACAGATCACATCTAACAGAGCCAACATCACATTAGACATTGCTGAATGCACACACATGGATTACTTGGCAGTTTCATATTCTGCCTAGCTCTTTCATTTGCCCACATGTATATACACATATATAGAAAAATTCCCTTTGCTGTTCACTACTAGCTTCTTGGAATTAAGATCACAAAGATACCAAATAATAGCTTGCTTGACTGCAAGATCATCCTTTTTAATAAGCCCTTTATCAGCATGCTGTAAGTTTTAGGTTTTTTTCGATTAGTTAAGAGATTTGTATCATGACATAATACACCAAGTTGCTCAAAAAGCCACACTTATCTAGTACCATTTAATGTAACAGTGCAGCAAGGCCATGAAGAATGTGGGAGCTGTGACTGTGGCATTTCAAAGAGCCACTGCCACTTCTTTTAACAAATAGCCAAGATGCCAAACCCAGAGGCTATTTCTAAAAATACCAGGCAGCCTGACAGCATTTCTTCTTCCAAGGTCACACCAGCTGTTCTGCTCCTTCCCAACTTTTACTCTCTGGCTTTTAGGGATTTTTTTTTTTAAGTTCACGGCAGGTTAAAAGAAGAGACCTTTGGCCAACCCTGGGGAGCCGCAGAAACAGCTGTACCCTTAATGTGGGGATCCTGGGCCTTGAGTTGTTCCCAGCGATAGACGTGGTTCTCGCAGGGTGACAGCTGCATTTGTCACCCATTTTGACAGCTGGTAAACACGCACGCCTGGCCAGCACAGGCAGCATGCGTCCTGTTTCCTTCCAAGGTAAACAGCCACCTCTGGTGCTCTCTACCTGCTGCCGGGCCGAGGGCCGCAGCGGGCCGCCTCCACTGCTCCCGGGGGGGCAGCAGGCTGAGCCTCGAGGCCTCCCAACAAACGGGAGCAAGCTGCTGCTTTGGTACGGCCTCAGTCGGCCCCAGGGGACCGAATCGAGAGACACGGAGCTCCCTTCATCCCCCCCTCCCCACGCCCGGGCTACTGCTCAGTAGCACACTCGGCTAGGGCACGAAGCGAACGCCCTTTCCTCACCCTGGCAGCACACAGGCGGCAGGGCCGGGGGAGATGTTTTAAAAAGGGGAGGGGACGACACCTTCCAGGAAGAAAGGCAGGAAGGGTCGGGACTCTGGAGAAAAAGCCCACAAGATACGGGTTTGTAAAGAGACAGAGGCTTTTCGTGCGCCAGTGCAATTGCAAAATTGTTGCCAGAACGGGATCTATCTCCTCTTGCAAATGAGTGATGCTGGCCGAGAACCTGTTTCTACACTGCAACAAGAGCAGTCATCTACCAGACCTCCATCCACCACAAAACCTACCACTGATTGGCGCAAACAAGGAGGCACCAGGGAGGGACACACCCCGAAAGTCAGGGTGTTTCCCATGACTGACAATCGGACACAGCCAATGACGAGGAAGTCAGCTCTCCGACCGACAGCGGCGCTTGGCCAATGAGCTTTCTTTCCCGTGTCTCCCCGCCCTAACAGAGGGGAAATCGGGCCATGCGTGGCTGGGAGGGGCCTGTTACATGTTAATTAGGCCAGGCGTGACAGCGAATCAGTGCGGAGGGGCGGAGCGAGGAGCCCAGTGCCGAGAGGCGGTGTTAGAGGAAGGGGCGAGGTAAGGGGTTGTGGTCCATGAGGGGACCGGGGGCACCTAGGATGGTGGGGGACCGTGGCTCCTGATGGGCCGCACGCTGGGGAGGAGGCTGAGGCAACAAAGGCAAAGCAAGAGGTAGGTAGTAGAGAGCGGGCCTCTTGATAGCAGGGAAACGGGGACCCTCCCAGCTATAGTTAATTGAAGTAAGATGGATACCAATTCCCAATGGCCAGGACCACAGTGCTGGATCCCCTACCCTAATTAGGACTCCTCAAAACATGCAGAGCAACAGCACTCTGTCTTGCCATATGGAGCCTGGAGGGCTGAAATACCCTTCGATTCAAACAGAAGGCCTGGCAGAAGATGGGGAGGCAGCTAATACTGCAGGTCAGCACTAAAATTGCCAGGCCCAGAAAAGAACAAAAGCATCGCTTTTCATAATAACATTGAGCTGTTAGTCCTAACACTGGTCTCACCTTAATAGTAATGATATTCTTCCCCAATTGAGCTTTCCCAGTGCTTGGAGAGGGAAGGTACGACAGTATGAAACCGCTCAGCCCATCTCCAACTTCATCCGTCTCCTCTCCAGCCCAAATTTTGTGATGTTTTCCACTGTTGCAAATTATGAGGCTGTTAATTCTCTGCTGGTACTTAACATGATTTAGACCATTAAACCGTTAGAGTTGCTATAGTAACTGTAACAAATATATAAACCCACTTAATCAAAACCTTCTCATCTAATCATGATTTTGAGGCCTGTCATGAAGTGCATATTCTGCTGCTTTTCTCCTGTCAGCATGACTGATGTCTTTGAAATGTTTCTGAATAATGTGGTGCTGCACCTATAAACAAAGGAGATTACGAAAATAACCTGCAAGGTCATGACTTTGTGCCTGGCTAAAAATAGCCCTAATTGAATGCATTTAAAAACACCAGACATCATACATGAATAGCACAAATTATTGCTGTAAAGCCATGTCATTTTAGACTGGTTGAGGGTCTAACAGTTAACACCTTGCTGAAATCTACTGCATAACACTTCCTTGTGAAAGAATTAGTGTATTGTGTTGTAATTAGTCCCAGAAGAGAAAAACCTCCACCCCAGGGAATGGGATTCGGCAGGGCTGCAGGATCTGAAACACCCAGCAAGGATTTTTAATGGGAGGAAAAGCTGTCATTAAGACAGCACACCCATTGCTTTTGCACCAGCATTTTCTCCCAGCAGCTCTTCGGTATCAGCTATATTGATTCTCAAATCCAGACTGCAATCCACCAAACATTTTTCAAGCTACAGGTCGTTGTGGAGAGAAGGTCTGGACCATGCTTCATGTCTCACTATATCAGTGGACAAGGGAAGGGCTACAGATGTCATCTATCTGGACTTCTGTAAAGCCTTTGACATGGTCCCACACAACATCCTTCTCTCTAAATTGGAGAGAGATGGGTTTGATAAGTGGACTGCTAGATGGATAAGAAATTGGTTGG
>VZRQ01009446.1:1307168-1425257 GCA_013397975.1 Machaerirhynchus nigripectus | reverse complement strand
TGTTTTATAATTAATACTTACTAACTCTAATTAAAATAAGAGGATATTGAGATAGAAGACCAGCTAGAGGCCTAAATAAGCAGTGGGTTCATAGGAGAAAAAGGCAGTCAATATTTCATTTTCCTGTGTGTATCCGTATGTATAAAACATATGTACCCAATTCTCCTTGTTTTGCACAAATTAAATATTTCACGGGCTGAAGCTGTAAAACACCTCAGAATAATCTGGCGCTTAATGGGCTAAGACTTGGAACTAGTTAAAAACATATTATTGCCACAGACATCATTTTAATTGCTTTTTGATAGTGAGCTAAACTGGACAAGACTTTCTGTACACTGTGGAACAGAGAAAGATTTGGAAAATTAGCCATTCAATTTGGAAGCCCAAAAGGGCTCTCTTAAGCCCTCACTATGGCACATAAGATAGATTTCTAAAAGACTTTTGGCTTTGCCTTCTGTTCAAATGGATTGTGGTTCAGGAGGTATCTTCCTCTTAATTTGCCTACTGGTTATTACTTACCTCTAGTCTCCAAAATTTAGACGTAGCATCATAAAATACTATTTGGTTTAATTACATTGAGAAAAGCTAGGACGGAAATACTAGGGTTGGGAGAAAGAGAAAGCCAAGTGCTCCATCTGAGGTGGAGCTGTGAAAGTATGGCTGGCAGAGAGCACTTAGAATTGAGAACCATGTGCCTGAGCAATGTCTAGGTGGAGAAAAGGATAAAATTTGCCTAATGTTATCCACTAGAAATGGTTACCCAGCTCTTGTGGGTGAGAAGAGTAGGGGAGAGAAAGTATTTTTGTTATCATGCAGAATCATCATCAGTGTTTGCTGCCTTGTTTTCAGGATGAAGACTGAACTAACGTGATGCCCAATGCTGTTGGACTTTGATTAGTGCAGCAGTTCAGAGCATGGTGCTAAAAACACCAAGGTGTCATGGCTTTGATCCCTGTACAGGCCATTTACTCAAGGGCTGGACTCGGTGATCCTTGTGGGTCCTGCCACCTCTGAATACTCTGTGATTCTTGTGCCTTTGCTTTGACGTTCTGAGGGCTTTGGGCAGAAGGCTTTCTCTGAAATACGGGATTTAAGTTGTTCTGTGAATGAAAATGAATGTTGGTAGCAAATCTGCTGTTTAATGTTACTTCAATAATTGTATAATTTAGCACCTTTCACAATTGTTCTCTGGGTACTATATGAAATTAATTATCATTTGCTTATTGATAGAGAAATTTAATTATAGAGGTAGAATTGCCCATTTTTATTGGCAAGTTCAGTAGTTGGGAATTGAGAATTGAGTTCCTGATGCCTATTAGGAATTGAGAATTGAGTTCCTGATGTCTATTAGGGCCTCTCATAAAATTCTTTTCTTCTGACACTTTAACCAGATTCTATATGAGAGTAGTGGTAGTTTATAAACTTGTTGAAACTTTGTGCAGGATAGATTTATCTTCTCTAAATAAATCAGATTCATTTTTTCAGTCATTCCTAAAGAATTTACTCAAAGAATTTCACACAGAAGTTAAGAAACTCTTCATGGGCATTTTAAGGATACATCTTAGTACTGAAAAATGGAGTGATCAGACATACCAAGTTGTCCTAATTAAGTGCTAATTTTAATTAAAGACTCCACCTGAAAGCAAAAGTGCTTGTTTTGTAAACAATTGCCAACTATGTTCTTGATAATTTCAGTAGCTACCCATACAGATTGTGTTGTAGTGTATCTGTAGGTATTGTGGGAAGGTAAGATAGTAGGGAGATGAAGAGATTTTTAAAAAAACCACCACAATTAGCCTTTTAGGGAAGTGCAAGTTGTGTTAAAAAAAAGGAGTTGTATTGCAGGTAGGATTTTTACCTATTAGGTGATTATTGTCTTTTATATGATTATTAGCCATATAAATTTATGGGGGATTCAGGATTCCTATTTTTCAGAACTGTTCTTATATAAAACACAAGGTTAAGGTAAATTGGAATATTTCATGCAAGGAGAAGAGAGAAAGTAAATGTAAATATAGGTAAGTCTGTACAGCATGTACAAGTAAAGGCAATAGAGGGCATTTGCTAAAAAATGTAGCAAGTACTTTTCTTGTTTGTGTATGCTGAACATAACTTAATGGGAATGACATGCCTCATTTCTTCCTTGTGCTCTAGTTTAGACATAACTCCTGTGTTTGCCTTTTAAATAGTGCTCTGTTTATTTGAATTCCTTCTGATTGACGAAAACAAGCCTTAAAAAATGATGGGGGTCATTCATTTAATTGGTATTAGCTAGTTTTACTTACTGCTTGTTTTAAATCTCAGCATTTGTCAACATGGTCAGACTACGAGGATGAAAGCCTTTCATTCTCAGAAAATAATGCATGGATGTGCTCAGTTTTTGAGAAGTCGCTGTCCCTCTTACGAATTACAGACATTAAACATCTAAGATAAACTCCACTTGTAGCTGAGCAAATGCGTATGTGGAAAGGATTTACACGATTTGTTTGTGTTAATGCTCCACTGACAACGAAGTTTCCAAAAAGAGCCTCTCCCCAGATGATGATTTAGAACTGGGCTGGTGCAGAGCATGGATGAGTGGGCATGCCAGATTTACCTGGCCAGGTGCACACTGACTCTGCTACATGTTTCACTAGACGTAGTGGGCCACGGTTTCCAGTGATGGCCATTGGTTCTGACTGAAAGATCAGGATCTCTCTTACATCCCTAGTTCAGTGGGAACCCAAGCAAGATTCCACCTTAACATCAGTAACTGATTCAAATCCTGTTGAGTTCTAGGTGAGGCTTCAACTGTTTCCATGCAGCTGAAATTTGAACAGAGGGGTGAAGATCAACAAATTATGCATAGCTGGGGAGGAAAAAAACAAGGACTTTATTTCATTGAATTAATATCTGGGGGCTCACATACAAGTCCTTTACATTTGCTTTTCTCTATTTTATTGATTTGTTGTGATTCACAGACGAGTGTGTTCAATTGTCCTTTTATATATATATATATATGTAATTTTGACTTACAGTAAACTCAAGAGAACAATAGGATGGGAAATGCTTATGCAACCCATATCAGAGAAAGTTACTAATATGAGTCTGGAATAGCCTCAAACTACTGCAGTTAAAATGAAGTGCCCTAGAAACTTTGTGACTTCACTTGAGTGACCAGCCTGAAGGAAGGTCATATCACGCTGGGAGATGATCTCGCCTGACACACTGAAACCTTTTTCAGACTGAAAAATAGAAATGCACTAAGCAGCTGAAAATAGAATATAGTTTATGCTAATTTTCTTTGTTTTGCTCTCAGTGCTGGGCTCATTTTCTTATAGCAATCTGCCCTTGATCCAAAACCTTAAAACTCCTTGTCTGTCATGAGGACATGCAGCCAGCATTGCCTTTTTTTCTTAATTTCTTTATAGAGAAACATATAATGTATGCATATGTAAATTTGAGAGTGTATGTGCATACATATTTTGTCTGTGTGTACATTTACAGAAATAAAATTGTGCCCTGTTACAGACTGATTTGGAGGGAGTTTATTTCCATTTTTAGGACATTTGCGTTCTAGATCTCACCACATTTTAAGTTTGCCACCTCCTAGGCAAGTGGAGTGCATGAGAATAGGAACTGCTTCAAGAATAAGGAAAAAGAAGCTGATTTTGTGTAACCCACACACTGGGCAGTACAATTTACTTTCTACCTGGCCAAAAATAATTTGGAGATTGCTATAAATAAATCTTAGCACATGTGAAAAATACTCCTCAGTGCTGGCTGGGGTTTTGGCCTTGGAGGGCTTGCTGTATCCAGCAGTACATAGAGGCAATGCTGCAATGTTTCCCTAGCTCCATGTCCCAGGTCCAGCCAGCAGGGAGGCTGAACATGTGCCTCCAGTAGATGCACACATACACACTTCTGTATTTACACAGACACATAGCCAGCCACACTGATCAGTGCACAGACACAGAGACACTCAACACTCACACAAACAGCAGTGATGGCCTCATCCTATTCCCCTCCCTGGCTGACCAGGATAAAAGTTCATTATTGGGAAATATATACATATCCCCCAGCAGTGACCCTGTAGTCTGCAGGTGATCTCAGACAGGGTATCCTGATGACTCAGAGATGGATGTCACTCCTACTCCTTGTGGCTGAAACCATCCTGGGATGTCCTAAGGCACCCAGGGCAGGGACTCATGTCCCTGACTGGGTGATCAGGGTTCCCTCCCTCACAGCTCTGGGCTGTTCTGCTCCTTCATGCCTGGAGAAACCAGCTTTTCATACCAATTCTAACAGGGCTGCTGGTCAGGTGCTGATTCACTGCCTAGAGGATTAGCAAGGTTAACAAGTTTCTCAAGCAGTTTTCCGTTAAAATTATTATCCACCTCTTCATAATTTCATTTTTTTTTTTAATTTTAATTCAAATCTTTTTCATGATCTAAGCAAATGTACTGCGGTGCAGTGTGGTATTAACTAATTGCCTTTCTTCCTCTAAGATGTGTCAGTGTGGCTCTGTGGTACTGTAATAATTTGCATGTGCTCATAAAACATTTTGGAACCCTAAAAGTACTGTAAAGCTCACCTCTACATTGCCTCTTCTTCAGATGTTCATAATGACTACTTAAGAAAAGAGTTAACAACTACTATTTTGTGTTCAGACTCAGTAAGGAAGATGAGGGACTTCATGGTCACAAGCTTCAAGTCGAGTGCTTGCACTCTTCAAAAACAGCATTATGGAAATAAGACTGCAGTTTATCAGCACTGAAGGAAACCTTCTTTCCCCAACTCCTTGTAACAGTGTTTTTCTCATGCTCACTGCTGTAATATAAAAACCTCTCTTAAATTATCCCAAGAATTTCTCTTTTTCGAGATTGTGTTCTGATAGGCATATAATTACAGTCAAAACAACAGAAAAATACTGTAATTTCAGTTTGAAGTTTAATTGCTTTACCTGCATAATCATTGCAGTAGAAATTAGGCACAGGTGTAGAGTAGATAGAAGGTTTCTTTTAACTAAAATGATTTCCTTTCTCTTGACTATATTGAACACGTGTGTTTCAGGGCTCCAGACTTTGAGAAGATCTTACTTTGTGACTGGAGAGTGTGTATGCATATTTTTTGTAGATATAGGCAAAGATTTATTGTCATTTTTCTTTGAAATGTCTAAATAAAACAGTCCTTTGCTGGAAATGTCCATTTTGCGCTGCTGCTTCTGCAGCTTATTTACCAAATCCTGGAACTCAAGGTTTTGTTTTTAATAAGGTTTGCTCTTTAAAATTAAGGCAGCACATAAATAATCTTTTGGCATTAAATCAAAGTAGTTGTCATGCTTGTCAAATGTCTGTAGTCTGCACAATTAAAGGCCTTAGAAGGGAAGCAGGCGTGGGGGGCAGTATGGTTTGAAAGAGAATTTACAATGACAAAGATTCTCCCCTTCAACAATTGACACGATGCTAATGAGGTCAGAATAAGCAGATAAGGGTGGGTATTTTTGCCTGGTAGCTAACACAAGAATGCTTGAGCTTTATCAAGAAGGAATTGGGGAGCTTAAAAATCTGCTTGCTTCATACGCATGGAGATTGGTCTCTCTTCAGTAGTCTGTCCCACTTTCCCCAGGGCAGCTGTTAGAAGGCGACCTGTCCCTGGAGTTCTTCATTAAGATTCATCCCTTAATCTGAAATCTAAAATTATATTCTTCAGGGTTTTTGAGAACAGGGAGAGGGTTTTCAGTTTTGGTTGTTAATGATCTGGGGTTTTTTTTAATCTAAATCTAGAACTAACTTTCAGAAATCATTACCAAAAAAAGTTTTTGATTTCATTGATGAAAAGCAGGCAAATGAAATCTTTCCTGGTTTGTCTTGAAAACTCATGTCTCTACTGGAAAAAAGAGGGCTTACTTAATGCCCATTTTTCAACATATAGAATGAGCAATGAATATTTGTTCTTCTCATTTTTCTTGCCTCGGGGATGCTGGATGATAATACATTATGGAGCTGTTTTATGATCTTTTAAGGTGTTCGGGGACAAGTACATATTTAATCATTCAGTTGTCTGACTAGACATGGCAGAATAAAAAGTGCTCCTAGAAGACATGCCTTCAAATACCTACTGAGTGTTAAACAGGATCTCCTGTAGAAGAGGTGGTCATCTTATTAATAAATAACATCTTAAGAGGATAATCTCCCTTTCATAGGATTGACTTTTATCATGTGTTTCCCTCCCCTGGGGTTCTTACTCTTTGAAACGTCAGAAGAGAAAAGCTGTGTCTTCCATTCAGATTTTATTCTGTAGCTGGCTTGTTTCTTAAAAATTTCTTTCCTTCTTGAGATTTTATGAGGCAGGCATTTCAAAGTATTTTTGAATCAGATAGGTGGAGAGGAACATAGTATCTTTTGGGAAGAAAAAGGATGAAGTAAATACAGAATAGTAGTTTGCATGTGCAGAATTCAGTGTTCGCTTTTAGGTTTTTCAAAGCACTGTGTGAAATTGTTGCCACACAGGTTCTGTAAGCAAAGCTCTGCATGACTGATAGAAAATGCTGAACTGCTGCTGCTGCACGAGGAAAGGCATACTGTTTAGGTCTAAACATCACCTTTAATTTTTTTGTCTCGTTTTCTCAAGAGGTCACATTTCATCTACATATCCAGAAGGCAAAGAAAAGAGAGAACAACCAGTTCACAGTTGCAAACTTGGCTTACTAAAGCATAACGATGTTTCTGAAAATTGTTTCATGCATTTTCAGTTCCCAGGTGAACGACTATACCTGTAAATATTAACATAGCTGTTTCCCAGGGATATTATACTGCTGTAAACCAGGTAGTAAGACAAAATGTTGCCTGTGGAAAGGTCTTGTTCAGTACATTTGGACACAAATGCCTAGCAGAAGTTTGCATTATGAAATCTGCTTATAGTTGGAATGACTATGCTCACTCTTACTAGCTCAGTGTGGTCCACTGTGGGGTAAGACAATTCTTGCAAGCTTAAGTGATCTGGTCAAATAAAACGTAGAAAGCTCATTACTTTTTCTCTCAGATCAGCCATGAGAAATAAGTGGTTCAAGTCTGTGTTGTTCTTTGAGAATCCAAACCCTTTTTTTCAAAGCCCAAAGGCCTGCAGTGCCTCTGAACTAATTTAGCAAGAAATTGTGTCATCTACCAAAAGATTTTCAAAGACACCACTCCAGCCCTTCCCATGACAATAAATGTCACTCCTACTTCATTTGGAATGAACAAAGTTGATTTAATCAATCTTAATCCTGAGAAAATCTCAAAAAAATAAATTAGATTGTCAAGTGTTATTGGATTGAAAAAGAACACATGCCAGAATATCGGTCTACAGATGTCACTGTCATCAGCTTGTTGTCTTACAGTCCTTCCAAGCAACTTTCTTATAAAGTTGATCACAGAGCCTGTAGCCCTCTTTGGGACTCCTCGCTGTAGGACAAAAGTTTGTTCAAGCCATCCTCAATAGTGCTTTGATTGGAGGGAACAAGGCCATCTGCAAGTTAACTTCAGGTCTGTTTCCTCTTTAAAATGGCTGCCTACTCCTCCACAGTGTTGGATAAAATGGTTGGCAATACGATTGATTTGATCAATCATTACTCTTTCGTCTACGAGGTCTGGAAGAGGTTTAGTTTTGGTATCAGAACATGAGTAGTTGTTTAAGAATAGCTAAGTGTATTTTTTTTAAAAAAGGCAAAATCCAAGAAAACTGTTGTTTCAGATGAATGTTTTATGAAATACTTTCTCCTAGGTAAAGGAAGGGGGGATGCAAATGTGAGTGGGGAAATAGGCAACAGTAGCCAAAGGGACACTTTTGTTGGGCGCATATTTGAACTTTGTTTATATTTTTAACTCCAGGTATTATATAGCAGGAAGGATTACCAAGTGGTTGTTTTGTGATGTTTCAATGCACAAATAAGTATGACTTTGCACTTCTGCTTTTTAATTTTGGATAACAAATCACCTTCTGTCAAAACTGATCATAATGGAAAAGTGGTATTTTGATAAGATGAACAGTTTCATGCCTGTTGTCTTCTGTCCATGGAACAACTTAAGTGATGAAAATCTCCCAAGGATATATTTCACTACATTTTATCTTGTAACTGAGGAATGCATCTTGAGAGATCTAATTGAGCTTAGAGGGGCATATGAATCACAGAGTCCATTCTGGATAAACGTTTTTATTTTACTTAGGGGTTTGTTTTCATTTGATTGTTTATTTGTTTGGTTATGTTTGTCATTGAGCTCTGCTAAAGAATATAATCTTTCTCTATGGTTTAAATCCACATTCAGTGTTAAGAAAAAAGGGCAGATATATTGGAAACTTTTTTAATTTAGGCATAAAAAAATACTTCTGGTCACCTATCTAAAATAACACAAAATGTAAAGCCTTAGGAAACTAAAGTTGTGAATTACCAGCAATTTGAATCCATAGGCCTTCTTTTTCAGGCTCCAAGGCATCTAATCCTTCACCAGTCTCTCCTGGCATTGGATCCTTTCTTTTCTTTTCCCTTCCTTTTTTTTTCTTTCATTAGTTATTTGAAGAGATCACCTTCTTAGTTATTTTCAAGTGCTGGTATTTTTAAAGGCCAAAATTTTTTTCTGAGGGTAGGGGTTTTACCTTGAAAACATGGTCCTAGTAGAAATTCTAGAGGCTGTTTTTGTTGTCGTTTTGTAATAACAGGTAGGCTTGTGGGCATGTTTAAATATGGTCCTGAAAACTTGAATTAGTGATCACTGGGCTTGGTATATGAACAGCTGACACAGACGACCACAATCTTGTGTCAGACATATTGACATCAATTTTTTTAATTAATGCAATTTTTTAGAAGTGGACAAGCCCATTGGGGATTTTCAACAGTATGAGATCTGTACTCTTAATTCCTAATCACAACTGCATTCTTCCCTGTTTGATGACAGATTGTCAAGTGAGCAGGTGCAAAGAAGCAAAAATAGATTATGTGCTCTGTGTTTGTAAATGAGTGGATGTGTTTCCTCCTTGTGTTGATTGATGAAAGTTTTATTCCAGGAAAGGTTATTCTCAATTTGTTATTTATACCTTGGATGATCAGCATAGCTTAGAAAATGCTTTTCCAAATAATCTTTCTCTACAACCAGAGCCCGTACAAATGAAATTTCAGGCTTTAAAAGAAAAGGGAAAGGGAGACAAGTGTCCAGCACAGATGTTCTCATCGGTGTGTTTTCAACCAGCAACAACCCCCTTCCTCGCAAGCACACCTTCACAGGACATAGATGAACTCACTGGTTTCTGCTCTGTTTCACCTCGGTTTAGGCTCTGAATCCATCCACAACTGTGGTCTATGTACAGATTTAGAGATTTACACCTCTCCATGTCATCTCTGCGGAAACAAGGAACTTCCTAAAACACAATAAAAGAAGTAGGTTCATTGTTTGTGTTATCGTGTAGAAGTAAATTAAACTTAGGACTCTGATTTTTTTAATTTTTTTTTTTTTCATGAAACTGAAGAGATTTTTTTTTATCATTATTCATCATTTCTACAACTGGCCTTTTTGGTTTCTTTCTGAACACTGACTAACTGTTCAGTCAATGACTGACTGTAAAAACACTTCATTTTGAAACTCAGTAAGACCATAAAGTTTAAATATATTTTTGATACTATAGTAGAATTGTATTTTATGAACCTTCTGGAAAAGAAAGATGTTTGTTTGAGGTCTTTACCTCAGCTTCATATTTTGACTATAATAACTTTTGTTCTCAGGATTTATTTTCACTCATATATGTTCAGTGAGCCAGTTCAAAGGATGGCTGTAACTTAGGTGCAAGAATATGTATGAAGGGGAACAAGCTCAAAATTCCTGTTACTGTTGTTGAAGACCTTGTATTATGGGGCTACCACCCTGTTGTGTAATTGTGTTCTTTTAATCGGTGTTCGTCCCCGTATGCAAAAGCAGAAGGAAGCGGTTGAACTTGGTTATAACCAAGTATAAAAGCTACAGACACTAGCAGTTCTATTCAGAGGCAATGTAGTTCAAGTCTAAATTGCAAAAAAC
Organism: Machaerirhynchus nigripectus; assembly: GCA_013397975.1. NCBI lineage: Eukaryota > Metazoa > Chordata > Aves > Passeriformes > Dicruridae > Machaerirhynchus > Machaerirhynchus nigripectus. The sequence continues at coordinate 1,415,232 of VZRQ01009446.1, read as the reverse complement.
CATGAAACCTCAAACATTTGCTCTTGTGCTGTATCATATCACCAGCCTTGAAGGATTTTTTTGTGTTCTGCTTTTTGGCTTTATCTAGAGTATCACCTGTTCAGATGCTCACTTTCAAGTCAGGTGCTTGACGTGGTGTTTTCCCTTTCTGGTTTGTCACCTCAAACAGCTGAAGACCCATGTTGAGAAGACACTGTTTTTCCAGCAGGAAGACGCGGACAGTCTGGAATTCCCATTTATGCCCAGCTGGCTGCCTTACCAGCTGTAGTTTGATGGTTACTGCAATTAATTTACACATAAAATAAAGGCTTCATTGTGCACTGCTGGGACAATTTACACCTAGCTGGCAGAACAATCACCTTTGTATTTACAATGCTATTCCTGCACTGCAGTGTCTGACCTTGCTGATAAATCTGAGACAGACAAGTGTACAGGAACCTGTAATTCACCAGCTGTCACCACTGTCAAACTGAAATCAGAATTGAAACCTTCATTGATTTAAAAGGGAAAATTCTTCATCTTAATGACTCAAAGGTAGCTTTTGGTCAGAGAGGAAAGAATAACATGGGGGAAATTTGCCTTCAAAGACAATTTCCTGTGGAAGAATGTATTATTTTGTTGTCTCCTAAATCTTAGTACTGGTTTAGTTAATGATAGGTTTATAAATAATGGCTTGAGCCTGAATGCAGATACACACCTCTAAACTACCATCTACATGCTCATATTTAAAACAATCTAACTTGCTTTTCTCTTATGTATATATTCTGGATTTGGAAGGAAAAAATTGCTGCATATGATCACCTGGTGTCTTATAATATAATCAGCCTAGATTCAATGAGAAACATTCGTGTGACTATGTGGAGTTGAAAACGCTTGGCTGAGAAGCATCAGTATTACAACCCGGTTACCAGAGAATTTGGATAAGTTATAGACCATATTTATCAGCACTTGATCACTGTGCAAAAAAGGTAGAACGTTTTGGAAGTGAGAGAAACAGCAACAGCTGGCTGCCTGACTCTAGCCTATTTGTTAGGCCACTTGCCTAAGATATTTTTCATTTACACATGTGCTACTAGAGTAGCTCTCCCCCTTCAACATACTTCCGTGACTTTTTGATGCAAACAGTACTAAGGGAATCCCAGAGTTATTCCTCAGGGTATGCCTACTGGATCACAACAGATCAGGCATCTTAAGAGGGTGGTTTGACCCACATAGGATCTGCACTGCTGTCTAGACTGTATCTTCCTGACAGGAAAGACCCTGATTTTCTGATTTGCTTAAATTTCTAACTTCTGTGAGATCTCTCTGTATTAGACATTTTACCCTGCATTTGGCTTTCTACAGAATGCCCTGACAGAAACCTTGGAGGCATAAATTGTTCAAGAATCAATTCAATAGTGCTCAAAAAGGAGTTAAGTCTGACCCACTAGAACCAGACTGTTCTAGGTTTCAGGCTCTTTGAGAAGAAGGTTCTTCCAATAGTTATTTAAATGTTACCTAGCAGAAGGTCTGACCTTTGCAGGGGTTTCTAGATCACGTATAAGACCTTAAATGCCACTAAAACCATTAAAAAAATCACTAAATAGAGATGCACAATTCTATTCTCAGAATCAAAAGTCTGGAGAAGCACTTGTCTGGGTTTCACATGCTGGGAGTCACTGCTTTGTTATTTAGAATCTAATAGCTGACTTCAAAACAGAAGAACTGAATTGGTGCAAATTATGAACAGAGTGGAAAAGCCATCAAAAATGCACAAAAATCCTACAAAAATCTTGCATACAAAAATGTATAATAATTTAAAATGCATTAAGTATTCAATATGTTTCTGATGGGAAATTATCCCATTTTATCCCAATAACTTTCTGAAATAAATTTTATTTTTAAAACTATAATGCTGGAGGAGGGAGACTATTTTTGTTGTAAAACCAAGCTATTCTGAGAATGCCAGAGCAGACAAAGTATCTGCTTTTAATTTTCAATCCACTTTTCAGTTTAAGTGTGTTATTGCAATTATAAAATAGTAAATGGTTTCAGAGCAAATTTGAATGCAAGTTAAAATTCATAAATTTAATTTTCCATCAAAAAAATTCAAAGTATTACCCAGTTCTAATAATATTCTTGAGTCTTGATAATATTATTGTGTTCTTTTATCTTGTGGATGAATAAATTAACTCTGTAAAAAGATTTTAAGTTTTGAAATATGTGCAAGAGAATCCCCAGATAACTGAGGTAAGAAGAAATATTATGACGTAAGGAAAAGTTGTGGAAGACAGGTAATCCAAGAACAGTGATTTATGAAATTATAAAGATAAAACAGAGATAGTGTCATTGTGGAGAGGTTTTCTTTGCAGTCTGATTGCTCCCACACTGCTTTGCTTCCTGCTGTCCAAATAAGATGGAAATCACAGAACTGCTAAGTTGTCCTGCTCTTAATTTAATTTCATAAAACTGCCCTTTTTTTAAAAAAAAAACCTCCCAAATTTATTATCGAGTCCTATAGTGAAGCCCTTAAACATGATAGAAAACTTATTGTCCCACTGTCACATTAATCAATGGTCACCATTAATATCTAGTATTTGCAAAACTGAACATTTTATAGAAATGTTAGAGTACTGAGTCCTTGTAGAAAATTAAAATATTATTTTCTATGAACTTCTAAAAGATGGAGTTTTTCTCTCCCATGCACAGACTGCCTGAGTCATAGGGGTTCTTACTAATTATTGAAGTTCTTTCTTCAGAATTTGCTTTTCCTCTAGCATCTTATTGTATACTGGCTGCCATGAAATTTTTCCATTTTGTACAGTAAGGATGCAAATTGAATTTCCTAGTCTCAAATTGCCAGTTTAAATGAAGTTGTGACTATGTGCCAGCCAAAAGCTATTTCTCTTTTACCTATTGAATTGTCTGTCTAAGGTCCCATTCAGCAATCACCTCCGTCAGCTTGTTTTACATAAGCTGTGGAAAAGCTATCAGATACTGAAGTGGGATTTTTGCTGCTGCATTTGTTTTGACCTCAGCTAGAAAGTTGAATGCACCACATCTATTCTGACAGAGTATTCAAAGTACTCCAAATGGAGCAAAGAGCTCACAGACTTCAGTAATGTAGTTACCAATTACCCATTAGATGGTGCAAACGTGTTTTGTAGTGAACAGAGGTTTCCTATGTTATTTCTTTACAACATTTTTGATCTAAATAAAGCCAGTAATTGATGGCTTTCTGATCAATTTGTGCCATCAAACTCAAGGCAAGAGCTTTTACTAAAACCTGATGCATTGCTCCTGACTACACCTTGAATCTGAGGAGAAAGGAATACAAATTCTTCCATGCAAGTAGTGAGGGAACTCTCTGACTCACATGAAGCTCCCAGTGAGCTGTACGGGATCTCAGATGATGATGGTCAGACACACAGTTGTGACAATATTGATATATATACAGACTAACATTGCTGGTCTGCACCTGGGTCGGGGCAACCCCAAGCACAAAGAGAGGCTCAGGGATGAAGGGGTTAGGAGCAGGCCTGGGGAACAGGACTTAAGGTTACTGGTGGGTAAGAGGCTGGACATAATTCAGTAATGTGCACTGGCAGCCCAGAAAGCCAATGGTGTCCTGGGCTGTATCCAAAGCAGCGTGGCCAGCAGGGTGAGGGAGGGCATTCTGCTCCCCTACTCTACTCTGGTGAGATCCCACCAGGTGTGCTGCACCAGCTCTGGGGTCCTGAATGTAAGAAGGATGTGGACCTGCTGGAGCAAGTCCAGAGGATGTCCCTGAAGATGCCCAGAGGACTGGAGCACTTCTTTGGGGACAGGCTGAGAGAGTTGGGGCTGTTCAGCCTGGAGAAGAGAAGGCTCTGAGGAAACCTGATTGTCGCCTTTCAGTACTTAGAGGGAGCTTATAAAAAAGAGGGAAAGAGACATTTGGTCGAGGCCTGGAGTGACAGGACAAGGGGCAACAGGTTTAAGCTCTTGTGTTGACCCTATAACTGACAGTCTCCAGGGGGCCAGGTGGTTTGTGCACAAGGTTTAAACAACATCAGATGCATCAAAGAGCAGGATTGTCTTTCTGATGCTTGAGGATTTTCAGCTTCATTGGCTTTGCTTTATCTCACGTAAGTACAAACTTGACTATTTGCAATAGAAGAATTCTGTTTAGAGTGCTGCAGTTGAAGTTTTGAGGAGTTGAACGACACACCACTGAGCCTACACTTTGAGTATATATTATGTGGAGAGGTATTCCCCTGACAAGTACTAAAATGACCTCTTTAGGATTGCATCATTTTTTTTCCCTTGTTTTATACAACTAGAAAAGGTAGAAAGGACAAAGTGATCACTCTCAAGTGTTAACTACGAACATCTTAATTGAATCTCCATTAATTTGTCTCTGTCCTCGCCATCTAATTCTCCTAGTTAGAAGCTCCTGGCATATGTAAAATATGCACAGCAGAAAAAACTTCTGCAGACATTTGCAGATATATCAGGAGGTAACTCTGCCATAAAGGTTGCACTAAGCTTTTCAATTAAAACAGACATAAATTTCTCTATTTCACACTTTAATGATCAAATGTAATCTTCAAAGGTTCTAATAGCCGTTAAATTTTTATAGAACACTTATAAGCTACAACAAACTGTTCCATTAGTAGCAGAACTAATGAAACTTGCTCTCCTATTGTCACCAGTCCTTGCACACCAGCCCACACTTCTATATTTTGTCATGAAACCATCACAGCAGGAGTGTAGCTTGTCTGGAGCTGTGCACCTGCTTAAGGGATAAAGGATTTCTATTTTTCTTCCTGCATGTTGCCTCCTGCCTCTTGGAAAAGACTTGGACTGAGCTCTTTCTGATTTTTCAGTACTAAAGGGATAAATAGTGTCTTTCTTCTCCCTAGAAGTACATTTCTAATGGGGTGGGGGAATAAATTAATATCCTTAAAACCTTGTCTGCTTTCAAATGTGAATGAAATAAACCCATTGGGGGAGGACAGTGTGGGTACCATCACTTGATTTTTACTTTTTAAGAAAGCTTATTAAATTTGATATTCTCTATAAAAAAATGAGATGGAACCTGGTTTTGAAATGCAGATTTAAGGACATTGCTTTACTTTAAATATGGGCTAAGAATCCTGTGCTGGTTTGAAAACAAACCACTGGGAGATCGCAGGTCAGAATTGTAATTTAATAGGAAAATTACAATAAATGCAATAGTGAAAGAACACTGACAGAATCAGGGTACAACCTGACACCCTGTTAGTTAGGGTGGTGGTAGCAGTCCAGATGAAGTGGTCCTGTTGAAGCAGTGATCCTGTAGAAGGGTCTGGTCTTCACCTGAAGGTCCAGTGGTAGTTCTCAGCCTCTGGGAATCCAGTAGGTAGGAACCACTTGTGCTGTTCCAAACCCCAGATTATATCCAGGTGGGAATGCTTGGCTCCTCCCTCCTGGGTGGAGCATCTCACAATGGGCTGATGTAGTTCTATGAGTCATGTGGTGGGTCCTTGATAGCCCAATAAACAGAGATAGCCCCCAGAGGGAGTTGTCAGGGGTGAGTCCTGGTAGGAGATAACAAACACTGCCCCACCTGCTTTAACAGCTTATTAAGATGATAATGGAATACACACTATTCATTACATCTTATGTTGTAGCCTAGGACAAATTCCTAAGGTAAAATTCTAGCTCATGAAACTTGGTATAAGTTTACTGTTCTTTATCAAATGGAGATAATTGGATGCCTTAGGAGGACTTTCAATTCAGCTGATTTTAATGTTGCTGAACATTTGCTTTGAGATGGAACTAACTCTGACTTGCTCTCTTCTGACTCAAAAGGTTGCCTGTGTTGAATGATTCAGATACTGATGTTTACTCAAACATATATATCCACAGCCATTTATCAGCTGTTGTTTGCTTTTTAAAATAACATTAAAAAAAAACCATTCCACTCAACCTCATCTCTGGAGGCTTGATCCAGAAAGACTTGTGTAACAAATCTGTCTCAGTTGAGGTTAAACCTAAGTTCTGAATTTGAGAAACATAGTTGGGGTACTATTTGAGAATGGATCTGTGAATGAGGTTTTGGGCCTGTTCAAGTTGATGGGACTTTACCACGGATATTTTTGTAGGAAGGAATTCTTGCGAAACAGGTAGTGCTTCTGTGAGGTCTTCATATTAGGGTTGCGTGATTCTTGGCAATGATTCCTAGTTCAGGTTGGTGGGGCAGCACTGATGATTAGTCTGTTTTACTAAAACCCCATAAAATCCTGTTTTCTGTTACATTGACAAACTAGAAATGTCTTTGACCTTAAGGAGTAATTTTTAATTCACGGTTCAGTTCTATTTTTTTTATTTAAAAACACAGGTTTTTAAATTAATCACATCATAGAACTACAGTGATATTCCAATTATTCCAATTTTTATAGGGATTATTCTTAATTTGTAGCAATAATATTATTTGCAGATGAAAAAGATGCTAACACACTGCCTTCCTGCTAATGAGTGTGGTCTCCCAGAATACTAACTTAAGGGCTTCTTTTTGGCTTTTTTCTGTGGTAACGTGACTTTTTCCTGTCCCCTATTTTGTCATGTCCCACCTTTCCCCTGCTGGATTTCATTATGACTGAACAGAACCTTATTTCAGTTGCTTATAAAAATCAAAAGCAAGAGGGGTTATGGTCTGATGGAAGGGATGGGAGGAAAAATACTGCACCTGGTGCCTGGCAGCACACCTGGGGTGAAGCCACAGGGGTGTGGATGATGTTGAAACTTTGGTTTCTCCAAGAAATTTATTCCTGCCTGAATCAGTGACTCTTCTAATTCGAATAACAGTTTGTGCTGCAGTAGTTACTTAAAATCAACAGTGACTGCATGTGAAGTAAACTGATAAGAAAATCAAGGATTTAAAAGCCAGAAAGATTAAAGAATTAGTTTTCCTGAAGCCTCTGCACAGTGAAATACAAGTGCTGGAACAACTGGCTGAAGCATCTTGCAATTAGCTTCCAGCAATTTGTAGATAGACAGTGCTGTATATGCAGTTGCTATTTTCTCTCTGAATTTTTGTTTCTTGAAACAATACAGCAATTAACAGTGATAATAGTTGGGGGGGCGAAGGGGGAGGGTTCTGTTTTTGTTTAACAGAAGACATCCTTTATCACTCTAGCAGGTGTACGAGCCATTTTGTCACAAAGTTTTCTTTGAAAAGGAATCAGCGTATTCTGTTGCTTTGCAGAAGGCAAGTATGACTTGGAAGATAAAAGCAGTTACATACAAAAGACCTTCATTTACATTCAGGGACCATTGCTTGTACGAGTATGTGAAAGAAATCCTCTTTTTAATATGTATTTCAAAACTGAGGGCAGAAAAGCAATCGTACCCATGGATTTAAAATATGCTCATTAGCGTTGAAGAAGGAAGTAATTTAAAACAATGATGAAGTTTTAAATTCTCTTAAACCTCATTTGCTGATGTAATCTCTGATGACAGTGCTCAGATGGGAAGTTGAGATTTTAAAACTTCAAGATGCATGGGATATGAAATTCTGTGTTTCTGACAAACTTCTGTCGGAGAAAGATACAAATGAGATTGGAAATTTAGATCATGAGAGTGACATGCTTGAGCAGGAGATATTCCAGACTCTGGAAGGAGAGAGATAGGAAGAGATTTTGACTTGGATGCCACTTTCAGACAAAAATATGGACTGTGATTTTAAGATTTAGGACTGTGTGTGATTAAAGAATAGGAACTGTATTTTCATTCAACACTTGCTAGAAGACAAAGATTTTAAATTAGCTGATGACTGGTTTTACTTTTTGTGGTGGTGATGTTCTGATGTGGTAGTGAATTTCAATAGCTTGTTTTTTCCCTTATCAGAAGGCTTAACAGGGAAGGAAGGAGCTGCAACAGAGCTGGTGACTATGATACCACTCCAGTTGTAGACTCACCAATTCTAAGTGTCTATTTTGAAATAAAAGTCTCCTATGCTCATTAATATTATACTTGGATGTTTTAAAAGATATCTTCCAGTGTCAGAAACTAATAGAAATATAAGAAAACACAAAAAGTATCCCTGCTATTTTAAGTGTTCAGCATTGTTAATATTGTTAGCACTGCCACTTAAGAATATGTTGTGAATTCCTGGGCACAGATTGGAAAAGGTGCCTGCTTCCTTTTACTTTCCAGATGAATCAACGATTCACTTTCATCTGGTTTTCTCCATTATTAGTAGACTTTTAAGACATTATGATTTTGGTTTGAATTAGCTGCTGCCACCTTACATTGTCCTATAACTCAAAGCATTTTTTAACCCTCTTTCATTTCCATGCATATATTCAATGTCTTGATGATAATTCTAAGCCAAACTGAAAAATGATTTCTTATTTTTCAACTTTTCCTTAAGTCAATGTGAATTTTGATATTTACCTTCAAGGTAATTGTTATCAGGTTATGTGTAAGGAAAGCTGCAGTACTATCTAGACGATATTAAGAGGTAGATGAAACATTTTAACCTATCTTTTTACATAAACCTAATTAATCTCTTTTATGCAGAATATGTATATAAAGCTGACTTCTTAACTTTCATTTCCTCTATTTGTGAAAAGTACAAGGTGTCTCATAACAAATCTCTGGGACACCTAAAAATTTGGTTAAGGGAAAAACTAGTAAATGTACTGGCTTTAAAATGTGTAAGCTTTGATATTCAGCATATTTATTAATATTCCTTTGCAATTCTTAATCTGTGTCTATTGAAGTAATGGAAAAAGAATTTATTTCCCTAGAGGTAATCTAGTATCTGTGAACTCTCATAACTATTAACTAATAAAAAGGTACTTGGCTGGTTAATGTAACACTTTTATATGTTTACAAACACTATATGTCTATATAATTCAGATTCCAGTGTGATTGTCCTAATTTAAAATAAGTAAATTATAATTTTGTCACACATTTTGTAACCATTTTATATGTGTAAAACACTTTCATATAAAGGATGTTTGCATGTTAAACATGGTAATAACTCATCATGCTACAGAATCAACTCTTCAGATTTTATTTTTTGATTGAAAAATTTACTTCTCAGCCACAAGAAGTTTAAATAGTGTTTCTCCCTTTCAAAAAGGCAGAATATGGAATTGCGGTGGTCTCTTCTTTGGCTAGAATGGATCTGTGCTTTCATGTTTCTTGGGTCACAGTTCTCTGAGTGGAAGCTTTACTGCTGGCTCCATAGGTGAAAATTATTATTAATCTGCTTTAAAGACAGTTAAAAAGTGCTTGTGCTATACATAAATGTGTACTCTTCATTTTTCAGGTGAAAACAAGACAAAACAATATAATATATTTTAAATTTCTGCAGGTTGTAATTAAGGGAACACATTTCCTTCAATTAAGTGCCGAAATTTCTTCTGGGGTCTAACACAGTAGATACAAAGAAAGCTCTGTTTTCCATACAATATTAAAAAATATTCATTTTACAGTTGAAACACTTTTGTAGTTTTTTTTTTAATTATTGTTTCTGTACGGTACTATTGAGTATCATCTCCAAATGTAAAATTCTTTTGAGCTTCTGCATAATAATTCTCAAGCCTCTGTATATTCTCAGCCTGTGTTCAACTTGATTAATAGTTGCATCTTTGAAGAAATTTGATACCTGCAGCCAACTTTTCTCTGATCCAAAAGCTCTTAACAGAAGCCAAATACGTGTAAAGCTTTTAATCTCAAAAAGTATTAAGGTTAAAAAAACCAAAAAGCAAACCAAACTAGAAACCATTTAAATTACAGAAACAGAAAAATTATCCAGCTGTACATACGTTTACCTAGGCATGCAACAGTTAAAATATGCAGTTCTGGGTATTTATAGCATTGCAATATTTTTCCAAATATATTTAACTTGCTGACCTGCTCACCGGGTAGTCAAGCAGTAGAAAATTCCAGTTAAATTTAGTAATTATTGCACATCGCATTTGTTACCAGTAGAACAAAGTAATCAAGATTTTGCTTTTATGTCACAGCTGAAAAACACCCCCACTGCTGCTGAGCACATTTAACAGTAAACAACTGTGTCTGAAGCAGGCAGAAAACTCCCAGGCATGCTCATTCTCTTTGTATTGCCTCTTATTGCCTTTGCATTGTTCTACTTAATGCACTTTTTGCATTGAGTGCTACTTAACATTGAGTATGTGAACTCAGCAAAATTTATGAGAGAGAGAGACTACAGAAATGTACCTAACATAGATAAGATATAACACAGTGTATTTGTACATATATAACGCAAATATTACTAAATACTACCTTCTACATTTGTATACTCTCTTTGTTAATATTAATGGTTTTTAACCTGTTGTAGAAGAGCGTTACTTTAGGAAGAGTTAGTGTGTTCTGAGTCTTGTGACTACAACACTGTTTTGAGGAACATTTCTGAAATGTGAGCATAGCCAGACTTTTAAAACAGCCTTCACTTAAACCTATGAAGTGGAATTGGTATGCATGTCCCATTACTTACAGTCTCTACACATAAAAACATGGTTACGTTAGTCTATCGGTTTAGACAACCAGAAATCTTCTCTGTAGAGATACAGCTTATTAGCTAAGCAGATAAATAGTTTCTGCAGCTATTTTGTTGGGTTTTTTTCTTATTCTCAGTATTGACAAATGGAGTCCTGAAACACAGGGCACCCCTAGCTGTTTTTATGAACCTTGCATGGATGAGTGATCTCCAGACTCCTCCTAGGTAGGATACGTAGCTACATAAGAGAGAGAGAGCTTTATTTACAACTATGTCTCTAAAACATTGAAAAGACTTCCTTGGCTCCTCAAGAAGAACCAAGTGGCACTGCTGATACTACAGGGAAGAGTATTTCCCTCTCTCCCCTCTCTTTTCAGCATCCCTGCACTGTCACAAGAGGAACTGGATAAACGCTGGAATCTTCAGTCTTGTTAAATGTTTCTCTTAATGTAAACTTAATTTTGTTTAGACTGGAAGCATATGTTTGCTCTTTGAAGACGTGCAAACTAAATCACTTTTAAATGTGAGTACTAAAACTCTGAAGTCTGTCAAGTGAGCTGTGTTGCATTGTCTTGAAAGCTGCTGTCACACATTCATGAAGGTCAAGATCTGTGTCTCTACTTTCATCAAACAGGTTTTTATGTTCACCAGGGGCTAAGTTAAGTAAAGTTCAGAAGCATGAGTGGCAGGCACATGGGACAGACAGGATTTGGAGTACTGTATGGGCAAAAGTAATTTTGGATGACCTTTTGAATCTGTGTGTGGAAGCATACAGCTTCATCATAAACTAGGGAAGGACTGCTCAGAAGACAGTGCTAGTAGGTCTGAGATCAGGTCATCAGCCAAATCTGAAGCCCTGCAGCAGATGGGAACACCTATTATTTTGTTTTCCTTTCTCAAGTGTTTTACTAGCAGGCCCAGAGCAGTTACATAAAAATACCTATGTCTTTGAGGGGAGTTTCAGTAACTTTAATAAACTGTCAAATATCTTATAGAAAACTCTGTGTTGCTTTTACGACAGATAAAGCTTTCAGTGAGGCTGAATATTTGTAAAATTTATTTTAAGAAATGCAAACTTTTGCCACTTTATCTTAATAGCTGGAGCAGACTGAAACGGTCTTAAAAATAACTTACCAGGAGCTAGTAACAGTTATTGAATTTTACAGACTGGTATAATCTTAATCTAAACTACTCAATAGGAAAACATTTATTTTCCAAAGTATAATGGGCTTGAATTTAAGTAAGTACAGCATTTGGTGCAAAACTCTATTGCTCCTTGAGGACTTTCACACTGGCTTTGTCTCTGTTCTTTTCAAAATTTCTATGTTTCACTGTTAACAACAAAAAAAGGTTACACCTTCAGGAAGGGCAACTAAATAAATTTGATATCTTCATGTATACAGGAAAGGGTTTAAACATGGATCCTGAAGTTAAGCCTTAAGCCCACTTTTATAGATATTCAAAGTTGGGACTAGAAACATAATTGATAATGAAATTCATGGTGTGTAATATCAGATGACGGAATTCCATCTGTTCATTCATATTCCACAGGTCACTGACAGAAATTCACTGAAGTCCATAATCAGTATTTGATAGATATGTCTGGTCAAGAAGGCATAAAATATTGATGTGAAAATGTTAAGAAATCAGAATTTGCCACATATTTGGTTAGCTTGTTTCAAGTCCTACCAAAGTCTGATTTAAAAGATGCTTACTTTTAAATTGGAATACTTTGGTATGTTCTTCAAGACTATATCAACACTGTCAAAGTGCTGAGGAAATAAAGGATGATCTTTCTAAAAGTCATCCCTAGAAAAAAGAGAGTCAGATATTTTGATGAGGATGGGAAATTTCGAGACCTGGGTCTGCATGGGTGTATCCTTACAGAGCATAAAAGCTTGATCCTAAATTCTGGCACTGAACCCCTGTGCGAGTACATAATCACGTTGTTTTATGAAGAAGTTTAGAAATGTTTTTATGCCATGTTTAGAAGAGACCACATTGGAAATCCTTTTTCTTTTAATGTAGATACACCTTTTTCATGTGGTCTAAGAAATATTTTGCCTCTAGTTATGATAGGATATTGCATGTCCTGATGTTTTACCCAGTGCTAAAAAAGTGGGGCAGATTCTCAGTTAGATCAAGGGCAACCTTACCAAAATTATTAAGACCATCTGATCTCCCAAAGAGTTAGTTGTTTGATTTGAAAATCTGGTTGAGCGTCTAACCTGAAGATGTTGGGTTTTTTCTTCTTTTGAGACTTCTGTTTTTATCAGATTATGATTTTTTCTTATCATGTCTTTTAAATGATTGAGAACCTCTGGGGTAAGAAACAACTAAACACCAAAACAAATAACTTGATACTGTTTACAATGCTGCTTTGCTGATTGTTATCAACACTTTGACAACATGAGTAATACATTAGAAAATGTTTAGGTAACACTAAAGGGACTATTATAAGAAAATGAGAAAAAATGTATGCTAGTTCACTAGTTGGAAAGGACTTCGTAACTTATTTCAAATAATAGAAAAGTTTAATCTACAAATTACAAAAACCGAGGTACTGAGTATTGGTCAGGTGCATTACATTTCTCGATTTGTTCTAATTTAGTGACAGTTTTTTGAGTCTAAGATGTCAGACAACTACATCTCCTGCTTTCATTGTAAAGAAACAGAATTTTCTCGTGCATTCAAGGTATAAAATTGCCATTTGTATAGTGTAGGTTAAGCAGTTTCCTGATTTTGAGGGTTCCATAAATCATTTAAACCAAGGTACTGGTGAGCCAGTGTCCTTACATGATTGCTTTAAAGCCACTGCCTATTGCTAGCTGTAATTCTTCCATTAAACTGGGAATTAAAGAAGCTTGTTTAAAGAATGCTTCCTGCTATCTTTTAGCAGAGAGAACACTAATTTGCCTTTGGAAAAAAAAAGATTAAAAACTACAGTGATTTGTCACCATCTTGGGGCTTGCAGTTAAATTAAGTCTCGTGAGAAGAGAAATGGATTTGGGGACAGTTTTGGAAAACATGCAAAAGCATTCAATGGATCATAAAGCAATCAACAGTGGAAGTTATATATGAGACTTACTGGTCACTATAAAGTAGGGTGAGGATAATCTGTTATTTTCACATGTAGCATCAGGAGTTATTAATAATGAAATGGTGTCTTATCTCCCCAAAGATGAATCAGTGAAAGAAATGATCTTAAAAAAGAGCCAGAGACATTTTACTAGCTGAAGGCCTAAGAGCAATCCTTTCCTAAGGAAAGTTGTTTATTCGCAAGCTGAGGGATTTCAGACAAAGGAGGAGTGTATGTCCTTGCACTAGTTTCCCTGGCCAGCTACAGCTTTGCTGAAAGGTTACAGAGGGGCCCTTGTCAGCATTTTGTCTAGACTTCTTTATCCAGTTCTGCTCCTTGACAGAGGCTTAGAGCTGAGAAGGTCTCTATTCTCAGGTTTTGCAGTTTTTATTTACAATTTCAGAAGGTAATTTAATGTTTTATATTACTCTTCTGAATAAGACAGGTGAAAACTTCATCTACACTTTTGATGATTATAGTTTTCAAAGTTTCAATCAAAGGCAGCAAGCAAGATGCTTTTAGCACCATTTTGGAAATTTTAAAATTTTACTCTTGCATTTCACATCCTTGAATCTTTACTAAAAATGTGATTTGGTCTTTAACACACCTTCACCAAAAAAGCTATAGAAATGTTTTTATTTTGTCCTCAGATTTTTTGTCTGAGAAATTACTCAGACAACTAATTGCTTAGATCAGGGCAGTTGGCCTGCAGGAATTTTTGTCTGGGTTTTTTTGGTTTTCCTGCTGAAATTTTTTAGTTTTCCTCTTGCTAGCTTAGTTTATATTAAATTAAATGGGGCTCTAATGTTTCTTTCTGTCTCTACTATGTTTCTCTCAATGTTCATCAGTTTCATGGGTAGATGTTCTAAGAATCTTCTGCTTCTTTTTCAGATTTCCTGAGCCGCTTTGAAATTAATTAGGTAGTGTAATTTCTCCTTGTGTATGTCAAAACCTGATTCTTATTTTGACAAATTTTACACAAGCCATGTAATACCTTTGAATGAAACCATAGAATAATTTTAGAATTTTAGAATAATTTAGGTTAGAAGTATCAGGACAGGTTCTCTAAAACAGGACATAGGGCTTGCAGACATCTTGCTTGTCTTTTTCTCCTGGAAGGCTTTTCTTTTTGATGTAGCCCTAAGATGTGATTGATGTTGGATAGCTGAAATGCCTTAAATCATCTGCCTCATTTAAATGCCATACTCTGGAAATAGTGACATCCAAAAGACAGAGCTTTTTTGACCTGAAAGCTAAAGCATAATATTTTATTTGTTGGCCCAATAAAAGGTATTGCATTATTTACTTTGTGAGTAGACACTGACATTCATAGTGCTTGGCCCTTATCCTAGGACACATAAAATGGTCTTGATAGATTACTTATGAAAAGGCTGGGTAGACAACAGGCACAGTGACAGCAGCATATCTCTCTTCCCTGCCTCATTCGAACTGGAGAGATGGTGTGCTTAGCTTTTCCAGTATGGGATGTTTCAGGATGATTACTGCAACTGAATCTGGTAGCAGACACATTTGTGGCTTTGTAGATGTTGTAAAATAGTGTTTAATGTTTTCTGTCTTGAATCTCTTGCAGCAGCCCCCATCTCTTACCATCCAGAGGAATACTAGCTGAAGTAATAGCTTTTATGTTTGTGAAGGAGTTAGCCCTCAAAGTGCACATCATACCAGCTTTTTTATGTGCTTATTGGCTTCCCACAGAATGTCAAGACAAAGCTGGGGATTCAGCACTGTGCAGACTGTGTTTTCATAGCCATTCAAGGTGGAAACCTTGTCCCAAAAGTTGGCTCAGGTAAAACAGAGGTTTCTACAGGAGAGTAGAGGAGGAAGAGAGAGCTCACTGGCTCTGGCCTAGTGCAGTGCAGGAATATTCTGAAGTGGTCATGAGCAGGGCTTAAAGTTCATGCACAACTCACTAAGGAAAACCCAAATCTGGGCCCCACTAAAATAAAACATTCTGTAGCCATTCCTCTGGAAAGTGAGTGAAAGATTGGACAGTGTTTATGCAGCCAGTGGTCTATAAATTCACGGACTGTGAGAAAGGCTTGGATGCTACAATTAACTGCATTTTTACAGGTCCATGTAAGAGATGTCATTTCAGTATAGGCTATGCAGATTTGAACTTTCATATGGAACTACGCTATCCTCATCCCTAAGGATTTACACCCTAACCAGCAAAATCTGATGGCATAGAATCATAGAAAAAAAATTATTAACTGCTGAGAGACCATGCACTTCAAGAGCTTACAAAGAATAGAATCATTTAGGTTGGAAAAGACCTTTAAGATCGGGTCCAACTGTTAACCCAGCACTCCCAAGTCTACCACTAAACCATGTCCCTAAGTGCCACATCTATGCATTTTTTAAATATATAAAGGGATGGTGACTCCACCACTTCCCTGGGTTGTTTGATACCCCTTTTGGTGCATAAATTTTCCTTAATATCTCACTGGAGCTCTGTCTGGGCAGCTGGATCAGTCATGGTGGTTGCAGAGTTTGGAGAGGCAGTGGCTTTCTGCTGAGTGGATGACATTGCTCCCTGTTGGAGCTCTATGGGCTTCAGTGCCCTTCCTGTGCCCCTTTCTCCTCAAGCCATCATTCCATGCCCTTGCTGGCACACCACATCCTGGCTATGGGCACTCCCCAATGACTTCTTTTATAGGCTTGGGGTGCTTGGTTGACATGGTTCTGGCCTCACCCAGGCCTCATTTGCCACTGTGGCACGAGCTGTGGGCTCCTGGCAGGTGTCTCTGCTCCCCTGATATTCCCCTAGATCAGGGAACAACCATGTGCACCACACTGGAGCTCCCCACTGCAGCAACTGAGAGCCGTTCTCATAAGGAAAAATCTACCTTCTTAAATCTCTCAGGTTTTTAAGGTTAGGTATGGATGACATACTTGCTTTTCAGAAGTTATTAGTATTATACGTGAAATATTGTTGACCTCTTTCATGGTTTTTTGTTGTTCATTTGTTTGCAGTTTTCCTGAAGATGTTTTTGTTTCTTTTTCCCCCCTGCATATTTTAATTTAACAATTGAAAATAATGTAGAGCTTTAAAACTATTCTTGTGCCCATAGAGATTGGCTAACATGCATGTTGTGGGCCTTCTTGGGTAGGAAAAGTAAAAACCCTTTTAGCACACAGGTGTTCATCTAAATGACATGAAACAGCCTTTAAAATAAGGCAGGTGCTGTATAAATGATTCCTACGTCCTGAAGTTCAGGAGTATTGAGTTTTAGCAAGAAGTTTTTGTTAGGGATCTTAGGCATGAAAGAAATGGGAATTAATTAAAATACTACTTAGAAAACATGACAGAGTGAATTCATATAATAATGATGTGAGATAGATTGGGTCCTGCAGAAAACTTGATGTGTTTTCAAAGAATCTCAGATGTAATTCAGTTTTGTAGGTTGGAAAGTCATGAACATTAAAAAGGGTACCTTTAATCTATGTGGGATACTATTTGAATACAAAAGAAAGGTTGTGACTTTCCTTTTATCTTCTCTTTCAGGCCTTTCCCAATAACTGTGCAAGAATGCAGAATGAATCAGAACACAGCCATTTATATTTAATTTGAAAGCAGGTAGTATGTTTTGTGCTAAAGCCTTGGACTTACCTCTTACAGTGGAATATAAGTTTGGAACTACTGTGCAGAAAGACCAAGCCTGTAGTCAGTAAATATTAGAAAATACTTCTCTCCTCATGTTTTATTTCTTCAATCCAACTAGCTATTAATCTGTTTTCCAACTCTTGCAAATGTGGGGGAGAATCTCAGCTGTTTTTTACTCAGAGAAGTAAAATATTAGCTATTGCTCCTCTTTCTTTGGTGCAAGAAATGTTCTAGGGAGAATTTCAATTTCTATATTTTAGCAGACCAAAAATCTTTGGAAGGAATTTTTACTGCGGAAGGTTTTGTCACAAGAAAAGTCCTTAGACTGCACTACATAAAAAGTAGTACTTACTTTCTGGTAAGCTGCTGGGAAATATTTTTTTTTTTTACAAAAACAAATATATACTGTCATCCGCCATGTCAGATAACAAGAATGGTTCATTTTTTTTCCTCAAAACTTTCAAATACCTCTTTTCTTTTTTTTTTTTTTTTTTTTTTTTTTTCCCCCTGGAAATTATACCTTTGCACTTATATGAAAAGTGTTTATGTTACCTCAGTATCACAGCTCTCTTATAAGGCAGAAGAGTGTTAGCCTTCTGTCATGGACAGGAGAAGTGGGCTACAGTGAACCATTAAGTTTAAGTAACTTCTATCAGGTCATAAATGGAGTCACTGCAGTGTCACCATGATGAAAGATTGATGAATATATTATTTTCTTTTCATCTATTGGACCTATTCTCACATACAAACCATACTGTCCCCAGGGATCATGGAGATAGGTACATCAGTGGAAAGGTTTGTCATCTCATAAGTGGTAGATGAAATTATGAAAAATATGTGGGCATTTGGCTTCACTGTGAATGCAAGGAGGAGTGGAATGGAGGAAGATTGTATTTTTGTCCTTCAGAACAACCAAACAAGATGTTCATCACAGCAGGAATCCTATGACTAACTAAAACCAGTGATCATTCATCTAAAAGTTTTCTTTTCATGAAAGAAAGACAATTTTAAATAAAAGAAGAAAGAAAAAAAATAAAAAACCCAGGAGCATATTCCAAACTTTCTGATGATGGGTAGGAGTAAGAAAAAGATATGTGTAAAATGAGTGCTCTTCTAAAGGCGAATTCTGTTAATGCTGGGGTTAAAGAAAGGGTTTCAGTTTGGACAACGATTTCCATTTTATGCTATTACACTTAACACTTGCATGTTGAACCTTTCGTCTTGTAAGTTCTTGTATTTATAAATAATTTTTTTAAAACCCCCAGAAAAACCAGGTTACTTCTGCAAAATACATCTGGAGATGAGAATGAGTTGTGGCAGGTTATCAGTCCACTGTGAACTATTAGTTCCCTCCTGTGCTAGAACAGACATGGTCTGTGGGTGCAAGAGCAGGGATCTATCAGTGAAGAAGTTAAATGTCCATAATGGAGCACACTGAAAACTTGGTTTAATAAAGAAATCAGAAAATTTTAGCTCTTAGAGAAAGAGGGGAAAAAAAAGAAAGAAAAACTCAGCAATAAGAAAAAAAATCCCCGAAGTTTTCCACTTTAGTGAGAGATCTAAGAAACCCAGTCAATTTAGTGTTTATTTTAATTTGAAGCAACTTAAAAGGTAAATCAGTTGCCATACAGAGGTACTTAGCAAATGGGATTTCTGAAAGTAAGTAGCTTATTAAAGTAGCAGAACGATGTAAACTACTAAGGAAAGGCAGAGTCTAAGCAGATGTGCTTCCATAACAAGGAATACACTGCTGCTTTCAGTTTTCTTAAGGCAGGCAATTAAATATGGCCATCAAGAAGCATGACAACCCTTTAATTCTTGAGCCTCATGTTAAGATTTATAGATCAAATAGAGCAAGGTTGGATAGCTGGGTGAGGTGTGTGGCTTGTGTTATGGTCAAGTACTTGATCACAAATCACTTGTTTAGCCTGAAGATTTGTGGATTTTTGTTAAAAACTGTTTTCTTACTGGTGCTTTAATCCATACTGCCAAAGGTCCCTTAATCCTCAATTTACCTACAGCTTGGTTTGTTCAGAGAATTTATGTTGTCCTTGTGTGAATTTGTTGTCCTGTTTTGAGAACTTATGTTTGTCCTGCACACTTACATTCTAACTCCCTCAAAATCATCCATCCATCTCCTTGGCAGTTTTGAAGGTAAGATTGTATTCTGTGCATCGCTACCTGGAATTGGGAGGGATTTGGGATCAAATTGCATGGCTCTTTGACTATGGAGTGGTTTGGGTTTTGGGGCAGAAACAAGGAAGGGCCCTCACAGAGCGGTAAGGAGGCAAGAGTTGCCTGGACGTCCAGAAGCAGTGCATTTTCCCTGAGCAAATGTTTGCTGCCAAGGAGTTTGATGTCATATCTGCTGTTTGGATTCCGGGTAGAGGTAAGTATATCTATTCTTACTATGCATGTTTGTCGCCCTGAGTTTTGCAGTCTTTCTATGTTTTCATTCTTGTAGTAGAATTTCTCAGGCACGTTACTGTAAACATCAGGCATGTTTACCTACCGGTATCTTTTATTATCATTCTTTTTGTTAGGCAGAGATATATAATAAACTTTGGGTCTGACCAGTGTCATGGAGAGGTGGTAACCCCATCCTCCAATCCATGGTTGTCTCTAAAAAGATATATAACTGACAAAATAAAGGGCCGGGCCGGTCTTCTTCCTCCTTCTTCCTTCTTCTTGCCCTACCTTGGCCCTTCTTGCTCTCTCTCTTTTGGCCCAGGCCTTATCCTGACAGAACGGTGTCTGCGTGGTCCTTTCGTGTCTGAGTACGACACATGTTTGTTGGCTACATGCATCATAGCCCATCTCTTTGCTAGCAACATGGAATAGAATGGGACCTTTGTGGATGGTGATCCATCTGTAATCACTATGCAGAGCATATGGACTGACAAGCAATGCTAACACAGCAAATTTGTCCTCATGTGCTGCATTTTGTCCTTAGGGATGATGACAATCTGTTCTGCCAGTGACTAAACGGGACAAAACCATATTCTTTGACTGATGTATTTGTTACTCAACTACAACAATAAGAAAGGTGATTGCAGACAAAGTTTTCTGTGGAAGTGGGTTTGTTTTATAGCTTGTATCAAGGGTTTCAACTTAGTGAGGACATTGCCACATTTTTGTACACAGTTGGTATGTGTTTGGCCATTGATGGAGTCATTGTGGGCCTGGAAGGTCACAGATTTAGTGACAGTCAAATGTCTCTATCGTCATTTAATTTCATCTAGCATGCTCTTTATCATCATTTAATTTAGTTTCCAAATGATGAGATTTGTCTAGTTTTCTTTTCATTCCAAGGTGAAAATCTTTTAACTACACTTCAAGTAGAAGAAAGTTGCTCACTTTTTTTCTGACAGAAAACCCAGCAGGGGAGAATGATTTTTGAAATGGTGAGAGCAAAACAGTCTGTGCCATCTTTACTCACCCTAGTAAGATTAATTTCTTGCAGATCTGTACATTACACATCCTGAGGTGGAAACCAGAAGCAATGAGTAAATCAGCTTCACTTCCTTGCAAGGCTAGCAACATTTGGTTTTATAGAACCCTTGTTAGCTAAATCAGAAATGCCACATAAGTCTGAAGTCATGACATTGCTTCCCCTAAAAAACTAGAGAACGTCACTTGCTTTTATAATGAAATATCATTTGTGGGGTAGGCTGTGCTTTCTAGATGTGGCCTAAAGCAACTTTCATAGCACGTAAAATGTCTATTTATTGAGTGCAAGGGAACTAGAGGCCAAATGCATTACATCTTTTCAGCTGAATTCAATTTGTAATTCTGGAATGGGGACTAGGCTTCTACTAACAAAGCTTGTACTGAGGCTAAAAACAGAAAAGATAAGCCCTTTGCTCTTTTTGCTACTCATTCCTGCGACTGAAATGTGAAGTCTGAACTTTTACAAAGGTAGAGAACAGCACTTCAGGATTTTTTGAATAGTCTGTTCTTCTTAACGGGCTTTAAAAATACCTGTTCTGGGTGTTTTTCAAGTTGCAGCCTGTTTCAGCTTTTATCTAGCACTTCTGCTTTTGCTCCACTCCTGCATTGTGATAGACAGAGACTTCATATATCTGTGTTTCAAGGAAAGGCAGATGAAATGTCTGTTTTGCTTTGGGTTTTTTTTTTTTCCCTAAGGCTTCACATTTTTTGTTAGAGTACCGTGGCATTTACTTGTTTGAGTATCTTCACATTTCTTATTGCTAAAACCACTGTTCAAATTTATTCCTCATTTTGCAGTCTTAGTAGCAGAGCCTCATATGGGTTAATTTTTTTAGTTGCCAGATATTTTGATGAAGTACTGACCACTTTGTCAAGAGAGCATTGTCTCTGCTCAGGTTTAATATTCCATTCATCCTGCTGGGAGTTTTCTCATCTCTTCTTGAAAGAAAAATGGAGCTATAGGAAAGAGACAATATCCTCTGCAACTGTAAATCATTGTAGGATTGATTTTGGAGGGAGGAGGAGATGGGGAGACAATGGTATAAGGGTATAAGAGGTAAGATATTTGGCCATAACAGGCAGACAAAATGGGAATTCTTTGCAGTGCAGTCCTACGTATTGCTTTTTTCAGGAAAGATCTTTTTCACACAAAGGTGGCATCTGTAAGAGTTTGTACATGTCCAGCCTGCAGGTACTGCTGTGGGTGAGAAAACTGTGGGGAGGAGTTGCACTGAGACCTATTTGCCACCTATATTCTGCCCACAAATGTGCCCCTGAGGGGACAGTGAGAGATCAGTGCATTAGCAAATGCCAGCGGGTTGAATTAAAGTCACGAAAGGGTGATTTTCTCATCAAATTGTGCCAACCTATACAGAAAGGCATCAGTATTCAGTCTGAGCTGATAACAGGTTTAAAAGATGTAGTATAATCAGCAGTGCCAGGAGACAGCATAGACACATCATTCCTTGTGTGCTGCTGTAGAATAGAAATTACATTGTCCCAAAAGGCTCTGTTGAAATAGAACTTTGGGCTTTGTGCTTTATGAAAAGTTGTGATACTTGGAGATCAGTGAACCAAAAGTTTCTTTTCTTTATTTTTTTGTACTTATCTGAGGGAGGAGAAGTTTTAGTACAGTCATATTTGCTAAAAGGAGCTCTTGAATGTGTCCTCATACTCTAATGCCTACAGCAGGAAGCAACAACTTAAACAGCCTCAGGGAAGGCTTTTAAATGGACTCCAGGATACCCAGTAGGCTCTGTTTTGAGGGTTTCTCTTGTTTTTACTGAAGCTAAAGAAAGAAAGGAAAAATTTAAAGGAAGTATTTTCCCAGTATAGGTCTTTGAGAGGACCTTATATACCTTTCCCTCCCCAGTTTCTGCTGAATGAATAGTGAGGGGATCAATGCTGTCAGTTGGGATGCATGCAGAAATAAATAACAACATGTGGAAGAGAAACAGTTTTATATACTTTAGTTAGAGGATCACAAAAGTTACAGAATCACATGAGGTATGTAGAAATCTGCACCATTTCTTGGAAGAAGCATTGGTTGGAGCCTTTTTTATTAGGTCCATTTATACCTCTGGTTAGTTTTTAAGAGTACAACAATCTGACATTTGAAACCCAGAGTCACCTCTTAATGCTTTGTTACTGTGGAATATCACTTCTGCATAAGTTGATGTGAGCATTGCTGAAAAGTTGGGCAATGTCTCAGCTATGAAGTTGGGATACTTAAATGGTGATTCATAAATTTTTTAAGTGTCTGGGAGTCTTTTATAGTTTTGCATAGAATCAGCTCTTGTAATGATGTAAACATGAAGCCGTAATTAAGCTTCATTGTTATTAAAAAATAAATTAGAACTTAACAATAGTGGGAAAAGGTATGATTTCTCATTCTACCAAAAATACAAAAAATGTATAGAAACTTTCCCTTGCAACTTCTGACAGAATTGAGGAGGCTGGAAAATTTTTAAATTTTTGATACCTTTATCCATGTATTATCATGGTTTCTGCATGCACTGATCACGAATCATTACTTCTATTCACAAAATTGTAATATTTATACATATTTGGTAAAGACCAATTTGATTCCGAGTGAGGATAAGAAGGGTTGATCAAATGAGAGTCAGTTATGTTGGCAGCAAATAAGGGACAAGTTGTAAATGAATCATCCCCAAAGCATGACATCAGTTCTTACAGGGACAGGGAAAGAAATATGAACAGTTCCTTGTTTTCCTCATCTGCCTTTTAGCTGTCTGTGTTAGTTTTGCATCAATTCATCAGCAATGGCATTCTGTAAGAAGTGTCTCACTGCCTATCAAAGAAAGCTATTGCTCAAGACAACAGTGCCAGGCAAAATGGACATATTCTATTTCCCTCCTTTCTCAAAGTATGAACTTCTGACATTGACTGTTACTTTCTTAAAAGGGATTATGTTTCTGATATTTCTGTAGGCCCAGAGGATGATCCTAAATACCTCAAAGAGGCTCAGACACCAAGTCACTCTCTAGGAGTTGAAGAGCGATCAATTCTTGATCAACAAGAACCAAATGTCAGTTTTCCCTGACACACTGCACACACAAAATTGATACCTGCTCACAAAGCCTCCCTTCTTTCTCACAGCTGCTATTAGATTACCAGGGATCCTCACAGAAAAAAAATGGACCATTTTATGCCATATTGTATGCTAGAAAACTTAGGTAGAATGACATTAAAAAACCTGGAATGAGCTGATCATCTGGGACCTTCAGAAATTCAACTGCTGGCAGAGCTGACCTTGTGCCAGGTGCAGGTATGGCACGTTAATGTCTGGTTCAGAGCTTAGGACTGAATTAGGGCTAATCATTGCAGACAGCATTGCAGGATAGAGAATACAAATAGAGTAAAAGAAAATTGTGCTAAGTAAGGAAGAAATGGATGACTGTCTGGGTTTCTTTATTATTATCTTGTAATGAAAAATTTGAGTTTGTTACTGACCTGCTGCTAAAGCCAGTACCATTAAAGTGGAACTGGAATGTTAATAGCATGAGTATTTCTTTCTGATGCTTCCAGCTTAATTCACCTTTAATTAAATCTTTTGGAAAAACTGCTTTGCTTTTCTTAGAAAGGTGAAAAAATGTTGGTAATAATCCATTGTTAATTTAGGGATATTTTTGTAACCTTCAATGCAATTAGTAAAGGTTGCTTGGATATTTTGAAGTAAAATTAAATGTTACAGCCCTGCAGTGCACGCTGTAATTTTTTTACATGTGTACCTCTTAGCATGCTGCTAAAACAGCAAGGTGATAACAGTAAGATGATTGCTCCTTTTTGTAATTTTCACAGTGCTCTCCCCATAGCAAGTACTGCTGAGCATGTGAAAGATATGCCACCAAATCTTCCCTTTTACATAAATATAAAGGTGGAAGAACAAGAAGCATGTTATCGATGCTGTTGAAGTAGGTGGGAAAATTACCCTGAATTCATCAGAGGCCAGTGTGAACTTAGAATGAACTCTAAGTGGCTGAAAGTTCAGTTCTGGCAGTAGGTACAGAAAGCACAGCTGGCTGGCTGCTACACCTCAGCATCTCACCAGTGCCCATTCACTTGCCTGTAACTTGCAGTCACGGCTCAGGTGATAGTGGGGGAGGGGTAATGAGCTTGGGTAGGGTCTGCTCCAGAGGACGTATATCCCACTCATTTGCTATTTGTGTGGGAACAGTGGGGAAGGCAAAGCAGAATTAAAAAGGGAGGAATTGAAACCTTCTGAATTTTCTTTTTCTAAGGGGGAAGAAGAAGTGTAGTGCTTAATGGATGATGCTAGACTCCTTATGAGGTCTAAAAGAAGAGCCTATCTGTTTCTATTGAAGAATTTAACTGAGGATGTTTGTCTACTGCTCTGATATCCACAGAAAAAGAGAAAATTTGCTGGGAGTAATGCTGATGCAAAAGGAGCTTCTGTTCTCATTAGAATTCCTCCCATGCTGACATATAGTTCAGTTTGCTTCTACTCAGTCTTATTTCAGTACATGGCATGATGCATCAATAGGGAAAGAATCCTCCTGAACTGCAATCACTGGGCTATGGCAATGGATGGTGGTAATGGCTCCCCTGGGGCTGTTTGTAGACAGCATTCAGGTCTGCCGTGGTGTACCCAGTATTGCTTTGCTTAAGACAGAAGAGTTTGTACCAGTGAAACACCTTTCAAACAGAATCATTGGTGTCCAGTGAGACAACATTTGTAAGATACTTTTCTTTTTTCCAGACCAGTGTGGTTGGCTTGACCCCAGCTGGACACCAAGTGACCACCAAAATTTTTTATAACTCCTCCCCTCAGCTGGACAGGAGAGAGGAAATATAATGAAAACCTTCTGGGTCAAGAAAAGGACAGGATGTTTTCCTGGGTGTTTTATGAAACAGAAATACCAATGGAACATCTTCTTTGCAGGTCCTTTTTTGGTCAGGGACATCGAACATTGCTGAAAAGTCATTAACTGCTCATGGGCTGGTAAAGGTTTTAGCTTTGGGAATCTATATTTTTCCATGACAAAATAAATGGTAATAAATGCATGCTTTTTACTCATAGATTGCCTTAGTGAGTCGCAGCTAAAAAGAAGAAATTTTCAGCTGCCCTGTAATAAATGTGCCTCCCAGTCAGAAATAAGTTCTGCTGAGTTTGCACCTCAGGGCAAATATAATTCAGAGCCATTAAGGAAGTCAAATGACAATACTGGGATAGTAACAAAAGCCTTGAAAGTATAGGCACAAGACCATGAGGGGCCCCAAGACCACAAGCACAAATAACTACTTATTGATCAGTCTGGATGCAATCTGGAGAGAAACTTGTTTTAGGGCATAGTGAGAAATGCTGTTTGGCTTACCTGTGCTGGCTGAAAAGTCAGTAGTGGAACCGAGGTGTGTATCCTGAAGAGTGTTGAAAATGGGAATTTCCTGCTAGAACAATCTGGATAATGTGAAAAATGGTAAGGAAAATCAGCAAAGTCTGTTAATTTTTTTGTCAAGTACCGCATGCAAGGTTCAGGTAGCTTACTCACAAATGGAATTGTTCATCAGTCTGTGAAAATTGTCTATAACTCATTATACAGGTGTCTTTAGATTGTTTTTGCAAGTCTGCAAGACAAATCGCTGAGTTCACTGTTTCTGTACTTCAGAAATGAGCACACATAATTGATCAGTGTGATCCTCTCTGCTGTACTGATATACACACAAGTGTCATCACTAAAGAAAATTCTACCCAGGTATTCGGTTAAGGTTTAGTTGATTATGTTTTGATGAATTACTTTGGTTATATGCCTTTGAAAACTGGGGATCAAATATGAATGCAACAGGACTTTGGGAAGAGCTTCAAAATTTCAGTCTGTGTTCACTGTCATAGACGTGTTTTTCTCTCTACATTTGGAAATAATGCCCTCTTAATACAGCCACTGTAGCAAATCCTGCTATCTGTGCAGCTGATCACGCATTACGATTTGGTTTATCCTTTCAAGTGGGTTAGAATAAATGAGATTTTCCACAGCTGAATTCTTAAATTGCCTTAAGCTGAACTTGGCCATTGATGATGCTACGAAAATGGTGAAAGCTGCATGACACCATTCATCAATATACTGGGAAAGTAACACACGAAAGGATGGGAATGAGGTAAATTTTATCTGTTTAAAAAAAAAAAAAAAAAGGGCAACAAAACCTAAAGAGTTACCTGTGTTACAAAAATGTGGGAAACACCAGAAATAGCAGAAATAGTTGATCATTTTCTGCGTGAAAGAAAAGCAAAGAAGCTGTAAGAATTAGAGACAAAGTGTTTGATCTCCTCTTAAAGAGCAGGAAACAGGTGATTGGCAATATCAGAAGAAAACAGATTGTGTTGGGCTGACATTTGCCAGCTGCCACACCATCAAGTTACCACTGTTTCACTCTGGCACAAAAGGCATATTGGGAGGAACACAAAAAAAAAAAAAAAGGAAGAAAATAAGAATTTTTAGCATATGCTGTAGAAGAGGGGAGGAAAAAAAGCAGGCAGGAAGAGCCTGTAGTGTTCATTTATCCAGACACCTGGAAAGGATGGCCAAAATATTCTTACTGCTTTGTTCTTGGTGTGGTTCCCACACTAGGCTGTGGAGTACCTGCCTTGCTGCTCTTTTGATTTTTAAAATATTAGCTTTGACTGCAAAATAGCAAGCTTTTGGCAAAGGTTCAGAAAGACATTACATTAAAAAAATGAAGAGTTCTGTGTTTCAAATGATCTGCTGGGAACACAGCAGGTTTGAACTCATGTTGGAAGTGGCATATGTCATCACAGAGCCAGGGACAAACTGGCCCTCCCCCAGCCTGAGGCTCTGTGTGCTCCTGCCTGGCTCCTGGAGGTAAAGCAGAAAGAGAATGAGGAGAAATGCTACTCAAACAAGTGTTTGTCTAAGTGCTGATATGACTTGGGGTGGGTCATTAGTTATAAAGCTTATGTTGAAGAATTCTGGCCAGTAATTCATTAATCTCTACTGCTTTAACCCACAGCAGCTCTGGTGTCATGGGCAAACTGGACTCAAGGGAAACTGAAGCAGTGCAAATAAGGATCACTGTCATGTGCACAAGCAGTACAGAAAAAGAGGTGAAGTTGAAAAACTGTTCCTAGTAAACACAGAGGCCTTAGGTTGTGAAATAACAGATCCTGACAGTTTCTTTGGAAATGGTATACATATAGAAGTAGTAGCTGGTATAAATTCTTTTACTGACCTCTTGTGCACAGGCAGGCAGGCAGAGATTATACCTAGGATTTAGGTATTATATGGTATAGATCTGGGAACTATAGAAGAGCCAGGTGTAAATTTTAGCGTTTGGATTTGGTTTGGAGATCTCCCTGCCTGAAGTTTCACAGGCTGAAATGTCTACAGAGTTAGATCAGAGAAAAGCAGTGAATCTTACAATATCAAAGGCAGATCAGTCAAAATATTCTTAAGTAGTTGGGTCTTAATTCTTTTGGTGTTATGGGAAGTGGTCTGTATTATAATTTTATCAAGATCATAAATTATAAATACATTTGTCCTATTGGCATTGACGGAACTGAAACCTTAAGTCGTATTAGAAGACAATCAGCAAAAGATCACTGTCTATCCCCATTTTTATTTATTTATGGTGGTTTGAGGGTTTTTTTTTCTTTCACTCCATCTGTGTCCAATTAACTTTTGGTGTTTACTTGGAAATTTGAGAAACCAAAATATTTTATAATTAATTCCTCTATAATTCCTCTTTTGCAAACTTCTCATCTATATCAAGTTTTAAGATTTGTGTTTTACTTTCAGTCTAACATACAGCAAGGAATATGTTTTCTATCAAACTGTGCATGTGTTTAATCCCTACATTTTTGTTAGTGAAGGGTGTTAATTTTTTTTCTAGTCTGAACTCCTTCTCTTTGATGAATAGCCTTTGCTCCTTAAGAGCTTTTGTACCTTTCATCTCTAGACCAGGTGGAGTGTTGCATTGCTGCATTTCTGAGCAGATTTTCTTTAAGAGCATTCTCTCTTCTCAAAGAAATACATAGCTCTTGCAGAATGAGATGGGGTTAGCCACAGTTTGAAGAGAGTGAGAAAGAAATCAGTCTCCTGAATGAACGCTTGCCTACTGTAGGTGGCTAATTAAAATCCATTATCGCTTCCTGCTTTGCAAAAAGCAGTTGAGATGTGGATTATTGGTGGCTTGTGAATAAAGCCTGAAGATCACATTGTAAAGCAGTGAACAATTTGAGCTAGATATTGAATGGTAATGTATCAGTTATATATATCTGAACTGACCGAATGACCAAAATATTGTAAAGAAACTGAGCAAATTCTTACAGCACACACCCGTAGTTGGCAGTGAAACACCCAAACAACATTTTTAAAGGCTTTGATCCTTCTAAAGATATGAACAATACCTTCAGAAGGATCTGAGTACATATGGAAATTTGAATGCCTACACAAGGAATTGGATGCCAGGCGTTGAGTGGTGAGCCAAACTTTGAAACAAGTATGTTTCTTTGAGCTAGTTTCCAAGAATTACTATTTGTTGTAGTGCTATTGGAATATCTAAGCAAATGTCTAGAGTTGGGACTTCCAGTAGATTTTTTTTTTTCCTCTGATTGAAAAACCTGGAAGTATTTGAGCACTTCCATTTTATAAGAAGGTGTTCAGAGTTTGTAGTTTTTCAGTGAGATTTGAACTGGCTAGGCTGATGTGGAGATGGGAAAAGACGCGCTAGTTCAAAGTTGATCACTCTTCCCTGAAAGCTTGCTCTTGGTATAGTTGCCACCACTTTCAGAATAGCCAGACTGGGAGGGCAGAAAGAGCTTGATCTCGGGTAAGGCAAGTAGGGTTTTCAAAATACCGGCCATGTGTTTATAGAGAACTCTTCACTGTAAGATGTTTCAAAAGAGCTGCCTCAGGTCAATACACTGGTACTTTAAAAAAAAAAAAGGTTCTGTCAAGAAATTTTTGGCTGTGTAAACATAGCAAGGCATTGCACAGAAAACACCATTCTAGCGTAGGGTAAGAGCTCATGTACCCCTAGGGGCTGATTGTTGTTGCAGGCAGATGATGCTTTCATATCGATTGAAACTGCAATTTTAAATTCAGATGGTCTCTGTTGTGCTCTGATTATTTTATGAAGGGCCTTGCTTTCCAGCTCCATGCTGGCATACTAATTTGATAGTTATTTCTTTGCTAATTTCCTAGTCTCAGACCCAATCTTTCCACTCCTTCTAATTGTTTTTTATTATTACATTTACTGTTTTAAGTTCTGGTTTCTCTCTGTACCTTAAGTAGCTTGCTGCCAGTGCAGCATCTTTGCTACACCACTGTGCACACAGTGTTCAGGGCCTGCATTTGCATAATGAGCTAATCTTTGTTGGCTGATTACTTTGTGGAAAGAATTGAGCTTTTAACTGATAATAATTGCAATCTATCAAACTGCAGTCACCTCACAAATGATCAAAGTATGTTTGCTCAAAGTTCTGCTGAATTTTATGAGCTCTCACTCTCCATATTGACACCCAGCTAGAAACTTTACCTAACATTCAGCTCTATCAGAAGAAAAACTGGGATCTTATTAGGTCAGTTGCTCTGGAATTAATAAAAGCAAGATATTTCTAAAAAAACTCCCAAGCCTGTTCTTTGTATAGGTAATTATGCATCTTAATATAATGTTAGTTTGAGGCCAACAGAGAAAAGCATGTACTTTTCCAAGCTATAGTTTTAAACTGAGTGCCTTGCCTTGTGCACTGAGCTTATAATGCTAAAATTTTCTTTGCAAGCAGAACACAGAAAGATTTAATTTCTTCAGATAGATTAAATAACTCTAAAGCTTCATATTAACTTACGCATCACATCTAGTCTAAATTCCTCAATTTACCTTTCTTTGTGAAAAAGATTTAGTCGGTCTTAGCATTGCTTTCTCTATTCACAGACAAAACTTTTGAGGTTGAATTTGCAAATAACTCAATATAATCTTATGAAGTTGTCAGTGGGATTAAATAAAACAAAAATGTGCCAACATTGGCCTTATATATAAGATGTATATGTGGAGTTCTCCGTACTGCTCATACTTTTAATTTAAAGAGTAGCAGGCTGAGCAAACCCTTGCACAAAGAGCCTGTGGTTAGTGTCAGAGAGGCTGGAGAAAAGCTAAACCTGGCTGATCCAAAACCACATGGTGAGACTTCAAAATTGACCCGAGCTGTCATCAGTATTGTCATCAACCTGCAATTTACAAGTGATAGTTTAGGTACCACTTTAGAGATACTGGTTTGAGTGCACCCTTCTGCTTGAAGATAACGAACTTTGAGTTTGTGATCTTCTACTATTGCAGTTGCTTTGTAACTTTGCTGTTGTTTTTTAAAAAGGTTTAAGTGACATGGGTATACAAGGACATGATTAGTGATAGACACTGGCAGCTGTGGTAGACAGTGGAGGAAAAGAACAGTTCAATCAGCAAGCTGAAGTAAAAGCTATGTGCCAAAGAATTTGCTGGGGGTCTCAGCTGAGATTTTCCCAAAGGACAACTTTTGTTTTGTTGTAGGTACTGAACTTGTTTTCTTAGTTAGAATCAGAGATAACATTTGGGTTTTTTCTAGTTTATTGCCCATTTCTGTCTTCTGAAAGGGTCATTTGGAAGACCAGTTCTGACATTTACCTCCTCTGCTCTTTAAAGTCAAGTCAAACTGGCTGCTCACAATCCAGACCATGTCAATACCATAAACAATGTTAATGTATTTCTTCAAATCTTTCGAACGCCTTCAGTCACTGAAATTTATAGTAGAAATAAGTTCATGTTGGGGGAAACAAACTATTCTTACTTTGGGGGTTTGACACTTTCATCTTCTCTGCTGTTACAAACAACAATTTAAGTGCATGTGACACAAGTGGGAGAGACATTTTTCCAGGTGTACACTATTAGTCATGTTACAGGCTCACCTAGCAACCCTAATGGGGCTCCCACACCCCACCCGAGCATCTGAAAAACAACCCTCACAAAATAAAATGATGTCCTTCTGCTTTTAAATTATATAAACCAGCTAGTGGAAGGATCTGGTAAGAATCAGAGTGGTGCAAGCAGTGAGAGTATTTATCACAGAGGCAGGGATTACAGAAGGTAGCAGCTTGTTAGGTTGTTTCAGCTGCCCAAAAGGTCATGTTCCAGGAGTTCCGTATTACCCTCTTTCTGTAAAGAGTATCATATTTTAAATAATTCCTTGTAATTTTGGGGGGCAGTGCTGATGGAGAGGGGGCCTACTTTTTATGGGAGAGATTTAAAAGGATTTGCCATTCTGAAAAAAGTCACTGTGCTTTTGGAAAATATTTGATGAAATCTGTTGTCAAGATTTTGTTGAGGGAACACACTCCCCTTATTATTCACCACAGTGGATGAGCTAGCTGAATTCAGGGCGGAAGATATCACTGTTTTCCTCAGCACAGCATGTTAGTATTGCATTATGTTGTCCATAGCTGTGTGAAACAGCTGGCACTAAGAACAGCCAGAGCCGTAGCTGCAGCAGTGTTGCAGGCTGAAAACAACAATGGTTGTTAAACACTGCACTGGGATTCTCCCACTCCTTCAGTTCAGGATGTTTTGGAAGCTTCCAGTCTACTGCATGTTGAAGGTCAAGGCAATTATTCAGGATATAAAATTAGTTTCTCTAAGGGAGAAAGATGCATGGCTCCAAGTGACTTGGCTGAAAATTCATCGAATTAATTTTCATGGGAGTCTGAAAGGGTTGGGATATCTAGAGACCATGGTTTCCTCTCACTTCCAGGTTCTGTACAAAATTAATTTCCTACAAATATCTGAATGACTCCAAAGTGATTTAGACAGATGGTCTAACTGGCTTCATGGGTCTATAATTTCCCTCAGAAGGAATTCCTTGCCAAAATTGTATTTGTTACAAACTTTGGTTTCCTATTTTCCAGCAGGAGGCTTTTCTCTGTTGATTTAGAGCTAGAGGAAAAAGGGCATATAACCAAACACCATCCTGAATCAACACGGGGAAGAAGTTCTTTTGCAGCAGAAATCTTTACCTAGAAAATCCAGGACAGAAATTGTGACAGTATACACATCACGGCATTGTTCACAACAGTGGGTTTTACAAATCAAGAAGAGGTTGATCTGAAAATAAACACTTGTAATTTGCCTTCTAACTGAAAATTGTGTGGCAGTAGGTAGCCTGGATAACTCCAAAAGATTACCCATATCTAAACCATCAAAAATTTTGAGGAGAGGGAAGTTCAAATGGATTGCTGTGCTTGTGAATGTCTGTATTAAAACCAAAGCAGCATTTTAAAAGCCGAGTCAAATTTTAAATGAGTTAATTCCCACAACATGGATGAATTTGATGCTATGACAGGCTTTGTGTTAGAGCAGAGAAAATACCAAGAGCAGATGAAATCTTTTGAGAGAGTAAACACTGATTTCTTTAAAATGGTTGATTTCCCTTGGTGTTTTTATTCCTGTGGTGTTTGTTTCCTTAAAAACCTACTCCAAAAAAGCCCGCTTTCCTCATTCATCATTTTAAGTGAATTTCATGTATTCTCCTTGTCTTGTTCTATTTCTGAACAGGAAACTGACCTTATGAAATACTAGTCAGGTGTCAGTTCCTGATTTAACACCATCTAAACTAATTTTTCAAACCATGTTGATACCTCCCTATGCACCACTGCTCTGTATATTAAGCTTTAAGACCTTTTGTTTTTTGTGATGAAATGGAATCAAACAACATTATGCTCTGGAGCTGCTGGGATTTTTAAATTTACTGGTGTTTTGGTATTAGAGGAACAGGGAAGATGTTCTTTCCCTGATACACTGCTGAGTATACAAAACTTTTTGAATCAGTTTTTGCCAGGTTATGTAATATAACTGGTACCTCATTCATACGATCTGAAATGTAAAGAATTTTTCTCCTTTAGCTTAGATGTTGGACAAATATGAACTCTGAAAGGACAGGATCTGTGTATACGGAAATGTCACTTAAATTACTGGAAACTAGCTTGAGTAATCTAGCTTGGGAGAGTTGTATCTTTTTCTACTTATGTGTGATCAGTTAATAAACAAAATGCCAGGAGAAGTGTCATAAATATAGTCCATTGATCTGCAGAAACAGTACAAACACTGCAGCTCTCCAAATTACTTCCTCATGGGAAATAAATGATAATTACTTCTGGCACAAATATACTGTTACATTTCAAACAAGTTCTGAATTTTTATCTGCTCAAACTAGCTAAAATTGTATCTTAAGTTCTAGTCTAATGTGATATATAGGTAGATATTATAATTTGAAAGGGAATATGCTGTCATTGCCATCTATTCTTGAATCTATGGACAATTGCTATGGATTAGCAAAAAAGTACTTTAAGACAACACAAAACAGTTTAGAAAAGCTGAGACTTTTTATCTGTTGTCCTAGTGACTGAGGTGGACATATTAGAACAGCCAAACCCAGAATTTAGAGTGCAACTATTTACCATTGATCTATTTTTTTCCCTACCACATCTAAAATATTTTAAAGTTTCTAGCTGCTTCCACTGCCAGTATTTCTCATTGCATGAACTCTATATATAGGAATGAAGAAAGTGTTTCCACCTGCAGAACTGTCACTTACAAAAAAAAAGGAAGCATTCTGGTATTTTTTTACAAAGGTACTCAAAAGTTTCCAGAAATAAAATAATTTGGCAAAAGGAAACTGGGCAGACATGAAGAGGTGAATAATATTTTTGGATATTACTGATTTTTATCCCAAAAGGCTGACTCATGTGGCAGAGACTAGCTGAAGGAAGTAGTCTGCAAACTGCATATATTTTAGAAATAACACAGATGTTTCTATCCACCATGGTATCCCAGCTGATGGTCAGGGGGATATGACAGGCAGGCAGAGGCAGTAGCACTCAACTGCCTCCAGTAGGATCCTGGGTCAGGACTGCTGACAGCATATTTGGGAGGGTAATGTCTTCCTACAACTGGTTTCTGTTCTTCTGAGTTGGGGATTTATTTAGTGTCTTATTTTGGGGGATTTGCACTATTATGTTTATTTTAAATCAAGTTTAGTTACATATGTTAGGTACAAGCAAGGAAATACTTATCCTTTAATATTTGGGCTACCACTGGGGATTGGGAACAATGAGACAGCTGAAAATAACACAGAGAAAAAGTCTGAGAGAGGTAAATACAATCATGATGGAAAGCAAGGAAGAAGCAGCTGGAAGAGGCAACCAGAAAAATACAAATAGATTTAGAGACAGAAACTGCCTAAATCTCAGTAGAACAGCTCCCTGAAAGAAAATAGGGAGCTGAATGGAGAAATTTATATATAAACCAGCAAAGCTGGATAAGGGAGTCTTCAGGCTGGAGGTAATATAGCATGTGAGCATGTCTTCAGGTATCTGTTGCTAAAATGGTAATTTGTTTTCAGACTGTCATTGATCTAAAAAGAGGATGCCATTGGTTTCCCCATCACTTCAAGCTTTATTTCAGTCTACTTGTACTATGTGTCAATGTCCTGTTTCTGTCACAGGGCGCAACAGCTTTTTGAATTATTACCAGGTATTAAGATTCAGCATTTACATAAAATTTTCATGCACTGAATGTTTTATGGATGTTCTCTAATTAATCATCTCAGCATATATGGACTGTATGAAAATATAGCTGTTTTGCAGATGGGGAAACTGCAGTTGATTGAATTGCTGGAAGCAATGCAAAAATTGCTTTTATCAGTAGCAATGCTTGGTAGTCAGGCTGTTTGCTTTCTACTGTATGTATCTGAATTTTCTTTCTGGTTATTGGGTACTGTATCTCTTTAGATTAATTTGATGCAATAGTGGTGAAAGTTGTTAATATTAAGGGTCAGCTCTGCAGTACCTCTCTCTTCTTTGTCAGGGGACAAGGAATACCAAATGACAGCTATTTATATGGCAGGAGTCCTTGGGTAACTCATATGCCTATCACAAGAGCCTATTTTTCTGAAAAATTCTGCTGCTGCTGAAAGAACTGATGACTTACTTCATAATGGATATTTAATCAACGACAGCAATCTAGAAACACGTATATATTAGCGTTCTAGCGTTATTCACCACCTGGATGTTTGTTATCTCAAACCAAAAAACAACAAATACATGCCAAAATAAGGTTATTTAAAAATGAGACTGCTATTAAGGTTAAAAGAACAGTTATTATGCGAGTTATAATACTCATTGGTCTCAGTGGTGGGCAAACACTTGGTTCTATCAGTTCTTGTCATAATTCCTTCCTCATACTTGCCAGCCTCTTTTATTCATGTAGGTGAGCTAACACAGTTCACGAAAGTGCAAAAATATTTAAAATATATCTTCACTAGACAGGGAAAAAAGCTAAACTTGTGAACTTATGAAATGCACAGTCAGAAAAGTAGAAATTACTGGCAAAACCTTTGTCAGTGTTCACTCTTAGGTTGCATATAATTTCAGAATTTCACTGCAGGTTCTAATGTGTTTTATAATGTGAATTTGAATATGTGCTGAATTCATGTATATATATTCATTTTATCTAGCAAAGTTGTTTTTCAGGAACTTTGCAGTAGTGTTTAGTTTGTCTCCCAAGAATGTGATAACAATATTGGATAAATCTAAATTCAACATTTGTGATTTCTGTTGGACTTCCAAAACACTTACTATGTCATCAATTTCTTATCAAAATATTTTGAGATTTCAGACATTCTGTGAAGAAAATATTATTGCAGGTGTTGACAAAACATAATATTTTCCCTTCTTCTTTAACCAAATAATAATTTTTAAAGATTCCAATTTCATTCGGACATGAAAGCTAATAAAGCTTTATTACCTAAAATTATTTATCTTATTTAAAAAAAAGACAGGAATACCAAGTCTTTTTTCATTGTATGTATTTGAACATCCCATTTTCTCAACATTATCCACAAAGTTGGAACACAGAATTTGGTTTTCGTTTGTTGACTTTTCTTGCACATGAATACAAACTAGTAGTTGTTTCTAAATATAAAAACATCCCTTTGTCAGACCCAAGAAAAATTTGAAGGCCTTAGGATGGTGCTACAAGGAGATGACAAAGAGACAGTGAGTTGAGAACAGATTCAAGGTTTTAAAAGGAAGACATTTCAGCATCCTACAGCTGGCTTCTGAAGCTGTCTTCTGCTAAGTGAAAATGAGGCTGTGCACATAACCTGTCTGGGAAAATTTGGTTATCAAAATTAGGTTATGTCTTTTTGAAAAATTATATTCTGAAACCCCTTCTTATTTGTTTTACAGTATGTACATTTCAACAGCCTGGCTGATTTTAGGTGAGATTGATGAATCAATCAATCAGCATCCTTTTAAAGGATGTAATGAAAACTCTAAAATAAAGTGCTTCATCTATATATTCTGTGCTCTTATGGTCCTCATGTCCTTCAGAAGCATTGGTCTGTACATCTCCTCCAAGCTTTCCATGTAGTCCAAATAATCACTCACTCGAAATCCATGGAGTGCTTCCTCCTGCACAAATACACATAGAAAGCACTTATTAGCTAGGAAAGAAAAAATACACTCAAATTTAATGAATTCCAGTCTTCTAAAGATAGCTCATGTTGCCCTGATTGTCACAGACTGACTGTTTAAAATAGATTTTATAATGTTTTATTTAGAAACACAGATTTGGCAGTATCTGCTTCCAGAGTTTTTTTTCTAATTACGCACTTGATATCAGAGAATTTTATTTCATGGGGACATTGTTTACCTCATTTTTGGAGAATATTTCACTGAAGATTTTTAAGAAAAACAAAGTAAGCTTTAAGAAGGGAAAGCCAGGTACTAAAATATTCTTTTGAAAGAAGATTTCTACACCAGCACATGGCATAGGTTTATTAGCGTGGTTTTTATATCCACGTAGATTCTAAAGAAAAACAGTAGATGTGTATTTTAAAAATCAATGATAAAGGAAGATCTTTATGAAGTACTTAAAAACAGAATAAACTGTTCTGCACCACTACAAGTGAACAATTCTTACTAATTCCAAAACACAGAGTAAGTGCCCTCAGGAAAAAGAAACTAACAGATAATGTTCCATCTCATGGCTACTGTATTAGAGGGATAAGGAGGATGCACCACATAACACAGGATCCTGAAGAACAGCTAGGTAAAAAGGGTTAATTTGTTGCTGCTGTGTACTCATCATCTACTAATCAGTATTACCACTGTTGGCAGCATGTGCTGCAAAAAACTCTCTGGAGCCAGACAGTCTCTGCGGACACAAATTGTACCTCTGGTGTTTTAACTATGAATCTCTGCTAAGAAGAATTCTCCTGAGAACATCTACTCAGGCTTGGAAAACTGCACGTCGGCATCTGAACAGGAATTCAAAATAGTCTTTTTATTTCTTCTCCTCTACATAGAAGCAAAGCAAAAGTAAGATTTTACCTCCCAAGTTGCTCCTCGTGCACTGTGAGAAGGCTGACTATGGTGGAATATAATATATATATGTAATTTATATATCTGGAATTGAATGGCATGTAGTGACAGGACAACGGGGAACAGCTTCAAACTCAAAGAGGGTAGGTTTAGGTTAGGTATGAGGAAGAACTTTACTGTGAGGATGGTGAGGCACTGAAAAGAAGTTGTGGATGCCCCATCCGTGGAAGTGTTCAAGGCCAGGTTTGATGGGGCTTTGAGCAACCTGGTGTAGTGGAAGATGGATTGGAACTAGATGATGTTTAAGATTCCTTCCAACCCAAAACATTCTACAACTCATTTTTTTTTTAAAAATTTCAATTAATTAAGATTTATCAAAAGTATTCTCCTTTTTTTTCTGCAGTGGTCACTCAATAAATTGCAGATATTCCAGTACTGCATTAATTTGCATTTTTTTCTCATTAATTTAACAGTACCATGGAAAACCTTTAGTCTGTTTATACTGCATGTGGGAACAACAAAATTCTCTCTTCTATAATTTACATATACTATCCAATAATGCCATCAAGATGCAGTTTTTAAGCCACATTGTCCAAAACCAGGGATAACACAACAATGCATTCGTTAGACTGTGTACCAAACATTTTCAAGGAAACAGATTGGGCTAAGATATTTTTCATATTTAAGAATATGTAAGTTGGATGCAAACCAGTCAGGAAACTATTATTCTTAGGACAGATTAAGATGCAGGTATCTAGGTCTCAAAAGAACATCGACAGGTGAAAAAAGACTAGAGAAAAAGACAAAAATGTCTCTTTGAAGAAGAGTACGATACTGTATCTGTTTATGAATGCAGCTATAGCTAAGGACTATCCTGCAAAAAACCCCAAACCCAAACATAATTTATAATAGGGAAAGAATATGAAATTGTGAGGCTGTATAGTAATTGGCATGTTTTCAAAACACCAGCTCGCTCAGCTTTGTGCCACATCTCTAAAAGCTTCAGCAAGAGACCACTGTGCAAACCTACCTTTCTGGAGAGCACCTCATTCAATGAGACTGAGCCCACATACAGAGAACTGAATCAAATGCTCACACGACTTAATGTGGCTATTTTCTTTGCTCATGAAGGGAACTGATCAGTACATAATGCTGGAAAGCTATTCTCTGGAAAATACTATACACAATTTCTTGCCAGGAAGTGAATAAAATTAAAGTATTATTTCAATCACTTAAAATTACGAAGTGAAATTCAGTAGGAGTTTCAGATCAAGTTATGTATATATCCTCAGTATTCAGAGCTTTGCTTTTCCTCAGCAGTTGAAAAATTAAAAAAGCAACCCTTACTTTAAGAAAAACCTGAAGATCTCGGGCTTCTGTGTGCTTCAGGATGTCTTGCTGTAGGTGTCTGAACACAGAAATACACATATATATTTGATAATCGGGACCAAGGAAGATACATATAGCAATGTAGTGACAGATCTCACTCCAGTCCATGTAATTCCAGAAACACTGAGTTATCCACTGCAGACAGATCTAGATGAGAATGAAATTATATATAATTAAATCATTCTGTACATTCAGTCATAATTGATCAGCTTTATCTCTTTTCTATACTACAGAACCGTTTCCCTGTAACGTTACCTTAGCTGTGAAAATAAAAGGGATAAAGCACAAAAGAAGCCAACATTCACCATTTTTTAAAGCACAGCCTTTGAATAGACTCCTAGTCAGTCTGACTAAACATAACACCCTGTATGCATGCATTTCACTTATACGAGTATATTCGAGCACCACCTGAGGTTGAGACTCAAAGTCCAATGAAAGCAAAGGTAATTTTTTTCAAGATTTTGTTTTAAATGTGGCCTAAAGGGCAATGACAGTAACGAAGGCATGTTCAGTGTGGGTTTTCCTTTCAATTAAAGTAGTTCTCTGCATTATAAATGAATGTTAGGCCCTTCCCTAAGACACGTTTTCATTTAATGAAGTGAGTATGAACACAGTGATTCCTTTTCTCTGTTCTAAATTACAATGTATTAAGATGTATAATGCACATTTCATTTGGTTCTAGACCACAAATCTTCTGCTAATCAGTCCTTTAAGTGTTTAAAAATATGCAGCAAAATCACCAAGATTCTAATTAGATGACAACAACCATAGTCTGGCAGTAAATCTGCTTTGAGGTATTTATTGATGCACAAAACCACTTAAATACATCAGAACTGTTTCCACAGTTCAGAGTTTGTTTTTAATGCTGCAGTAGAACTGCAAAATCACACAGAAGAAGATACAGTGGTGTCCACGAGTGGCATTTCAGCAACTCGTTAAATAAATGAAAAAATCCTTGTTAGCAGTTTAGAACAGTATCCAGTCATTACTGAGTGCACACAATTAAAAAAAGCACATAGTGTAACTTGCACAATAGCTGAAGGAAGGACTGTCCCCACGTGTTTTCCCCATCCCCAAAGAGGAACCTTACTATAAGCACCTTATTCCTATGCTGAGATAAATTCCTTCATTTCCCCTTCTCTCCTCAAAGACCAAACCTGAAGCTGAATACTTTAAGCAATGTCTGTACCACACTGGCCTCTGCCCCCATTAAGAAGTCTCTTCAGCTGCAAATCTCACAGCAAAAAACGAATTTTGAAGGCAAAAGATGAAAAATATTTTCCTTGCCTTGGAACAGCAATACGCTTTCTCACTCTGGTGAGCTGTCCTTTGCATTGGCAATCTAACTCACTGCATGGAGCTCTTTACCCTTCCTCATGACTGCAATCTTTACAAACAATGCTTCATCCATAGCTTTCCATACTACCAAAGAATTGTTGTAAGTAGGCAAAATGAAAGGTGGCATTATAGATAACTATTCTTCTGTAGTAACACCTTTTTAATATGAAAGAATAATGTGTTACCTGATTGTAATAGTTATGGTAGCTCATATAAAATTAATTTTGCTCTAATATCACAGGAACTGCTTCCTATTATATAACTACTGCAAATTACTCATTTCCCTCCTATTTCCCTCCATTTCCTAGATAATTATTCCAGGGAATAAGATATTCTGTTTAGTTTTAAGGCGAAATCTGAGGATTTAGTATATATTATTTTATTCAAATTTTCTGCATGAACATGAAATAAAAGGTCATCAGCTCCAGTACACTGGAGTTATTCTATGAGTCAGTTGCTTTCTGTTTTCAGATGCTCTAAGTCACTATGTGTTCATATCTCTTACCCTCAGTTTTAAAACCACCACACAAGTGCCATTTAGAAAAAACACCCAGTAGTTCCTCAGTGTTCTTGATTTTGTAGATTTAAGTCAACAGGTTGATGATACTTTAATACACTTTGATCAGTTACCTGGGATGGAGTGAAACCAGACATGTGGAAAGCTGAACAGACAAGGGGCAACTCAGCTTTCAGCAGCATTTCAACGTGGTGAGCACTGCAGAAATAGACTGGATGGATGCCGTATTCCAGTGTTGTAACAGGCAGGTGCATCTGGTTAATAACAACAACAACATCATAATCAACAAAAAAATTGAGGAAGAGAATTATAGACTACAGAAATGTTATTTAGTAATGCCTTGCTGAGAACAATACATAGAAATATGCACTTTTGCATGTAAGATAAGTCATTCTGATTATTTTAGAGACAGGAAACAGGATAAACAAAATAGGCTGTACTTCCATGAAGAAAAACATGTAGGTAACTAAAGAAAAGTGTTAATAAATATATCCTGTTTCTGTGCATTAACAGTCTAGTTCCTTATTGCATATAGCCATTGTCAAAGCAGGAATGGAGAAACTGTTGTTATGTATTAAGTTAACAGAAGGAAAAAAAAAAGACTGATTTCTGTTGGATCTTTTCCCCCATTTAGTGGTGAGTGGAACTTCCATGATATTTGAAGTTGTTTTCCGTGTGCAGGTATCTTTGTAGTATGTGTGGAGCATGTGAGTGAAATTCTATTTTGTGCAGCAAAAGGAGCAGAGGATTTATCATTATAGAAGGCTCTGGATATCAATGTCCAGTTAATGCATCCTTGGCACCTGTAGTTTTTCAACACTTGCACAATGGAGCAAATTTCAGCACAAATTTCACTATGCTGGAACAACCTCAGGCAAGACCCAGTGCTGAATGGACCAATACCATCATCATTTCTGGTGACAAGACAGATCACTTGGTATTACTACAGAAGCCTGCATGCAGAAGTACACAACCTAATCTGTGCTTCTTATACCCCAGGGTCCTCTGCTAGAGACTACAGTTTAGGGTTTATGTTCAAAACATTCAAGAACATTCAAGAACGTTCAAGAACATTCAAGACAACATGACAATTTACAAAGGGTTTTATTTTAAACACCCATAATGCAAGATAGAAATGATGTTTCCTATATTACAACCTCGATCCAGAATACTGACAATTTAAAATTGTCAATCATAAAGTATTTGAGCAGTAATATTTTTAAAATTTACTAAATATACTCTAATGTACTAAGTAAATTTCAAAGCTTTTACTAAAAAAAATCAAATGGATGGACTTGCTCTCTACTGGACTCTAATAATTAAAAGAGAAAGGTCATTCAGCAGTATCACAGCCTTCACACAGAATTTAATGCCACTAACAAAGTTTGTTTTACTGCCAGCTTTAAAATTCATTAACATTATCCTCACTATCAGTCCATCTGCTACTTCTCTCCTTTTAAACAAAAATATGAGCAAATGTCAGATCTACATTTTTCCAAGTGAATTTTTCAGAGCCACGTATTTAGTTAGGGGGCCCTAAGGAAAATTTAATGCATTAGGAAAAAAAAAACCCAAGAAAAAAACCAAACTAAAGAAATTAATAAAGTCTCATTTGTAAACTTTCAACGTAGCCTTTCAAAAAGAATCAGGTGTTAAATTCTTACAGATAAATGCAGTCTTGGTAGCCAGAGAAATGCTGAAACAAGAAGACATGAAAATTGCTGAAGAAACGTCAGTGTCTTCTCCCTGTCCCCCGACATTATGAGGAAGATAGAGGATGCAAACCAGTCATAGCCAGCATAGTGCTCCTGCAAGCAGCC
The DNA here is from genome assembly GCA_013397975.1 of Machaerirhynchus nigripectus. Taxonomy (NCBI): domain Eukaryota; kingdom Metazoa; phylum Chordata; class Aves; order Passeriformes; family Dicruridae; genus Machaerirhynchus; species Machaerirhynchus nigripectus. Next base: position 1,372,135 of record VZRQ01009446.1, on the reverse strand, counting down.
TGAATGGGAAGGTTAAGGAACCTGGGCAGAGATCTCCTCCTCACTCTCCTGCAGCAACCACAACTCTCCTCCTTCCCAGGCCCATACACACAGAGCCAGGAGCTGGGTTGTTAGACGTGGCCAAGGGGAACAGAGCTGCACAGAAGGCAGCATCAAGGCACAGTTGTCTGTCAAACTGAATCAAGATAAACAATTTAAGCTGTTTCCCCCATATACTAATTTTTTTTTCAGTCTATAAGTACTTAAGCTAAACCAATAAAACAAAACAAAAAGCAAGTAAATGTAAAAAAACCTGCACCAAAGCAAATGTGCTTGTAAAGTGCATGAAAGGTGAATTGTGGAGGAAGAAAACAGTTGTTAAGATTATGGGAAAAAAACCAAAAGAAATGAGTAAAAAAAAGTTAAAAAAAAAGGGATTAAGCACATTCTGACTAATAGACGTGAAGTATAATTTAATAGTGGTATGCAAATCTAACAGAAAAAAAAATATAGCAAAGCTTGTTGGAAACCTATTACCGGTTTTAATTCTTTTTTACAAGAAGTTCCACAGTAGATCTAAAAGAGGCAAAAGTCTAAGCACTCCTGTTGATCAGACTACATCCACTTATCACACTTATCACTACATGGGCAGTATCATTAACAGTGTTGGTATTGTGGGAGTACCACAAATACTCATTGATGTTCAAAGGTGCATTGCTGCAGGATCTTTTTCACAATCAAAGATGTGATCCCACTCCAAAACAGTTGGTGACAAAAGTGAATGAGATTTGCACTTCTAACAAAGTACAGGAACAAAAGGATGAACATTTTCTTGAGTGAATTGGGTATGCATTTAACTTAATAAAATTCCAAAGTGAAAGTGCTGTATTTAAAAATTTTTTTTCTTTCCTTAAGTATTACACACCTACACCTCTATTAAAAGTAAAAACCAAGAGTTCAAACTCCACTGAAATTTTTAGGCTATATAATTTATACCATCAGGAAAGGATACGAAGTGAAGATACCACAGTTCTTTGCTGTTGTTTCAGAAACTCCTCACAATTCATTAACACAAAACACAGCCCATTTTCAGCATCTTCTTTTAGCAAGTTTAAGTATTTTCCGTATCTATTTCAAAAAGTTAAAAACCAAAACTGTTTAAAGATTAGATATTTCTTTAAATTCCTGAAAACGAAGAACTCATATTTAATAGGCCTGTAAAAGTTAAGCTGTCATAACGCTCTTCATCACTAAAACTATGCTGTAGATATACACATAAATGATTAAATAAAACCTTCTATGCTGTACCTAGAAAGGATACACAGCAAACATCTGCTGCTCATTGTTACAAATCCTCACCCAAATTCCCTCTAGTTCAGTTTTAGAGACTGTGGTGGAGAGGAGCAAGTACTCGAACACATACACGACTCAGTTTCTTCATGTACAATATTTAGGATGAGACATAAGTATATTGTATGTGTAATTATCATAATCAGAATTCAAACATTAATGCTAAAGATAGCAGTCTGTGGAAGTACAGACATCTTAGCTTTTCCTTCATCATAGCTCTGCAAATTACCAGACAAATAAAATGTTTAAATGCCACATAACTAAGCTTAGCTAAACAGAATCATTTAGAGAAGTAATGCAAAGAGAAAAAGACACATAATTCAGCATAATGAAATTTTATGGTAAATCGTACTAGCACGTTACAATTAGTCTTTACAAAAATCGAGGGTAAGAACATACATAAACTGTAAAGATAATTTCATTATGTACTAATACCTTTTTCAATTCCAGTTAGAAATAATTTTCTTAAAGTTTATCTTAGATTTAAATGGTATAAAGCAATGAGTTGATGGATTAAGTATCATTAAAGTCATTCCATGAAAATCAAACAAATCCTAGAAATATTCTAGGGAAATATTTTAATACCATGTACCTGACTGTCATTTCAACACCAAGCTTCTGCACAGATGAAAGGTTTTCTTTCTTCACATCTGCATCCATGGCTAAAACAAAAGAAAATAAAATAAATAAAGTATCACAAGAAATATGATTTGAACAGAATACTAATGTAAAGCTCCTTCTGTGTATGCATACCAATTTTGGAGAACTGTTTCCTAATCAAAATTAGTTTGGTAGTCTTTGTAAAGGATACATAAAGAACCTGCATTCTTCATATATTTTTTTAATGAAAATCACCCTCTTTATAAGGAAATCTTCATGGTTAGTATGGTTATCATAATGGCTATCATCAGATTTACAGCAAGCTACATCTTTTTCAGCCCCATATCTTAGCAAAATTTTATCCTTTCTGGCCTGGAAATCAGACAAGGCAGCATATTCTGATGCACTTTTTTCCTTTCCAGAAGCCTTAAGGTTTCCAAGCTGTAATTCCAACTTTATTAACAAAAATTCTATTTTGATATGAAGCACAAAAAACTTTATAACTGATGGATTTAAAAAATCCTGTACTTCTATGCATTTTTTCAAACGGTAAAATATACTCCATTTTCCACAGTTGTTTAAATTAAAAATCCAATCTAGAAAAATTAATAAACAATGATTTAAAGCAACCACTGCTGTAGCATTTCCTTAAAATCTTAAATTCTAAATTAAATTTTAAATGGGCATGTTCCCTACGAGGTACATGTATCACCTAAGATAACTACACCACAGATAAAAATTGCAGTCTAATAATATTATGAGTTACAAAGCTGAGGGAATAAACCTTCAATATACTTTTTTAAAAGTACTAGTTAAAAAACAGCAAGAAATGAAACAAATGAAAACCCCTAATAACTGACAACATTTGTTAAAAATGTAAGTAATAGATATGGCAGCAGAAGTTAAAGTGTATTCATGTAAATTATAAATGTAAAAATATAATTAAGCAGATCACACAGTAACTTTGTATGTATTTCTTCTGTATCCTCAGATGGACAGAGAAATGAAACTGAAGGATTCCCTGGCTATTCATGTAGGTGAACACTCTATGTTCCTGGCACACAAACAGGGACTAAGTTATTAAAGATGAAATAGTTACAAGTTCAGGGAGGAAAGGCCTCAAAGGGAAAAGAAAAAAAGAAAAGCATGATGTCTGCTCATGTGAGATGAGGTAGGTTAAAATTTTTACTAAGAAAATAATACAGCAAAATTATGCTCAACAATGAAGCAATAAAATTCAGCAGAGGAAGTATGGCAAGAACAAAGCCCCACTATGTTTCATAACTTTCACAGAGGAAAATAATTTAAGTGTTATGGTTGTGAGAAATTAACCTTGTACTTTTGACAATACATAACAAAAATCAACTGGTCTTCGAGTAAAATGATCTTGTTCAATAGTCTGATGGGATTAAAACAGTAAACCCACATCAGAGAGGTTTTTTGCAATCCAAAACACAGAAGTTCAAGTATCTTTTGCATAGCATACCAGCAGTGCAATCTTTGGAAGAATGCATATAAATTCACAGGGCATTTCAGTTAAAGTCCCACAGAGATAACTGAAACATTCATAACTTTTCACAGCTCCTCTTCCAAGTTACCTGGGTACTCGGGCTGCAATTGCCACACTAAGTCAATTAATTTTCAAGTTTGTGTGTGCAACTGGGAAGGCAAGAGGCATACTTACATCCAAGAAAAAAAGTGGAATTTAAATGAGTTGGCTATGACTACTGCCTTCCTAACACCACCATGTTTAATGGCAGCAGAGGGCAAGAACAACAATGACCTTTAAGCTTGAATGCAGTCCTGCTTCCATTTTTGGGTGGATCCTTTTGTGGGTAGCAATGCAGGTATCCCAGTCCAGCAAGGGTGTAATGAGGAAAAGCTGGATCACAACCCACAGTGTGAGCCCAGTTTCCATTCTGTAACAGCTTACAGCAAGTACCGAATACTCATTTCCCATTAACATGAAAAAACCACAACGGACTTCACTGACTTTCACTGACTTTTCTTCTCTGTTGTAACAATTTCTTAGTGGCTGGAAAGGGCTTTTTCCCCACCACACTTCCTTCTAATATTTTCCTCTGTATTATGAAAGAAGATAAAATTAACATGAAGTTTGGATTGAATAATAATTCTCTATCACAAGTACCTTATCAAGGCAAAACCTCTTGCTTTCAGACACCCCCGTGTTTGACATAATCACAGCTCTGTACTCTGGTAATCCACAACCTGCAGTGGGAACATGCAAGCTGTGCTTCTTTGTCCTGGGTCAAAAGTTTTTATTTTCCCTTTTGTTTATCACTTAACAGACTGGGACAACTAGGCCTAAGAACACTATAAAGTCATTTAGAATACACAAAGGACTACTTCCCGCTGATTAAAAACAGGACCTAGAAACCTTAAATGCTCCATTAAACTTAGAAAAATGCTATGACAAAGAAGTGGAATATTTAAATACTGCATATTGCAATCCATGGATGAAAAGCTTGCAGGAATATGTTGTGACTGTACTATTGTGATGATGCCCTTACATCTGATTTAATACATTGAGGTAATTTTATACAAAACTTTTTGACAGACATTTTTCAATACATCTGATATAACTGTCTTAAAACACAATGAGTTTCTTAACAAAAAGGCATGGACAAAAATAAGTTCTCTAAATAAGAATGCATTTCATGCTCAAAGGCTAGACCACCTCTCTGAACTGTGAATTAATAACATGATACAGAACTAGGGCTATTATTAAATGGAATGAACAACATACTTTGGCAGCTTCCTTTTTATTTATCTAATAAAGCAAAAAATCTATGTTGAGCAGATATTTCGCTCTTCTTTAAAAATGGAAAACACCGTAAAACATAAGCCAAAATTAAAGTAGTGACTTGAAGGACATCAGAATTCTCTAGGAACCGATTTACAATTTTAAAAAATTCTTAAAAAGCATCTCAATGGGCAGTACTTTTCAAAATGTTTTGTAGCATTAAGGAGCAGAAAAAGAGACTCCCATAAGGTATGATTTACAAAGGCAACTGTGTATTATTATTAAACTCAGTCTATAGCTATAAACACTCCAAAGTTAACTGCCATGCACAGTCCTGTGGCATTCTTTCTGATCAGCCTAGACTTCAATCAGCTTTACAATTTATATGAAAGACTGCTTTCTTATTCATTTTCCCTCCTACCATGACAAAGCTTTTATGTGTCTAGGTCAGAAAATGGGCTACACCACATTCATACGGAAATGACAGGATGCCAAGCTGAAACAGCTTTACAGCATATTTCATGCAACTTGTAGGGTCTTCGGGTAGTATTTAATTTATTTCCCTGTTTAAAGTGCTGTTACGGCAAAGAAACCACTGGCTGCCCTTTTGTCCTAAGTGAAGAAGATTACTAAATCTGTCACTCACATTATTTGTGTAGCTCTTTCACTTCCTGGTGTCCAGGCCAAATGTTTTTTTTCTATATAAATAAACTTTGGAATATGCTAACAGATGCTAAATTTTAACTTCAGTGATGGTAAGAAAGATTAGTTTTCTTTCTATGCATGAAAAAGACTTTTAATTCAAAGAAAATATGTAAGTAAAAATTCTGCAAACACCTGAAAATCCCATGGTAGCCAGAGCCACCTGTATAATTCCCATAAATGCTTCAAAATACTTAGAAGTAAATAGGTATGTTTGCTATCAGATTTCTAGTCCATGGCTTTGTCTATATACTCTGAAATTGTGGAACTCATAAATTTTTGCCTATGATTTATTATTTTTGTTAACAAAACAGCAGCTTTTCACTTACTCTTCAACAGGTACCTACACACTGACACTGTCCATTGGCAGATACCCAAGCAGTCAATATTTATCTTTACGTTTTGCCAGTAACTATCCTTACTCATTTTGATGTTCTTACAAAAGTTTTCTATTTTAAACATTACTTGCACTTGGGGCAGAGCAAAAATTATGAGCTTCTCTCCAGATTCTGTTCTGTCATTTTGCTACTATTTCTTGATGATACCACCTCCTTCACCAGGCTACTCATCTAGAATGCTTCTGACAGTCTGAACCTCTAATTAATTGTTAGAATTGTCTATTAAAAAATCTTTTTTCAAAGGAAAGTATTACTTTTGTTGGATTTGAACTGGAAATGGAGACAATGTAAACATCCAAGAATAATTGCTGGAGAATGCTGCTGGCTTCTCAGAGCTAGGTAATCTCATGTGCAATTCCACCTTGACTATTAAAAGTATCTGTTATGTCATTAGTACTCTTGTCATAACAATACAAGACCAAAATATTCATATCTAGAACTTCGCTATGGAATGACCATCACAAATAATCAAGCCATTTCTGGCAACAGCTTCACTAAGAATGAACCACATTTTCCGTCCAGTAAGCTAAACTGGCAATGGTTAAAATGCTTCCTGCAGCAGCTTCTTTAAAGTGGAGGACATTTTGAAGAAGTGCACTTATGAAATGATCCAGAAAGAATGCAAGAATGTCCTTCCTTCTCCTTCCCTTTCAGCCCAATTTCAGGTTGTAATCCTGTATTTCTCGTTTGCTGCTCCTTCTGAAGAGCTCTATACTGATACCTTCCCACTGGGTTTTTAAAATTTCTCAGTTTGTTACTCGACCCACCTGACCCTTCAAAGATTAAAAGCTCATTAAATGGCAGAAAGCTCCTATGAGATTTTGTTCAGTCAGAGAACTAAGCCTCATCTAGGAGAAGGAATGCACCATGACATTTGAGTTTTATGGCCATGACCTGAAATCCCTGAGGTTCTGTCCCTTTGGCAGTATACAGCAGAGCTGTTTCAGAGACAAAGTCCAGTGGAAACTGAGGATTCGACTGCAAGGTCATTTGCAAAAGCAGAGCTACCAAAAACCCTGCCGATCACAAAATACGGCAGCATTCCCAAGTTTGGGGAGTCTGCAACTCATGGTGGAGATAAATAAGAGCACAGACAACTTTACATGTAGAAATTATCTGATAAATGGGTTTGTCAAAACCTTGAAAAAACTAAGAGATTTCCACAAAGAGTTTCTGTTGCACTGAACTGAAATTTGCTAACAGAAAGAGCAAGAGGCTATTTTAGAAACTTCATATCCCTAATGTATAATGCATGGTATTTTACTACTACAGCAAATTTCGGTTTCTTGCCATTTTATTACCTATTACAGCTAGACACCAATAATTTGGTTTTCAATGTTTTGGGGTTTATAGAAGAGGAAGAAAAAATAAAAGCAAACTAGAAAGTATTAATTCTAGGAAAGGGGACAGACAGAGATCATTAACATATAATACACAGATTCAGTCATCTGAATACACATCACAGCAGTATCATTGCTGCTAGCAGAAAGTAAACTTCACGTAAGATTTGTGTTACTGTTTATAATTGAACATTGCAACTGCATAGTGTTTTACCAGATAAGTTTTCCTTCTCTCTTATCTTGAAAATGGTAACAACCCAATCTAATTTAATTTTTCCATATTTGCAAGTTTTATAAGACTGAAATCCTGAGGGGTCCCACAGCAGATGGATGACTGTGTTATTCTAATTACAACTAGCTACAGGTTTACAAAGCTGTAATTTTTTAAAGATAATAAAATTCTCATTTCAAGAAACATGATAAATGCTGAGTATCTATGTGCTGTCCTGAATCCACTTTCATGAAAAATGTGATTTTTCTTCATTCAAATTAAGCAACTATTAGAAACTGGTTTTCAGTTCCTCAGACCCAAATTTATTTAAGAGAATGGTGGACACATGCAACTGCCAAGTTCATGTTTGACTTACTTAGATGTGGAGCTGGAAAGGTGTTACCTTTTAACAACTCATTAGCTTTACCTCATACAGAAAAATATCTCTACTGTAACTAGTTTTAGGATTTAGGTTAGATAGCTCTTACAGGAGTAAATGAAAAAGATACTGTGAAATAACATGGCATTCAATAATTCTCCTTGAAGACATTGCAACACTTCATTAAGACTACCAGAAAACCCCGGGAAATGTACAGAAATCTGATCAATCATTATTCAATCAGTGAGAAATATAATTTTAAACAAAGATGGTCTGACAAAGATTTGAGTGTGTTTTGTCGTCCCTTTGGTACAAACATAGGAAGGCCACATTGTTTATTTAAAGAACCTGAAATGGGTGTAAATTTAGCTATATGACCAATTCTTAAATCACACCCTTTTACTGTTTCAGAGTAGATGATGATCACAGATTCAATTTGAGAGCCAGACTTTTGTTTCATGCCAATCAGCATGAATTTCTGGGTCTAAACTAACTTCCCTGGTCAACCCTTATCGCTACATCTGTCTGAAAAAGGTGCTATGAAGTTTTAATAACTATTTTCCTATAAAAGTTAACATGTGCTGTTTGCCTGAGCAACACTCTTTCCTGGGCTGGAGAGCTCTTTACAAAAAGTCTGTGACAATGGTGTTCCTGAGAGGGAAAGAACTCAATAAGACATCACCAGTCCTTTGCCTACCTCTTACCACCAGATCACTGACTATCCTTGAGAACACTTCTTATTCTCCCATTTCCAAGCTTGTCAAAAGCATTTGCATGTGAAAACTGTTCATCAGACAACCCTTTAAATGTAGGAGCCTTTATCTGATAACTGAACAGGCAAACTTATTCAGAATTAATGTCCAATAGTGCCTGTATAAGACCAAAAAGCCCCCCCATTCAGAAAATACAAAAAGAAATTTCAGGCAGACTGAGCTGGTTTATCATTAAAAGAAAATCTGTGAAGCTCAAGAAAAACAGGAACTGAGATTTTTACTATGTTATCTTTGTTTCTGTATCTATTCTTTGGGATTTTTCATTCTAAATAATTAATTGAATGTATGCAATTGTCACAGGATTTTCAAACTTGGTCTTTCTTCAAAGTTGACAATAAATTTTAGATAAATAATGCAGCGTTGTTGCCACCTCTATCTAATCAGTGGTTCATGGTGAAATCAATTAGATAGAAGATTTAGGTTCAACCTTCCTGAATGTGTTTTAAATTGCAGCTTTGACCAAAAGGTTGAGAAGAGTGGATTGAAACTAATGTACTTGAAGACTAAATGAACAGTGAATACTGCTTCTCTTTAGAAATCTTTCACATAGAATGGAAGCACTTAGCTATCATGATTAAGGAAGAGCAAGATTGCTGTCTTTGCTGGGCAAGGCATCCATTTGGAGGATGCACAGTCAGATATTTGTTCTTCCTCTAGTTAGTTTTTGCCTTTGAGCTTTTAAAGGAACAATAATAATTATTTTTTGAATTAGGAGTTCTCAGAATTATGTAATTAGCAAGCCTTATGAGTCCATGGAATTATTTTATTGCTCATTATGCCTCATGAGAAGTTGAAAAGTAATGCAGGACAGCACAAAACACTTTTGGTATCTTTTAAGAAAAAATAAAATTGTGACAGAAATAACTGTCCCATCAGCAACTCTCTTCATAAAACAAAGAGACAGATTCTCAAATTAAATTAAGGGTATTCTGTTCGCAAGCTTTTGGAAGGTAAAGGCCACTACATAAAAAGAATGACAGCCTCTAAAATTACTAAAGGGATTTTAAGCTTTGAAACTTCAAAGGCAAGCCCCAAGTCTACTATATTTGCATCCAATAAATGGGAGAGTAAAATACCAGTATAAATAACAGACTCTCCCCAAAGTAGGCTTGATTCTCCACAGTTAGTAACAGAATAAGTACTCTAAATGGCTGAACTACAACCTGAGAGAAGAATCCTGGACAAACAGCGAAGAAAAGAAGTGCATTTTCCAGCAGATATTAACATTGCTTCTAAATTTTCTAATTTTACCAGTGCTTCAAAGTATTAAAACACATTACTTTACACTCAGAATAAATCAACTTTATCATTCATCCTTTATTCTTGGCTGTAGGCACAACATCTGTACAAAACCAACACTCTGATTACTCTGACAGCAGTAACAGTTCTTTAATACATATCCTTTAATACAATATAAAGTGTATACCTTTGTGGGGCTTTCAAAAGGGGAGCCAGATTGCTTATATCATCTTAAATATTTATGGCATCAGCTTTGCAAATCATATTATAATAGGTGTCAACAAGTATCTGAATCATACCCTCACCTGTTCTGCACCTCCACCTTTCCATTATACACACAGAAATGTGAAAGCCCACCACTAATAATTATCTGTTCTAGTCACTTGAGCACATCATCTTCTGCTCCAAAGTGAGGTATATCCCACCAGTGAAGTAATGAATTTCTGAGCTCTTAAAAGAAAATTTTAAACAACCCCCCAAATTATACAGATACATTTAGAAGAAAAACAATTTAAATATGAAGAGGCTGCATGGCAATAAGTTATTTGGAGACTGACCTTTATAGCTTCCTGTGCTGAAATAACAATCCATTCGGCTTTCAGAAAGATGTGACACGAACTTTTCAATTAACTCTGCCAAAACTGCAAGAAGTAAAAACCCATTAAAACATTAGAGACAAGGACCAAAATGTGCAACTATGTCACCCAATTAAATGACAATATGTGGGAAAGTAAAGCTATTTAAATTCCTGAATATTTATTCGTGTTTTTATGGGGGAACAACTCAAAACTTGCACTGCACTTTTACATTCCTAACACCATTCCTAACTTAAATTAAATCTTAATAGCTTTATTGAGAATATATTCAGTGTAAACAGAAAGAGAATCTCATATTATCTTTATATCCTCCAAGGATTACTTCAGGATTTGTTGCATGGTTTCAATATGAAATGAAAATTAACTATAATTAAACTATAATATCTTACCACATTTGTCTGTGTTTGGAGACAGGAAAGGAAGTAAGAAAAAAACAAACCACAAAACCAACCAACCAATCAACTACCAACCCCAAATAAACCCAACAACCCACACAGAACAAAAAAACTGACACCATCCCCAAATTATGCTAACAAAAGCACATGAAGTTTAAGGACTGTTTCCAAAAAAACTCAATATAAAACCACCTCTGCCATCACAAGATAAAAATAATTCATTTAAATTTATGCAATAGGAGTATTTTATTTGGGAAATTCTGTATTTAATGATGACCATAACGTTCTTCAGTTCTTCTTCCGCTATGGAACTTTGAGCCTGCAGATACTGCATAAGTAAGTCCGATGCTAACATTTGTTCACTAAGGAGGAAAGCTTATCTCCCACCCTGATAGGATGCTATTCAGGAAGTTAGCAAGAACTCTCAGTGACAAATTATTATCCAAACTGTCCTTGATTACTCAGTTCTGCAATTCTGAGGCTATGGCAACTGAACACATGACACCATACAAGTTTAAACAAAGGCTACAAGGAAGCCTTTACACAAACTGCATGGAGGAGGCCCTGTATGAGGTAAGCCATATTAAGAATCTAAGATAGCAACAATGAACTTTTTTTTATAAGTAAATGCTATCCTAAAACAGCTGCTGTTGTCTCAATAAATAGGATATAAAGCATACAGATATGCATTCTGATACTTCTTTTCACAAGAAGGCAAAGCAAGGGAGTGTATTTAGAGAGTAACAACTTCTGCTACCCATAGGATTTCCTGTTTAAAGGTGATGTTACCATTTCCTTGGCAGCACCTCCATTTAGTAGCAATGAAGTTTCAGCTCCTGTTCCCCCATTCTTGCACATAACTCCATGCACCCACTGCACAGGTGGGTTTGCTGGTTTTAAACTGCATAGTTCACAGAACCACAGAATGGCCTGGGTTGGAAGGGACCATAAGGAACACCCAGTCCCACTACACCGTTTAAGCGGACAGCGGCAGGAGCAGCTGCAGCAGCACAAGTGAGGCGGAGCAGCAATGCATGCTGGAGGTAGGAATGGAGAAAGCTAGAAAACTCTTGAGCTAGCTGTGCTGGCAGGAAACTTAACACAACCAGCTGAAAAGCAGCACAAGCTCTTTTGGGAATGAGGAGGAGGAGAAAGACAGAACCTCCACCCACAGTCTAATGCTTGTTACACCAGAAAAACAATGAAGAAAAAGATATAATAAAGACAATTAACGCTTCTTCCAATCATTTTAAGCGAACACACTGACATTAAATCATGGGGTTCTTTGTCTTGATCAACTGTCTAAAACATTTAAAGAAATTAATTTACACTGAATGAATCCAAAAAGTTTTCAAAAACTTGAGTTTTGGTAATGCTAAAGAAGTTTCACTACAACAGCTAAACATGAATTTACAGTTAGAGTACCAGCTCCAACAGTAACAAAATTAATTTTGTATTGCAAAGGACTATTAAATTAAAACTAAAAACCTACATTTGTAATTTATATTCTGATGCACTCTTATAGTAAAAAGAAACTGCTAATTAAATATAATATAGGTACTTTTAATCATGGTTAATAAAACACATAGGGCTAGAAAAAGCAATTTACTGTACAGAAAAGTAACAATTTATTCTTTTTTGAAGAATAAACAAACTCACTAATCTTCACTAATACGCTTAGTGGAATTTGGCCCACAAACAATATAACAAATATTTGTGTAAAATGAGCAAATGTGTCTATTCCAGAAACTTTAGACAGCAAAAAGCAGAAATTAGACTTAAAAATTTTAACTAGCTATATATTTACCGTAGGACTATTAGTATGGTGATTACTGAAATATGCCATACTATAATAGTAAATGGGAACTATGTTAAGATTAAAATATCCGATAATTCAGAAAATTTGAAACCAAGTTGGGACATTGTACATTTCTTCCCTTTTTGTCATAAGGCATCCATATGCTTGACCTAGCAGGTGAATACTTCTGTTCAGTGCTTGAGTTAATAGGAAAAGTGACAGCTCAACTGCTAAGCAGTATTTTGAAACTCAAGCACTAAATTGATTTTCACCATTTGAAAGTATTTATCTAAGTACCTATCAGGATCTTTGAAAAGATTTTAAAGAAGTTTGAGAGAGGAAGACACACAAGAATTTGTCAAAACACATGTGGTTAATACATAAATAGAGGGTTTTCACAGGACAGTCTTTTCCAAAGGAATGTCCTTGTGAAATGACAAGTAGCTGTTTCAATTTTTGTCTTTTAATACTAAATCATTTAGCTGCCATTTCGACACTACTGTAGAAACTGGTTCAGTAATTTAACTGGAAAACTAGACAAAAGACATCTGGGCAGGTTCATTGTACTGTACAGTCAGTATTGCTGTAAAAGCCCAAATTTTCAGGTAAAGTTTATGTGGCCTACCAACACAGTGAAAATGTTGATTTGCTTAAATTATGGTAGCTTGGCTGTATTAGTACTGAAGTTTTTAAGAGTCTAGCAATGATCTCATGCAAATTTAATTCATACACACAAAATAAAGAGAATTTTTATTTAGGTGTGTGTAATTATATACAAAATAAATGGAAACTTTTTAAAATTTCTTAAATTACTGCAGTATGCTCATAAAACACTTACATTCCTGCAGGATTTTCTTTTTGCTTGAAGAAGTAGTTTACAAAAAGAAGGTAACGGAAATAGCTTCAAAACTGCGTAAGGACATTGCTTGAAGAAAAGCATGTGGTTAAAATTGTTTTAATAGGTAAATCCATGAGCACTAACCTAATTGCTACTCTGAAAGTTTTAAGCCAAAAAGGTCACAAAATATAAAAAGCATCAGATTCTTTTAGATCCTCTAATATAACTAGTGTTACTGGATCATATTCTATGATCCAGATGTTTCAGAGGAGTTCAAAAGAAAATACAATGAACTCTTCTAACAGCAGTTCTGCTCTCAGGCACAGGGTGTGACTCTTGGTGCTGTGCAGGGCCAGGAGTTGGACTCAATCATCCTTGATGGTCCCTTCCAACTCAGATGATTCTGTGATTCTGTGACTTCTGTTAAGAGGTTCGAAATTCAAGAGTGAAAATCTTGGACAGATTACTTTTTTGTAAGAGTAGTGTCAGAAATTTTCACCTCCATCAACCATACTTCAGTTTAGTAAGTATATGAAAAACAGAGTTAGCAATTCCATTCTTGATGGCAACAACAAGGAAGACTTTCAATTATTGTACATTAAAATGGCAAATGAACAACCTACATTTTCTCTGAAAAGAGGAAAACAAGATAAAAATTCTGACTGTTTCCATTAGAGATGAACATTGCATATCTTCTATCAATATACAATTATTTTCTTTATTAATGGAAAAAACAGCCCTTCAAATCCAAACCAAATGTCATAATCTTAACACACCTGCACGCACATTCACATGCACTCACATTGCTTACAGTGGTTCCAAACTGGTTTGGGAGAGAGAAGAAAGAATTTCTGATCTGCAATTGCTCTTTCTGCATAACATAAAGACCTACTGTTCCACTCAAATTCTGACACAAGCTTCCTTAGAAAACCAAGGACATAAAAAGATCTATTTTGTATTATTCTAAAAAATTCTTTTGCAAATACAATATCAGCCTTTTGTTATCCTGAACTAAAAACACTACTACATCACACATCAGTCATGTGTTCTTTATCCCATGGGGAAAGTTCTGCAGTTAGTTTCAACTTTTTGCAGCAATTACTAAAGGCTGCAGCACACATACATCACAAATTATGACACTGCCTCAAAGGCTCATTGTATTTTTTGTCAACATATTTTGACAGAGCTATCTCAGATGATGCAAAGCTCACAAAATATTAAAGGATTCCAGAACACTGTATTGACTGTAACCACTCTGCTTCCATCAAACATTTCACTTGCAAAAACTGAAGAAAATTCCTGTGTTTTACAGTAGGGTGTCACATGCAATTTCAAGAGCTGCTAACTTTTGTTTTCTTGGCTGATTGGTTTTTATTAAGAAAAAACAATTTGGAGGTAAATAAATAGGCCCTAAAGAATACTGGCAATCTAAATCCAGATCCTCAGGGAGAGAGGTGATGGAAAAACTGAAAGACTCTATGGGACAAGTAATTTTAGCTGCGTTCACTATCCCTATCCACATCACATACGCATTTAAAGCATATAATTGATATGATCTCTGCAATATCCTTAATTTATTTTACTTTGGGTTTAAAGTTCCCTAAAAGGGATGCCAATACACAGAAATCTCTTATCTATATGTACTAAGGACACTTCAGGGAGGCCACAAGTAGTAATGAAGTAAATGAAGTAATGACGTTTTGGAATTCTTCCAAAAGAAGCCAAGACTTAACCTGACCAAAGGCTCTCCTTGTGCTTCTCTAGCTGATAAGTGACCCAAAGACAACAACCAGCTATACACCTAAACATCCACAAATCCTTTATGGATATCACATAACCTTTATGGAAGGAATGACTGGAAGAATGTTTTTGTCATACTTTACTGTGCCTAAAACAATAGACTGTAGAAGCTGGTTGTCTACAATATGTTTTGCTTTTAGGCAACCAAGAAAAATCCCAAACTTTCAGTTCTGATGCATTAAAAGACATGCAAGCCTAAGGGAGGTTTTATGTCCTTTTAGCAGTTCAATAAAGCCTTTCAAAATTGGATCTTGATGTTTGAGCACAGAAATTACTTAAAAGCTACAGTCAGAGGTGATGCTTTAGCAGAGAAAGCACCAGTCTAAGGACATTCCCAAAAGCAATGCATTACCAGAGCATTTAGCAAAAAGTATTGACCAAGTTGATGTGAGAGTAATCAACATGGGAAGGGTGATTTAAAGATATTGATACTATACAGTTTGCTCAAGAATTTTTTGATGGAGTTCAAGCAGGTTCTATAGATTAAGCATCGGGTAATCCTGACACCACATCACAGAATATTTTTAACAAATCAATACACACTACACTATACAGTCCTTGAATCTAACGTCGTCTTTGCTCATTATGTTCTGGTTCAACTCCTGTTAATGTCAGTCCCCCTTAGAATGGGCCCAGTGCAGAAAGCACAAGTGTGCATCTTTGTTCTGTAAACCTTGGAGATTGCTCCATCTGTAACTATAGAGAAAGCTTTGATTTCTGGGCATCTGGACTGAAGTCTCTCACTCCTCTGAAATTTGGGAGAGCTGTGCATGCTGCAGAAGATACACAGCACCACAGCTGTTTCTTATAAACAGATTCAATTCACACGATGTTGTCTCAAACCACAGAGCTGCAGATATTTTGCTGCTTCTGAAATATCTCCAAGCAGATACAGAACATCTGAAGAGCTTTGCAACTGCCAGTTGTATTAACTGCTTATCTAAATAATATAAAGGGATACCTTGGGCACCTGAAAACAAGAAGTCAGACTACATACTAACCATCTGACCATAATCAGAAATCCTATGGGACTGGAAAGCCAGTTTCTGAACACCTGACTTCTTTATGGCTACACAAGCTTACATGATATCACAAGGGAATTATTATGTCTGACTTCTGATGATTTATGTCATGTGGAAGATCAGTGTTTCTGCTTTGGCTACTGTGGTTTTTCAACTGAGCCATAGCAATGCTCCTGCATGATCACATTGTTCATTAGAAAATGAATATGAAAATTAAGAAGAACCTGAATGAGGGGGTTCTTTGATGTTTAGTATGGCTTAATTCTGACATTTTTTACTGAAATTGCCCAATAATACAATTTCCCAACCCGTATTAACTCATTCACTAATCACTGAGAAACATCTGTTTTCTTTCAGGCTTTCTTTTTCACTTTCTCACTATCTCAGTAAGGGACCCTTTAGAGATCTGGAACAAAGACTTTTATTTCAGCCCTCTTGCTCTGTCAAATTTCACTGACAACACAGAGGGATAACAGTCATAAAGAGAAAAATAGGACATAAAAGCATAAACCATATTTTCTTGGGAAAATCCCAAATAGTTTTCATAATCAACACAAAATTATTGACTACTTGTATAGATAACGTACTTCTCAATGAAAATAAGAAGAGTTGCTTACTAGTGGCCTTTTGCCTGCTTTCTTTGTTAAACTTATTAAGTCATACTCACTTGGTCCACTGATGCTATCTGGACAGGTTTTCATGACTTTGCAGAACTGTTTTCTACAAATTTCTGCCCACCCAGTTGGCTTGTCTGGACTTTTTAGTAGTGTTAAGAGCTTTTCAAGATCTTTATCTAGAAGAAATGAAAAATTAGTGTTATTCTGTAATGATCATACAGTGACAGAATAGTTTGAGTTGAAAGGAATCTCAAAGATCACATAGTTCCCCATTGCCGCATGTATTTTTGGCAGACCTCCTAAGAAAAGACTACATAAATATGCCTTTTCCTAAGACAATTAAACTGGAGAAGCTGTCCTAAAGCTGATGACATTCTGCTTTATACGAAACAGGAATACTCATTCTACTTACTGATGGGGTTTTGTGCTTATTTTGGCTGGGGTAGAATTAATTTTCTTCTTAGTGGCTGGTATGGGGCTATGTTTTGGGTTTGTGCTGAACACAGAGTTGATAATCTAGAGATGTTCTTGTTACTGCTGAGGAGTGCTTACACAGATCTGGCATTTTCTGCTTTCATACTGCTACCCTGGCAAGGAGGCTGGGGGTACGTAGGAAATTGGGAGGAGATACAGCTGGGACAGGTGACGCAAACTGACCAAAGGGATATTTTACACCACATGATATACTCAGTATATAAAGTGGGGGGAAGAAAGAGTAAGGGGAGGAACATTCTGAGTGATGTTGACATGATGACAGTTGACCTGGTGGTGTTCAGTCAAAGGCTGGACTCAATTGATGCCTTAGGATTTTAGCTTTTATATTTTTCATATATTTGTAATTCTGAATTAGTGTATAACTCCAAACTCCATATACAGTGTTAGCTACTGTTCTCCCATTTTGGTCAGACAAATCAATTCCTCTCTAGGCCTGAAACTCAAGGACACCTTCATGTCTCAGGCCCCAAGAAATGTAGACAATAGTGAGCTGGGGGGAGAAAACCTGGGGTAAATGACTTCATTACCTGAAGCTGTGATTGGAAGATTAACCCCTGATATGCAAATAGACCAAACTTATAAAAGTATGAAAACCCATGACCCTGTCGTCTATTTTGGGTATAGCCCCTGGGTTGGCTTCATCTGCCCTAATGTACCTGAAGGCCCTTCAATAAATATAACCACTTTTATTCTCTTAATTTTGTCTAGTCTCCATTTTTAGGTAGTCCCAACAAGACATCACAATGATATCTGAGGTCTTTTCAAACCTATTTGATTCTCTGATTGCATTTGTCTCCCTAAGTAACCATTACAGGTGATGGGGCCCTGCTCTCCTGCAGATGGCTGAACACCTGCCTGCCACCAGGATGAAGTGAATTAATTCCTTGTTTTGCTTTGTCTGTGTGCATGGCTTTTGCTTTTCTATTATAGAATCATAGAATAAGTGGAGTTGGAAGGGACCCATCAGGATCATCGAGTCCAACTCTTGGCCCTATGCAGGGCACCCCAAATGTCACACCATGTGGCTGAGAGTGTTGTCCAAACACTTCTTGAACTCATAAAGGCTTGTTGCTATGACTACTTCCCTGGGAAGCCTGTACCAGTACCCAACCACTCTCTGGATGAACAGTATTTTTCTGATATCTAACCTAAACCTCCCCTGACTCAGCTTCATACCATTTCCTCAAGCCCTGTCATTGGTCACAAGAGTGGTAAGATTGGTACCTACCCCTCCACTTCCCACCAGATCCCTCCACATCCCACTCGTGAGGATGTTGAAGACCACAGTGAGGTCTCCCCTCAGTCTCTCCTTCTCCAGGCTGAACAAACTAAGTGGCCCCATCCAACCCACATAAGGCTTCCCCTTCAGACCTTCACCATCCTCATTGCTCTCCTTTGGACAGTCTCTTAATATCTTAATGTCTTTTTTATGTTGTGGTGCCCAAAACTGCCCCCAGGACTCAAGGTGAGGCCACCCCAGTGCAGAGCAGAGCAGGACAATCCCGTCCTTGCCCAGCTGACAATGCCGTGGCTGATGCCGCCCAGGACACAGTTGGCCCTTCTGGCTGCCAGGACACTTGGCAACTACCAAGGTGACTTGGTTCCCAGAGTACTTGATGCTGCTATGAAATAGCTTCTGGCCATCTTGAGAGGAAAAATAAAGATGGCACCTGAGAGAAGGCAAAGGCACATGCATTCGCTCCAGCAGCGTACGATTCCTCTGCTGTCGGACCATGCAACTCCCATCACGGGAAAGGACTGCATCCCATCATGGGAAAGACTCTACTACTAAGAGTTCACCAAGGTGATGAACATTTTTCATACCTCGCAAGATCTCCTTTGTTCTGTTTCTACATTTTGGACACTATAGAAATGAATGCTGCCCTGAAAAGTGACTTCTCATTGAAGCGTCAGTTGTTTGAACCAGTCTGTGGCCTTTTAGAGTATCTGCTGTAACTTTTACTTCATTATAGCATTTCTATTTCAAAACACTATTTTCAAACAATCTTACTCTTTTAAGGTTATTAGAATATTTTCAATAGAATTATGCTTTTGCATGTAATTTATTTTAAGCTCATCTAAAGACCTTAATGATTTATAATTAGTAATTGTATCCCTGTCACTGGAATTTATTATATAATACATAGCATTTCAAAACAATCTTATTATAGTAATTTAATTATTATCATTAATAATGCTCCAAATTAATTAACCTGAAATTTCTTTGTTATCCTCAAATAAGTAAGTCCTCAGTATCTTCCCAAATAACATGCAGTGATGCTTGGAACAGCTTATTTATGAAAATTTAGTGTGAAGAAGGATTTAACTCTTACAGTATTATCAGTAGGATTTCTAGTTCTTTCTCTGCCCTTTTTGTTATTTCTGTAACAGGTGGGTATTGAAGAAAATCCTGGAACTGCAAAGGAACACTCCTCAGTACAAGTTAAACAGTTATTTTACTTCCTCAAGGATTGCAGTAATTCAGTTTGGCAGACAAGGATCAGAGACTACAAGCTGAGATTTAAGCAGTCAGTTTACCAGAGACCCATGCAACCAAGATACTGTAGTGCAGTCATGTATTTAATATATCCATTACAAACTGTAACTGGTATCATATTGTGGAAGCTTACTGCAGTTTATTTTCTTCCATGGAAACCACTTGCTCCCCTTAACTTGTCATTAAATGTGGACTATCAGTTCTGCCAGCAGGTCATCACAGTACAAAAGAAAAAAAAACAAACCATATAACCTTGGGGGTTTTTTGGAATGAAAACTGCTTACAAAAACTCACGATACCGAAAATTTCCAGCTCACTTCCACAATTTAGTAGGCAACTATAACCTGCCCAACAGTACTACCACGTAGCTGAAACTTAAGCAACCACACAGTTCTGGGCTATGCATATTACGTGTTACTGAGGGCAGGCTGTCACACTACCACTACAGGTGTTCTAAACACACACCAACACGAAAAAATAGAAGTAGTTGTTTTATTTCTTCTCTTTTCTGGTATGTCACTAAATGAGTTCACTAGTTATCCTAAATGAATGACTTGAATTTTTTTTTCTGGAAAAAATACCAGACCTGCTGAATGACATGAAGGATAGAAGGTGAGGGAACAGGGGAAGGAGAAAAACTAGAAAGAAGAAAAAATAAGAGGAAAAAAATGACTAAGCCCTTCCTCTACTGATGCTAGTAAGCTTTTAAATATGGTCATGATTGAAAAGAAGCTAGTGTCAATTAAATTTATCTGCTGCACTCCTGCTCTCTTCCTCATACATGGTTATATTTTGCCATCCCATCCCTTTATCGTACTTACTTTGTGCTAGCATTGGTTGTTGTGTGTAAACCCATGAAAAAAACCAAAACCCCCACATTTACTAGTTTATGAAGCCATGAAATTCCACTATAAACAGCCTACCCTTACATGCATGTATGAAATCTGAACCACTACATCATAACTGCAAGTTTAAATTGATCTCCCTTTTCTAAAAGATGTTGCTTTATAATTTTTCAAATAATTCTTCAGCTAGCTTGTTTAGCTCTTCTAAAGCAGGTAAGACCTGGAAAAATTCATCAGTGTTTTAGAAATCATAAGAAATGCAACTAGCCCTTTCTCATCTGACTGTGCTTTGTGGTAGAAGTGTTTTTCTGTGATTAATAATTAAGATCTGTAAATCCATGTGTATCTTACTCAAAATCTAAGTTTGGAGATGAATAATCTGACTACACTTTATTTGACTAGTACATAGAAACAAATCCATATAGAGATATATAATTTAGGAAACCTCATGTGCATGTCTCATAGACCTTACTACTCTTCCATCTTTTTTTAATTGAGTGGACTTAAAAGCACAAGGCAACAGACTCATACATGAATACCAATACAAATATAAAATGGAGGACAAATCAAATAAGTGTAGGTGATAAAGACATTTATGTGACATTATAAGGGATAGCAGGAAAGATAATACAGCTTATTCTTGGACAGAGAAAGTTTAGAAAAAAAATTAAAGAGACTGCTAGTAACAGATACTAAAAAAAAAGGCTAATATCAGATTTAGAAAACAAAACAAAATGAACATACAAACAAGCAAGAAACCCTCACCAAAACCAAACCAGAAACGTGGCAGCAAGTTTCCATTCATATTACAAGTATAAAGCAAAGAACTCAGAAAACAGTGGCTGATATAAACTATCAAAATACTTTTGATAAATAGCCACAGATTTTTGCTATCAATTGTGGACTTTATGAGTCCAGAAGAAAATAAGAATAATGAATGGTAGGGTACCCAACTTTAGGGAAATGCTAAGCAGTGAATGCGTCATTGCAGGACATTTATGGACAATATTTTTCAGCCACACTCATTACCAACTGTCGTAACTGCAGAGCTAGGAGTAGAAAATGAAAACATACTCTGTGCAAATAGAAGACTGAAAAATACAGTTTAATAGACTTCTAAAGAGTTTAACTTTTAATAATCTACACTATAGTTAATATTACAAGTAAAAAAAAAAAGAAAAAATCTTTTCACAGTTGCATCCTGAATATAAAAGGACTACATTACTATTTGAAAACCACTTAATAGTTCTTCCTCAAATTACCTTAATGAAATAATAATTGAACAATTAAAACAAGAAAAGCAACAGGGTATCTTGCTGCAGCGTAAACAGGTGGAAATGGCATAATTAATTTTCACATGTAAATAATGATCCACATAAATCATTTGAAGTTTCACTATAAATTATCTTTGACAGACGTGAATCATTAATATACTGCTATCCAATAGTTTTTAAACTCTATCTACTGGCTGAAATGATTAGTGCACATTAATATACAATCAACCAAATTTATTTTTCCATAAATCCTTTCCTACAGACACATATACCATACAGACACATACCTAACATCTGCAAAACTGGGACAGATATTTGTAAACACTGACGCACTACAAATTTTCCTCAAATACAAATATATTTTTTGGGCGCGTCTGCTTACTCAAAGTGCCCTCATCAAATTGAAGAGATGCTCCACTACCCCAATGCAGTTACTAAATTTACCAGCATAAATTAGAGTCCTTTTTTATTCAGTGAGTCAAAATATCCACTTGCCAGTGTCTGTGATCACTGTAGTAGCACAGAATAAAAGCACGAGTGCTGAAAAAGAGTTCTTTTAGATGCCACCTTCAGGCCTTGGTACTGGGAAACATGTTCCATACACTGTCAGTCACCATTGCTCTACTTTTTCTTACAGATCATTAGTTCTCCTCCCTTTGCACCCCAAATTGAAGAAAAAAGGTGTCAGTGTTGCACGTTTAGCACTGTCCTTCAAAAGAATTTATAGAATAAAAACCCTACCCATTTATTGGGTTTTCACACTAGAAAACTCAATGTGAGTAAGTCCTTTTAAGTAATCACCCCTTATAAGCTACTTTTAATTTTATCCATGGTTTCCATTATACCAGATACAGTCACAGGCTAAATGAAGTCCAGGGATGTGGAAATGAAGCTTCCTGTTCCCTGACCTCAGTTTGGCCACACTAATTCCAAAATGTTCTGATATTGCATCTGTCATTCAACTCCATCTGAAGGGAGGGTTACAAACAGTAGTTATCAGCAGTATCATGTTCAAGAGCACATCTGTTAACCTTTTTCTTTGTTTTTTTTTGAACTCTCACCAGCCACCTCAAATATCTGTTCTATAAATGTATTAAAAAATAAATTCAGGTTATGTTTTTACACCTGACGTAACAATCATGTGACGGATACAGGACACATTTTCAAACTACAAAGAAAAGGTAAGCTTCTCCTAAGGTGTCCATGTTTCTTGAGCAATAAAAGAGGACACAAATAAGAGGTCAGGACAGATAGGATAATACCTTCAGTCACAGCTTTTTCAGCCAAAGAAACTATGCATTCTTTAAAAGTACTAAGAATTTACTAATCTTAATTATTCATGTCATAGAAACACTCAAAATAAGAGGACAGGAATGATACCTCACAGGTTACATAATGAAATACCACAGCATGAAATCTGAACACAGACAGGTTCAGGGAACCAGAGACATTGTGCCAGCCTTTGATCCAGTCATGCATTCCCACTCATACCAGGGCTGCAGAACTCTTGCCAGTCAAAAGTCTGTGAGAACCCTGTACATCTTCTTGTACTAAAGCAAAATGAAAATTTAACGAGTATTTTTCTAAACTCCAAACAATCTGAGTAACACACGTGAATTCTGAATATTCACAACAAAGAAGTTGTAAGATCTTGTATAAATGTAACTCATAGATCTATCTTGAAAAATCGTATTTTTAACCTCTCTTGTGAAAGAAAACTTCTATCACTGCCATATCATAGTGCTTAAGAACACAGTTCAGATATTCTCCATTTTCTATTCATGCTCCTGATTTCTCTTTTTTGCAAGCACTAAAACCGGAATTTATGAATTTCATTATTTTAATTTTTGACCAATTTCTTCTAACACTTTCTTTCAAAATAACTTACACATCCTCAAGGCTTCAGTTTGGCAAATCATATGCTCACAATTTGGTGGGGTTTTTTGTTTTTTTTTTAACCTGAGTACTGAAATAGAACATTTTAAGTGGTTTGTTTCACTTTTGTTTTCAAACAACAAACACTAACTATTTTGACTCCACTACCAAACATTCCGGTAATTTTGCAGTTATATAATCTTTTACTTCAGTTACCTTTAACATCAAAAATGCCATTCCAAATTAAAATATTACTTTGATACCATTATTTCAATTCTTTATCAAACTCATTGGCAAAGCTCTGAAACTTCATTTCAGCAAACTTACTGTTAGCCAAAATTTTACCCAAGTTTTCCTAGTTGGCTCTCATCCATAAAATTGACAACTGTAATATCTCTTTCATTATCCCACTGGGTGATGATGAGCAACAGAATTATTCTGAACAAGAGAACAGAGGAATCCTTTGAACACATTCTGAGAATAATAATAACAATACAATATGCTTTTCCAACCCAAGAGTGATACTACTGCCTCCTTGAAGACAGCCACTTTACCATGATTTGATTGTTGTCTTATGAAACTTGCCTTGGGAAGCCTGGAACAGTATTACAAAAGCTAAGATGCCGAAAACTCCCTTCTTTTATAACTATATGGCCTTTCCTCTGGTCAGAGCAGGGAATCACCCTTTAAAATTTTCATCCCCACATACTTATAGACAATTTTATAGCCCACAGTTAATGTAGAATTTTTATCACTTCTGTAAATCTGTCTCTGCTAAGGAAATTCACAAATAATTTCCATTAAGTTCATCTCAGTGATACAGTAAACACAAATACAATGAATGATTTATTTTCCAAATCATTCATTAGATTCTTTTGCGCTGTCTACGCAACCTAAAACCTTAAAATGGTTTCTCTGTGTGCATTAAACTGCTGTGTCTAGGTAGTTCTTTAAAGGGTTCTTCAGTCTGCTCACATTCCAAATTGATGTTCAGTGTGGAAACCAACTATCCTAAACGCTGTCTATTTCACACACCACCAAGCTCTGTAAACACAGGGATGTGAATCACGAAAGTAGTGTACAAAAAACTCTGCAGTTTGAGCAAACAGTCTTGCTTCAGTTACTAGAGAGATGATATAAATGTACCTTATGAGTCACCCACCTGAGACGAGCCAGGAGGTTAATCTTGAAGTTTGCATAAGAATTAGATTACCAAACAGAGCTTTGCAGATTGACAGTTGCACAAAGCCAGACAAGCAAAACCAAACCAACTTATTTAGCTACAATTGCAGCTAACACTGAAATAACCTTAAGTACTTAATGAGATTATAATCTGTGGGATGTGAGGGTAGGGACCAGGTTGCAGGGAGGAAGGAAAAAGAAATTTTTTAAATTGACAAGATGCCTGCATGAAATCTACACCGCTTGCATGCTTTCTATGTACCTTGTCTGAATTCAGCTTTCCTAGGAATTTCTGCAAGATAACACTTTGGCACAGGGAACGATGAAAACATTGGCCAAGGATATAGACCGCTGCCCTAGAAACAGGACCAGAAATAAATTAATTTAGCAGAAAAAATAATAGCTTTTTCTTGATTAACACACAAAGGTACAGTTCCCAGAATTACTGCCTGTGAACCAAAGTTATGCTTGATACTACAGTTTCCAATGAGATGTGCCATATCTAAAAAAAAGGATAGAAAATCCAAAAAAGCATTTGAGAATATAATTTTTATGGTGTATATACCACTGACAGTTTTGATTTTACAGTTCCTTTTTTCAACCACAAAGGAAATGTCAAGTTTTATAAAAATTATAAAAAAAACCCCCCAACAACCTACTAAACTGTATTTCCAATTTTATACATTGATCTAGGTGTCTTTGTTGTGCTGACAGTAATCTGCATTTCATCTTTATCAGACTGACCGCCAGTGAGAAGCAGAACATTTAAAGAAGTTGCTTAACAAACTGTCCATTGTTAGAACATTGATGAAAGCTCCAGGTCTTAAGATACTGCACATGAAAACCCAAGCATGGAAAAAGTATCAAATAAAATGAAGATAAATGAAGATAAATGGAAAGCTAGTAAAGAAAACACAGAAATATAAAAGTAAAAAAAAAGTTGTATTTGCTTAAAAGTAACAGTAAATTGGAACAAAAGAAACACGCCATCTGAATGTAGTAGTCCTCGGTACACGACAGTCTCCAGATAGTGGGAACAATGTATTTTCTCAGTGTATCACTTCTTTAAAATGTTAACACTTCATGAAGCTAAAGGTGGTCTGGTATTTCTTAATGTTAAATAATTTTACACATGCCAAATTACCAGCAAAAAATGTTCAGTTAATGAAGGCACAAGTTACAGAAAAAGAAACTGGTAAACTTTTAGGTTCTAACCTTATCTAATTCTCTCAAAGGTAAAATCCTTTCCTGT
This sequence comes from Machaerirhynchus nigripectus, assembly GCA_013397975.1. Classification (NCBI taxonomy): domain Eukaryota; kingdom Metazoa; phylum Chordata; class Aves; order Passeriformes; family Dicruridae; genus Machaerirhynchus; species Machaerirhynchus nigripectus. The sequence goes on along the minus strand of VZRQ01009446.1, from coordinate 1,345,914 downwards.
GGTCCTCCAATCAGATTTATCCTTACAAGAACATGGTTTCTCTCCACTGACAGACCATCAATTATAAAAACTCTGTGGAAAAAACCCAAACAAAACATAAAAAAACTCCAAAAATTAGAACTGCTTTGATTTACTGACTGTTTAATTCAGAAAACTTTAATAAGCAAGAATATTTTGAGAAATAGACTTGAATTAAAGCACAACCTGGAATACACATAGGCATAAATAAACAGAAACATGAAACATTTTGAGATGTCTCCAAACACTGTTCGAACTTTGTTCTTCCCTACCTACTACTGATTAGAAACATCTGAGCAATTACTGGACTCAGTAGAAAATTTCACAAGTTTTGTTATTTCACATAAAAATTATATAATTAGGGCAGTGACAATTAATGGACCATCAAAATTTGCTCCTTATTTGGCCTACCAGTATACTACTTCTTTCACAAATAAGCAGAGTTATTCATTATTTGAAACATAGCCAACTTGCTGTCTGAAGTCACTGTGCGGCCCAAGGTACAAAATTTTCGAAAGCAGTAAAATCCAGATTTTATTCACCAAGATTCTTAAGAGAAATTTTGCCATAGTAAGGAAATAGCAGGTTTCACCTTCAAATAGTAAGTAACTATCATCTTCACCTATACTGTTTGACTTACATTCTGAAATGGTCCCATATAACATACAGTAACAGGAAAATACTTAAAACACTGCATGCTGTGAGAAAGGAAAAAATGTCTGTAACTAAATGACTTTCTGCTTCTGTCCCCAAAATATTTTTTTCCTTTTGAAAGTATGTGCTGTGCAATTTTATTTAGAAGACAGCAGTGGAAAGTCATAGAAGCTGAAGAGTTGACTAAGCTACAAATAAACTGTTGGGAGTTGACAAAGCTACAAACCAAACAATAATAAGAACAACAACAAAAACAGTCCCCCACAAAAACCCCGAAGTACTGATGATCCCTTTAATTCATGAACACTAAAACAATACCCTGACTTTATATTAAATACGTAACAATAAAAAACAATATAAATTAAAAGGCATATTGACATCCACAAGTTTTGAACACTTTTTGTTTAAGGAACAACATAAGAGTGGTACAAATAAAAAGTAGAAAAAGAATTGCTTTTTTATTTCTTTTGTTTTTGGGGTGAACATGGGAGAAAGAGAAGACTTTTGTATCTTTTCATAATTTAAAACTTCTGGCAAACCTGCATGTAAGGAAACTTATGGACATTAGAAGCCAGCTTAAGTGAAAGCATTTGTATGTTTAAAGCCACTAAGGCAGTCACGTGTTTGTTCTCAGAAGAAGAGTTTGATAGTTAAAATAACATTTACATCAATCACTTCTTACCCTGGTCCTTCTGAAGTTTCTGTGACATTTTCCTCTTGAGCAGTTAGTAAAACTTGTGACACTTTGTACTGAGTCTCCAAGAGTAAAAGGGTATTGAGCTCACAGCACAGCACATTTAACAGCCTGCAGAAGGACACATTGAAATGATAACCCATCAGTCAGGACTCCAGTAACGCACAGTAAGACAAGAGTGAACATGTTTATGACATCTAGCAATGGAAGGGGAGGGCAGAAAAAACAACAAAAAAACCCACTTGAAGTGTCCGACAAAAACGCAGACATAACTCGTTCAGGCACACTCTTTTATATCCTTTTTAGCCACTCAAGTGGCACAACCTTAATCAAACAGGAAATGGCTCCCAACAGATTTTTTTGTGTGCACTGAACAACCAGAGAAAATACCCACTGGTCAGCTCAGTCTGCTTTTGAGTTTACATCACAGTATGGCAAAAATGACGCAGGCTTAGCAAGACATTCCACATGAACTGTAAGGAAATTATACAATAACAGGCTGGTAAGGCAACTCAGAGTCAGGCTGTCTGAAGTGGGAGGAAGGCAGGGCGGTAAAAACAGTATCTTTCCTTTAGAAAATAGGCTTTTAAGCCCTTCTGTGTAATTGAATTTAACACAGTTCAAAAGCAATGAAAGATTTAACACGTAACAACCAAAAAATCTGCTGGGTTAGGGTTTTTTCAGAGAAACACAAATGGTAAATGAAATTAATAATAAAAAGTACACAAGACAGTGCATTATATACAATTTTCTTTCATAAATTTGGGGCAAATTAAGAGGGTAAATACTTCGATATATTTTCATATCAATCTGAAGAAATCCAAATCATATTACTTTTTCTTTCTAATCTAGCCATTCAAAGACAGCAACAGAATAATTTCATTGAGGGTTTCCAGTTCAAGGAAAACAATGTAACTGAACATTCTTGTTACTGGTTTTATTTCCTGTTTTAACACAGTCATAAAATGCAATATAAATTAAGTCTGATCAGCATTATATTTTGCATTCACATTAGACTTGATATGAACTAGAAAATACACTGTTTTAAATTCATAGTCTGTTAGTCAAAGCTTATTTTCTTCCCTGTAATTCCCAATATGCTTCTACTGACAACAGCAAAAATTCATAAGCCATTCTCTCAATAATTTAACACCTGCAAATTCATACAGTTGTGGCCAAGGATTAAACAGTCAAGATGAGACTATGTCTCTATAGGTTTTTTTCCTCTGGTTTTTTAATACAACTTGATCTGTTCAGTTTCAGTATTCTTCAGGTTTTATTTCTTCTACATTAACTATTTTGTGAAATCAATTTCTCAGTACTTTTCTAAATCACAGAAGAAATAACGACAGTTCAACTACAACTTTTTATTATTATTAATTAGAAGAACAAAACAGAAAAGAGCACTGAAACCATTAAGAAGATGGACAGTTTCTTCCATTAAGTATAATATATGGCAAAGACCTGTTTACAGCAGTTAAGAACCACTTGGGAGATGACTGGTAGCTGAGAATGCTTTATAACATCTTATCTGGTAGGCAAGGCAGGGCAAAAAAGAACCATAACCAAATAAAATTAGGTAGATGGAATAGTCGTAAAATAAATGATAAAATATACAAGATCTAATGTGAGCAGCTGCTGCTTGGGCATCGAAGTGGAATTTTCACCTATATAGAAAGATACACTTAAAAATGCTATTATTGAAGTACAGGTATATTTGGTTAAATGTACTATTCCATTAATTACCTTCCACAGTCATAAATGTATAGACTAAGGTTTGAAATTTTAAAAAAAATCACATTTTACAGTGCGTATATTTGTAACCATGCTTGAATACAGCTACGGAGATTTTTCTTTTTTGTTTGTTTTTAATTTCATTTGGAACATAAGAATTGGATCAGACTGTCTCAATATCTCATCTATAAGAAGTACATGCTTGTGAGAATGTATAAAACCTTTACAGATATAATACAATAAGATCAAAACATATCTTTTTGATATATATTTTAAAATTTTCTTTGGAAAAGAGAAGACAGAATTCCCAACCTGAATACTGCTGAAAATTGGAAGATACACTTTGATGAAGTTCTTGTACCTGGGAAGAACCCAATACAACAGAATGTAATACAACAGGCTGGGGGCCAATCAGTCAGAAAACAGCTCTGCAGTCAAGAACCTGATGGTCGATACGTTAAACACGAGCCAGAAACATGCCCTTGAAGGCCAACGTCATCCTGGGCTGCGTAATGAAGAGTGCTGCCAAAAGTCACTTTGAGGGAGGTGACCCTGCCCCTCTATTGGCACTAGTAAAGTCATACCTGGAGTGCCGAGTCTAGCTCTGGGCTCCCCAGTAACAGCATGGCATGGATGCACTGGACCAGGTCCAGCAAAAGGCCAAGAGGATGATTAAGGCTTGGGCCATCTGACATAGGGAAAAGCTGAGAGAGCTGACTGTTCAGCCTGCAGAAGAGCATCCTCAGGGGAGATCCTGTAAATGTGTATAAATATCAAACAGGAAGGTTTGAAAGTTGAGTCAGAATCTTCTCAGTGATACCCAGTGAAAGGATTAGATGCAATGGACATGAATTGAAAGACAGGAAATTCCATTTTAATATACCACAACGGTGGTAAAACAGTGGAACAAATTGCCCAGAGATACTGCAGGATCACCAGCCTTGACAACATTCTAAACCAGACTGGACACAGCCCTGAGTAATGCTTTGAAGTTGAACCCACTTTGAGCAGAGCAGTTACTACACAATCTTCCATCTCCCTTTCAATTCTGATTACATAATTCTGTGATCACTACTAATAAGATATACTATACACCCAGGAACAAATTGCAATATATATAAAATAAAAGATTATCTGAAGGCAGTCCTTTATAGAAGACTAATTAAAAAAAAAATCAAGAAATATCAAAATACATATCATAGTTGGGAAAATATGCTAGCAATAAGTAATTTTGTTCTGAATTCTGCATTTCCTGCCCTATCTTTCTTGAAAGGTGGTCCCTGGATTCTATCCCTTCAACTACAGTTTCACAACTAATACTTCACTGTAGAAATCCCTAATCTAAAAGAAGGCATTCTAACTAGTATTTTGTTCCACAGAATATCTCCCTGGTTTTGGTATGTGGAATCATAATGACTTCTTTAATTATGACAGAACAAAAGGTCCTTTGTGGGATATAAATCAGCTAGTAAATAAACCTTGCTAATTCTTATATTGCCTCTCTAAATTTTTGTGCCTGAAAATAATATAATTAAACTGCCCATGATTTACTCTGAATTGCTAAAAATGCATATGATGAGCTTATTAACATACTTCTCAATATTTTTTCAGTGAGTTCCTTTTAAGAACACAAAGCATATGTCCTTTGTTCTTTTACCCAACATCAAACTATGTTGCTCTCAAACAGGACCTTTATTATGGTAAACCCAGTTCTATTTTTCTGCAGTTCCCACTACACCACCATATACTATTCTTCCTTACTTTCATAATATATGTTCTTTCCAAAGCCACTGTGATGTTCTGTCCTCACTTCAGGGATATCTGCTAATGCTCAGCTGGTGGTGAAATATGGAAGATACTGTTCTCGAACAGAGCAGCTCTAACAGTCTGTGGTGGGTTGACACCAGTCAGCAACTAAGCACCCACTCTGCTGTTCAATCCCTCACCACCACTGCCTGGCCAGTCTCCGACCAATGAGACCTGCAAGACCAACCTCCAAGCCCCTCAGTTTTTCTTACTGAGTGGGATGTGACATGGTATAAAACATTCCTCTGGTCAGTTCAGGTCAGCTGTCCCAGCTGTGTTCATTCCCAACCTCTTGCACATTCGTAGCCTACTTGCTGGGGAGTGGGGATAAAAAAGAAAGCCCTGTAGCTGAGCAGTTGCTTGCACAGTTTCAGTGGAAACATGCTGTGTTACCAATACTCTTTTAAAAGTCACAAATTCAAAACACAGAATACATGTGGGGTGCTATTAAAAAACTTAACCCCATTCATACGTAGTCCAGCGAAACAAGATAAAATTCCATGCTATAAGCAGCACAAAATACCCACTATATAGGAAAAAGAAAGCAGTTCATTCAAAGTAAACTACACTACAATCTCAGTAATAGATGTGTGCATGCAGCATAAAATGGCCAGCTAAACACAAAAATGCTTACATTGATGGTACAGGCAGTGACACGATGCTGAATAGAGGACTAAACTGGTCTTTAGTGAAAGGTTTTCTTTTGGCTTGTAGTTACTGCCTTCTACAGATACAGGCATGGCTGAATCAGGTCAGTGCAAAATACACAGCATGGTATTTGTAGAGAGCTCCCTTGTGGGACAAGGTAAGGTGCCTTTTTTTATCTCTCAGGAATAAATATTAAAAACTGTAGAGCAATAAAACAAGACCTGGAACCTCTTTGCAGTAGCAGGACCACCTTTTCACTAAATGAGTATGTACAATAACAGTGAAATCCAAAGCAAAACTTTCATTAAACAATTTCACTGTCATCATCATGGGGGATAGCCTCAAAACATCAGACCCCACATTAACAATTTGATTTATTCTTTCTTATGCTTTGAGTAAGAGCCTAAACTTCAATGAGAATGTGGATCCAAACAGTGAGTGGCAATTACTATCAAGTGCCAGACCAGTAGACAAAGGCAATGCCTAACAAAAAAACCCCAAAGAAGTCGAAAGCCACTCAGTGAGTGTTGGTACACAAATGGCATTTGGAGGCTTCAGTCAAGCAAAGCTTTGCACACTGCCTTTGCAAACTGAACAAAAGGCATTAGCAATGAAAAGAAAGAAGATGCCTCTGCACTTGGTCTAGCTAAAGGATCGAGGGTTCTAATTGTCCCTCTGAGGGCAATGCGCGGTTTTGAAAAAAATAGGAGTTTCTGGATACAGAAGTTACACCTTTGGTGTCTGGGGGCACTGGAAGCTACTATCTCAGGGCAGTCACTTTTCTCCCAGAAAGAAAACTCAGGGACTAATATATTCCTTACAATGTTTTCCACATGAAAAGATTTTTAAAAGAGCACCTATACCACTTCAGCTACCCAATGCATGTACAAATTACATGTAATGAATGTGATTGCTAATGGTAAAAAGTTTCTCTAGCTAAACAGAAATGCTTTTCATGAGCATCACTTGCCAGCCTAGAAGACTCCGAAGTGAAGTGTTTTAATTTCCCTCAGCTAAGAAAGAAAGGCCAACAAACAAGTGACATCTGATCACAGGATCTACTGTTCCTATTTTATTAATAATGATTTGTTTTAAATGAATAAACCTAACAAACTTCTATTAACATATAAATTAGCAAAAAATTGAATTAACTGTGTAACTACATGATCACAGATAATGTGGAAGCATTCTCACATAATTCTGTTGCAAATCCCCATCACTAGTAGTCACTGCTAATTCAGATCCTGTCCCCTTTTACCTTTGGATTCTGCTACTCATAATGCTTTTTAATAAAGAGAAAACAGCATTATGTTGCAATCATTAAAATCACACATTCTCTTAGTTAACAATACACATAATGCAAGTACAATTAAGGAACAACCTACTTCATATGCTACCTCTATAAAAATGCAATTATATAAGGAGGCTGTTTACAATGCAGTTGACAAAAGTAATGGAGAAGAATGCAGGGCTGTTTGCTATTTGTATTTCCTAAACTCACAAAGTTATCTTTTGCCTATCACTTTTTTTTTTTTCATTTAAATACTTCACCTAGTAGTGCTCTAGATGAAATTTTGACGACCACGTACTGCTTTAAGGCAAATTTCAAGATTCTGATTGATTTTGATGTCAGTATAGTGTAAGCCATTTAAATTTGCTTTCCTTAATCTTTCTCTGCTAGTTTCTTGGGGTAACAGAAACAGATACAATGAATTTTTATAACTTTCTTCACCCATTTGGTAAGCAAGAAAACTGCATAATAAATAAAAAACATATTTACCATGATATTTTATATGACAAAGAAAATGTGACCTAACAAAGTCAAAATATTTATTGCACAAACCTGAAAATAACAAGCCAATATTCTTTTCCTATTTGCAGCAGACAGTAGCTTTACAATCCTGAGGCTGACACAGATGAGCATATGACTTAGACTAATACTTACAATTTTCCGTAATTCCACAGAAACAGAAATGCATTTATTCACACCGAGCATTGTAATAAATATTGGGTTTTCAGCCTTGCCTTACAGAAGCCTAAAATAAATCTATTTTTCATTGCAGTTCAAATTACACTTCTACAAAATAGGTTATCTTCAGGTACCTCTAATGCTAGGCAAAGCACATTGTGTCTTTAAAATTAAACAGTCACAATTTGCATATCTTCAGGAAATGGATTTACCCTCAGAATCTTCCAGGTATTTCCCTGCAGAAAGCCAAACTTGAACAGAGTACTTTCCTTGTTGCTTGGTGCCCACTAGCAGGAGGCATCTCAATGAACAAGTGTGGAGCTAACAAAGGTTCTTCTGATTCAGAATGTACACATAAAAGATCTTTTGACTTCACAATATTCAGGAGTTTTATTGACTCATGGTCAAAATAAGCCACTGGGGAAAAATATAAGAGAGCCAAAGAAAGAAAGGGTCTAGTCTTCCTCTTTAAAGTATTCAAATGCCCCTTACCGTCATATCATCATATACCCACAAAAAAAAAAAAATTCCAGGAACAGAGGAACAGTGTGTTATGAAAGTACTCTGTTAAGTAAATGGAATTTTTGCAATGCTGCCTGTAAACCAACTCTTATCCCCTCCCACTGCCCACAGCCTATGCATATTCCAGTAATGTTGGTTCTACTTCTGTTTTTGACTCAAGTCAACACTAATGGAGTATCTTTGAATTTATTCTGGAGTACTGATACTGTTTAGAGACAGGAACCTGATTATCAAAGGTACAAATTTTTACTCTGCCACACTTTAATCCAGCTAAAAATATGGTATCACTAACATTCACAGAAAACTCATTTTCTGAATAGAGGGTACAGCAATATGTAAATGCCTGAATAATGCTTTAGGCAAAGACTTTGAAAATATATATATTATGCATATATTTTCTTGGCAGGCTGGAAAAACTCAAAGCTCATGAATGTTTTTACTGTACTGAAATACTAGACAAGGTGCCTTGATAACATATCAAATCATCTATCTGAAAGATTCCTTTATTAATATAAGTTACAGAGATTCAAAGAGGGAGGTGGTGGCCTTAAAAGGGAGGTGGTGAAGACTTCTAGTGTCACATTTTAAGAAAACTGTTATTTCTCATATGCAGTATCTTTTCAAACCAGATCAATGGGTATACTCGTATCAGAGAAATAAAGCTGATCATTAAATGAAGAAAATACTCTGTGTTTAGTATGTTAAAAAATTATGTAATTACTGCTTCAAATTTCCTTTCTCTAGGATTTGTGCTCTGATGGCAAGTTCAGAACCTTCTAAAACAGAAAGTTCTGACCACTGAGAATTCTTACGTTAGTTTCTATGCATCCAGATTTTCAGCCTGTACAAAAGAGTGTCTGAGACAGCTTTCAGTGTTCTTTTATCAACTGATATTGGCCAACTGGGAGACTTCTCGATTCTAAGTAAGTGTAAATCTGCTTTGAAGTTGAAAGCTGAACTGACAGTTTGAAAATCTTTCTATACACAAACTAGGAACTGTCTATATACTTGCACATATCTATTTCTCTCTCCCACTTCTTGCCTAAGGTTTTCCTTTAATAAATAAATAATAACGATAATAACACCTTTTTTTTTTTTTCCCAATTAGCTTAAAAGGACCTTCAAATGAATAAATCTCATCACAGAAACACACAATAGTGCAATTAATGGAATACCAGATCACTGTCTGTGAAATTATTCCTAGGCCATCCTAGGCCAAAATACTTCCGAGAACTTCAAAACAAACAAACAAAAAAAACCAAACCAAACAAACAAATTAAAAAAAAAAAGGAAAAAGAAAGGCGAAAACCCCCCAAAACAAGAAAACCAAAGCAAGCACAGTTTTGAACTTAGCTACAGCTTGCTGTGGAGCTGAGTATTTCACCCTTGACCACACAGGCCCTAATCTATATGAATTTACCATAGGGAGTATTCTTTAAAGACTAAGAGATATTGGCTATGCACACTGTATCTAGCTGCCCTATGTTTTCCCTTTGATTTCTATTGCATGCACACCACGTTACAGAGTGGTTAAGCTTGAAAAGGAAAGTTGACAGAAGAGCCTCTACCAGATTGTCCTTCAAAATTAGAAATAAGAATTCATACTTATCCAAAATAAACTATCCACCACAGAATGCAGTAATAACACTACAGACATAAATATTTACACCTGCGCATTTTGGATCAGACTGTGGAAATACCTATGTATTTAAAGTTTTATACGCAATTACACAGATAACCAAAATCATTTAAGACACTGAAGCTCAGTATACACATGAAGGAAAATTTAGTTCTAAACTGCAGAAGTTGTTTAACATTCAAGTAAGTAAATGTGTAACTGTTTCGAACAACAAAAGTAGGACCTTGCAGTATAACCTGTAAGTTAAACAGATCTGAAGTTCAGCACTCAGCTCTGCGTAAGCCACATGTATAAATATAGAGTGTGTGGCTGTGTAGGTCTGTGAACAATTAAAATAATGTGGGTTTGGTCTAGCAGAAATGTTTCTAGAAAAACTCTTCACAAAACGGTACTGTTTTTCAATGCTGCAATTATTGCAAACACCTAAATATTTTATTTCTACATAACAGCAAAGAGAAATGTAGATCTTTTGCTCTAATTTCCACATTTTCAAATCTGTTAAGCATCTAATATTCTTTGATCTAACTGCTGCTGAACTTAGAACTCTTGATGGAATTTGGTCAAGGAGCAAACTAACTATACAAGGTGAGGTTCATTTTACTGAACATGGATGTCTGCAGTCAGTAGCATTTACAGGAAAGATCACGGAACTTTAAAATTAACTGTATGCCTCTTACATTCACATAATATAGGCTACGGTTTCTTGCAAGTCTTAATACTCTAAATTAAAGTTTTAATACTGTAAATCCTGACTTAGAAGGGCCCCATCAGGATTGAGTCCAACTCCTGTTCCTGCGCAGGACACCCCAAGAATCACACCATAGGCTGAGAGCGTTGTCCAAATGCTTCCTGAACTCTGTCAGGCTTGGTGCTGCGACCACCTTCCTGGGGAGCCTGTTCCAGTGCCCAACCACCCTTTACTTTAAACTGTAAAACATCTCATTTTCTCTTGATCCTAATTAAATCAACGGAAGTTCTGTCAAGTTTTCTATGGAGTCTGTCTAACCCTAAATGAAGAAAAATGTTTTATTTTTCAAATTTCATCTTAAGACTTCTCATTCCTATACAAACTAGTGATTTCCTCCAAAGCAGCATTTATAACTTCTGATTTATACATCAAAATCATGCATCTCCCAACTCCAATCTCTGCCATTGTTCATCTCCTCCATGCTCATCCAGATCAACAATTGATATCTTATGGTTATTCATGAAACAATTTTACTGTGATATCAAAGTATAAATATGGCTGCAAAAAGCTAATGTTTCAAAATGTAATCAATTGGGCTGTATCTTGCTCAAGCAAGGTTATCAAGGTTTTCCATATTATGAAGTACAATCCAATAGATCTTTTATTTCAACTGCACAAAATAAGTGCATAACAAAAATGCGAATTCAAGGATTTATATATTCATCCTTGGAAAACAATAAAAATGCATAAACTAATTCCTATGTTAAAATTATAAAGCACTGAATATTACAAAACAGGAGCATAACAGTGTGAGCATCTTTTAAGTGTATCTTCAGGTTTTAGAAATATTTGGAACCAAACGCTACTCTTCTCAAACTAAGGTTTTGTGAAATTGGTGATAATTAAACAAATACTTAAGAAAACAATTTAAGTACAGGGAGACTACATAAGCCACACTGACATAAACATAGTAAAAATAATTTATTTTAGTATTTTGGTGTACAGTGGATGTACAACTTGTTTTTTACAGTCAAACAGGCAAAATAACATGCAATTTCTATCACTGCTTCTCACATTACAATATATCTATTTACAGATAATAAGATTAGATTCATCACTGCTCTCATTTTGTAGCCCATTTTTAATTTAATCTTCTCATGCTAAAAAGGGGGGGAATTTCACCCTTAAACATAATAAAACCCAAACAATGTTATCTTGTCAGAAGTAACATGAGCATGTTACATCCTACTTAGTTAATGTGACCACAGAATAAAAAACATGCATCTTACCTCAGACCAAATATATGGGATTGTTCATAATTGAATAAGGAATGAATTTTAGCTTCTGAGTTCAAAATTATAAGCCTGTCAATGACATCCTGTCAAAGGAAGAGAAATGTAGAAAACCATGCATGCTTTTTTAAATTTATGCACATCATAGTTTCATAAGGATATTTACTATTGAATGAATGCTATTATTAAAACACACACTGAAATTATTTCTGTAACAAGAGGTGTTTTCCACACAAAAGTCAATGGCAATAAGAAACCATGTAGAAGGTTAGGAAAGAAAAGTCTGTTAAAAAATAAAAACATACAAAAAGATCCTTGCATATCAACTATCCTAGTTCTTCAGTATTAAAGCACAAAAAAAAAGTTAAACTGGTTTTTGTATGTTTGAAATGTGTACATGTCTATTTCAAAGAAGAGAACAGAAAATCCTTTAGTATAACAACCCTTTCTCATGCAGGTTAGTAGTACATGCTTCAAGGTACACCCATCTAGTCTCAGTTTAGCAAGGTTTGGCTCAAATGTTGAGGTTTACACCTTTCATCCTAGAGCATCTCATGTAACAGACAATAACTTGTGGCTGCTTCCTACTTCTTCCACAAATCCAGTCTAATTATCTTCCCCTCTGGTTCACTGCATATGCAAACTGCTTCTGAAGAAATAATTTCACTAAAAAACTAGGAATGAACAAAAACATTCAGTGATGTTTTCATCTCAGAGACAGATTGCTGTGCTATGGTCAGAGGAAACAGTTTACAAAATCCTTACTAGCTTTATTTAATCTCTATTAAATACAAAGTTTTATTTTCTCCACATTTAAGAAGTACAGTTTCAGAGACAGCAGAGGGAGTTATTATTCACCTAATTAGATCAATGAGTCATTTCAATAAGATATGGTGGGAAAGTTAAGACCCGTACTTTCATGAAATCAACAAAAGCTCTGGTTTTTAACAGAGAAAGTAAAAATCATGAGTAAAACTCACAATAGTAGAAAAGAAGTCTAGAACTTTTCAAAGTAAACTGTCTTCATAAAATGCATCTTATTTAAAATACAGTGAAAGCATATTTTTCCTATTAGATTTTTGGGGCTGTGGGGGAGAGAGCTTTTTCCATATACTATATTCACAATCAAATTCTCAATTAAAAAACTCAACTTGGTCCTCAAGGCTGTTCATAATATTGAAGATGCAAGCAATTGATTTTTATGGGATTTAAGATTTTTTTTAGATATTTGTACATTCAAAGAGTTAAATGCTAAGGGATATTTCTCTGGGAACAAGCTCCTTCTCTCATTTATAAATCAAAGCTTGGAGCTGCAAAAGAGTACAAAGAGCAGGCACAGTGAAAGGACTACTGAGAAAGGAGACCAAGCTCTGATTTGGGATTTTAGGAAGGAAGGTAATGAACGAGGTTTAACACAAGATTACATCCAAAAAAAGCTGCAGATAGATCTGCATTGCTCAGCTACAGAGCATAGCTTAAATATTACAGGTCAGATATCAACTACTTTGAATACCTAGGAAAAACCATCTAAGATTCTCCAGAATCACTGAAGAAAATCACCTCTTTTAATGTCTTTCAAAGCTACACATCTAGAGGGTACTATCCAAACTAGATCCCCTGAATATATGTACTGAAGAAACCCCCAAAGACTGAAGGCAGGGAGAGAAGAACCGTCATTTATGTGTTCCATTTTCTAAAATAATTTTACATGCCAAACACAGGAAAGAGAAATCTTGCATGTATTAAGAAAAATTTTCCAAAGGGCACAAAATAAAAACCTGAATTAGTCTACAGTTAAAAGTAGTAAAAGCTCAACTGACAATCTGTGCAGTCAATGATGCAGCTAGTCAAACAAAAATAGAAAGGAAGTAAAAATGTTTTAATCCTGTGTATTCAAGAAATAAAGTGTATACAAAAATGATTAAGTTCTGTGCATTAGCAAACATAGTTTAGCATAAACAAGTCAGATTCTGGGGCAATGTGACACAATTCAGAAACAGAGAAAAAATAAGGCACACAAAGTAGTTAGGTCTTCCAATCAAATCTTCTAGTGGCACAGAAATTGCTTTTACTTTGCTTTCTAGCTGATCAAAATATTTTATCTTTTGCTTTCTGCATTCACTGCCCAAAAACGTAGTGATAACCAACCTGTATCTCTGCTTAAATTCGAAAGTTTTCTGAGTACTTTGACTCAGCCATTCTTCACATAATTAATCTTCTTCACATAATTAATGTTAAATTAACATTAGAGGATCTGACTACTTCCTTCCTGTTAACTACATAATCTTGGATGCCTATCTTACATAGCTAGACATATCTCTATCCAATCTTGGATGTCTAGGCTTACAAAATCCACTGCTGCACAGTAGTTAAGTGAGACAAGCCTCATCCAAAACATCTTTATTTCCTCAGGGAACTTTGCACAGTTGTAGCAGTACTGGCATTTCCAGAAACTAGAGAATTTCATAAAAATACTAAAGTGCCTCAAAAGCTAAAACAACACTGGCTTTCAAAAGTTACAAAAATCATTCTTGAGATCTACCACAATTTGAATGCTCTCAAATATTTATCATCTTCAGCATACATCTATCTTCCTTGTCCCCAGTGCCTTAAAAAATTTGATAACTGAACAAAGCTATCCATCGGTGAACACACTAGCATTGAGTAGATTGGAAAAATGAAATTTATCATGCAATATCCTCCTGAAATCATCAAAACAGTATTGCAAAAAAGAACTCAAAAATCCCTTCCGAACATAACATACATTATGATAAACTCCATCTAAACAACTTAAACTATCACCATCCAGAGCCTGTGCTAAAAAACCACTTCAATATAACAGCAATTTAAAGTACTAACTCATTAGAAAAAAAATCTGATTTTAAGTGCCACACAAGGTCACAAGTTACTTGTCTGTGCTTTGTAGATGAGAAAAAATCTGTAATTGACTGCAGTTGGATGATTGAACACAAAATAATGCTAAATACAGAAATGATGAAGCTATTTTTCTGAAGCATGTCTTAATCAGTAGCTTTCCCATTACTGATTTTTTCCTTTGTGTGAATCATGCATCCTATTAAAAAAATAGCCCGAGGAGTGCAAATTTTGTGTTTTCATTTTGTTGTTTCGTTTTTTTTTCTTTTATTCTGTTTAAATCCACAGATAGTGTGGTAGAGGAATGCTATATAAAATACAAGTATATGTATTTTCCAACATTATCCAGTATGTAACTGCATGCACGTACAAATGTGTATCTGCATGTTACTTTTTTTCCATGAAAAAACACAATTCTGACAAGTCAGGAAAGGTGATCTTTAAATTAGGCATCAAATTTTATATTCCCTTTAAGACTTCAAAATGAAAATTTAGGTTAATATGAAGTGATACGTGCATATACTGCCCTCATGCTGTATATAATACAAAATGCAGAAAAATTAAAAATCTTTCAGTAAGAAAAAAACTTAGTCTTTTACAGCATTAACATTTTTTCAGGAAGAAACATCTTCAAAGAAGTATTTTTCTTTCAAAATACTTACAATTATATCTGTGGGTACTTCACGGAATGAATACATGGGTTTATTTGGTATATCTCGTTTACTCAGGAGCTCAAAAACTGCTGGGTAAGTGAGCAAATTTACCAGAAACAAAAAAGACTAGAGAAAGAAAAAAAAGGAGGGACAACAGGGAATATTAATCAGTGAAGTGCAACTAAGTAAGTGTTAGCAATTATTTGCCATTTACATTAACTTCGTTCTTATCCTTTACAGGCTGAACTTGACATAAACAGACCTGCCCAAAATAAGACTGCATACCCTGGTAGGCACCTATTGAATCTAAAAGGGCAGCAGTGTCTGAAGTATCTATTATCTATGAATTGTAAAAGCAATTTTGAAAATTAAAGTATTCATTACCACATCATTCTAAAATTTAGAGACACAGAATACTCTAAAACACATCACTCTTCCTTATCTTATTACAGTAATCTGGATATAAACTGATGGCCAGCACTTAAGACTTAGTTTTGTCATGATTGTTATTCATTATTTCATAGTTAATTCTTGGCATTGTGAACTGCCATACAACACAAGAATCCTTTATCAGTCATCATTTAACTAGTGTATTATACCAAATTTGACGCATGTGCCAAGAAGCAGGTATAGTTGCAATAAAAATTTACAGAAAGGTATGTATCATCCTATCTGAACCATGGCACTGTTTCTTTCCAGGCAAAAATAGAAGATTAAATAATTTCTCACCTTCTGACAACTTTGGTCAATAGGGTCAACTGGAGTAGATTTGGGTTGGGTTATTCTCGAATCATCTTTTCCACACTCCAAAAGAGCCCATAATTCAGTTACAAGTGCCTTTATAAATCCTAAAACAAATGTTTGTTCTAATAATGAGTTTCCTATTAAAAATATTTTACACCACAATTCTAACCAAGATTCTCAAAGTTCTGTATACTGAAGGCTGAAATTTCACATCACAGATTGCCTGAGGGTTACTATCCCTGCTATTCTCATTCCTTAAGTCAAAATTACCTTTCTAGAGCAGTCTGCTTATGTTCCATCTACAGTCTGCAGCAATGGTTTCCAAAGACTATTACACTAGAGTAGGATTATATTTATATCTCTTCTAAGTAAATGAGCTTCTGACCTTCTTTAAAAACCTTTTTCTTTCTTAACTGCAACAGATCAAGGCTTAGCTAGTATTGTCTCTGTGGTTCTGAAAATACAGATTCACTATAACTCATTAATAAATTTAAACATACCACAATGAAAAGGACTGAGAAAAAACTTTTAAGAGAAGCACTACTAGCTGAATTTAAATTGTTAAAATTTAAAATGTTAAATATTTAAATAGAAGAGGTAAAAGCCTTCTAACTCTGAAACCTTCAAATGTAAGTTATAGGCGTAATAGAAACTTTACATACATTACACAAGCTGTGAGTGTTGAAAATCAATGCTGATTATTTTTGGTATATCATTTTTCTATGATGCCACAGGGCACCAAAGGGCCATAAGAAGCAATTTGGCTGAAAACCTTATAACAGGACAGCTGGGGAACTCCTCAGTAGATCTGCTCCCTGCTTTCTGAAAAATCCCAGAGGCATAAATAGTAACTAACAATCAATTTCCTTGACTGGCAGAATTTGCCTGCCTTTCACCACTTCTGGATACTCAGAGAGATGATTTGCAACTTTTGTACCTCATAGACTTTCTTGGCAACTTAAGACATTACCTTTATTTTATTGATGAGATTCTGGTTTTAATATAATGACTACCTGGACTGCTGATAATATGGTAACAGTTGGGTTATCTGACATTGACTCTGAAGGGACTTTGTCTGAATTGACAATTCTTGTAGCACAATCTCATCTACATCTTATTAATGTATAACTACAGCAATGACATTCGGGCCTTTGCAGTTCCTCACCCTTTGAGTAGTCAGTAACCATGGAAATGTACAGAAAAATTACAGACATAACAGTTATTAATTCTGATCTGCAGATCAATAAGAAGCAGGTGCAAACTTATTTTTAAACAGTATAAATGTCTTCATACACATATAGGAAATTTCTGGAAATCCAAACCAGTGAAGTAAAGATTTTGCATACTATCAGAAGAAAAACCCTAAAATTCTGCATCAATATTAATGAATGACTTGAAACCTGGGGAGAATTAATTCCCATCAAGAAGAAATTAACAGACATTTAAGAGTCTTTGTTAATACTGTGTAATTATTTTACACAGTTGATCTTTTTTAACATCTTTCTCACTGTCTTTTTCTAAAACACAAGACTACAGCATGTAATTATTCATGAAAACATTATTCTTCAATTTACCTGAATCCTGCAGAGCTACTGCAGCCATTGGTGTTGTTGCCATTTGTGTAACAATGATTCTATTTCCAAAGTCTTCATATTCATTTGTCTGTTGATAAGAAGTATAAAAGTGCAGTATTAGTTATTCAGAAGGCATGAAACTCTCAAATGATCTCTTAAATATTGATCTTTCTTACGCTTGTTTACCGAATTTAATCCACTTTATATTTAGATTTGAAGAGTTCAGAGATTTTATCCCCTATAGACTTACCAGGGTCAGATTCCAAACCAAACATCTTTATCAAGTATCTTATAAAAATTTAAACACAAAATACTGTGGTTGAGACATGCTATATGAGCAAACAAAACCACTAGTATTATAATGTTTTTGTACACATTGAGTAGGATGCCTGTGGCATTACTTTTTTTGTCCTAAAAATGCGTATTATCTGACTTTTTGATTATATTTCAAGCATTGTCTAGCATATTTACATTTCAACATGACCTACCACCACTGTCCGAAAAAAATTGCACTTAGAAGAAAAGAAAAAAACTGTTTTCCTAGCATTTCAAACTTTACAGTAAAAATTAAACTGTACAGACTGCAATGCTTACCTGGATTTTTTTTGATAAACTGTTAAACATAAAGTTCACACAGTCATTCATGGCACCTGTACTATGAAGCAGAAATAGCCCTTTGGGTGTAGTAGAAAAATTTAGCAAGGCATCTAACAAAGTCTCTTCCCATAACAAACTGCAAGAGTAACAAAATAGTAATTAAAAATGATATGTAGAAAAGCATGGGAAAAAAAGAACAAGTACAATTTCTAACTCTGAAAAACAACAGTACTTTACTCACTGGACTCTATGCTTAATTTATAAGTTTATGTTAACTTAAAAAAAGCATTTGGGAAAAAGATAACATACTAGACTGTATTTTGTGTGAACATTCAAACTCAGTATGGCAAAACTAAGATTAGGTAAAACATAGAAGAGAAAGATGATGTAATGGGGAACCCAAAAGACCTTTGCTATCCTTAAACATAGGTATGACTTACAATCTAACTCTAGACAGAGTTAACTCTAACATCTTAAGATATTAACGTGGCAGTTACATGTTGGCAGAACAGGCACCTAATTTCTCCACAATGTAAAAACACTATGAGGAACTCATATTTGATGAGCTAAGGGTTCCTGCAAGAAATTAGTACAGAATTATGAAGAAAGGTGCTATATTTACACAATAGCTTCACATACTAAGAACAGTAAATTGAAAATCAACACTGCCCTGAATTTTCAGACTCCCAAATATTTGTGTATTTCTCATCTTAATGAGTACAAACTTCTATAAAGGGACATTAAGTTTCAGTATAAAAGGAAGAACACCTTTCACTTAGTATGTATTAGGCTTTCAGCCAAAATGCTGCCAATCTTGCTACATAATATTTTGAAGGTGTAAATATGATTCAGCAGAACAGCATTTTAAATTAGCACCACATCACAGGTGTAAGATAAACAGACAGCTATTTTGTTCTGTGCTTTCCAAATCACATTTTCCTCAAACCAAATTCTTTAGTCAGAGAGAATGAACTCTAAGTCAATTTTACATATATTAGACACCACTCTTTAAGCCATGGAAGTTCTCAAAGGTGAGGAAGAATTCTGCAGCTCTACTGAAACCTATGCTAGGATGGTTTCTCTACCTACCACTATCCTTTTGGCAGAAAGACAGTCCTGGGTTTGGCTGGGATAGAGTGTGTTTTCCTCTAAGTAGCTGGTATAGTGCTATGTTTTGGATTTAGGATGAGAATAATGTTGGTAACACACTGATGCTTTAGTTGCTGCCAAGTAGTGTTTATCCAAGTCAAGAACTTTCCAGCTTCCCATGCTCTGCAAGTGAGCAGGTGCACAAGAAGCCATGACAGAGCACAGCCAGGACAGCTGAAACAAACTGGCCAAAGGGATATTCCATACCATGGGAAGTCATGCTCAGTATACAAACTGCACGGAGTTGGCCAGAAAGGGCCAATCTCTGTTGAGGGATGAGCTGGGCATCGGTCAGAGAGTGATGAGCAATTGTGTCTCACTAGTTTGTCTTATGTGTTACTTCTCTCTCTCCTTTTCATTACTATTAATGTTATTTTTACCATTAGTAGTATTACTAATATTATTATATTTTACTTTGTTTCAATTATTAGACTGTTCGTATCTCAACCCATAATTTTTTTTTTCCTGATTCTTCTCCCCAACCCATTGTGGTATTTAGCTGCCAGCTGGAATCAAACTACCACAAAGACATGCGGTTACAAGATGTCTCAATTGAGATTAAAGTAGCAGTGTTCACACTTATAGACATGCAATAATTAAGTACCAAGTTACCTGGTTTTTGATTCTTGACTTATTGATGAAGTGGAGTCTGCATCAGTTACAGGAGTAGGTACTCTTTCTGAAAGCAAACTTGTCTGTAAAATGAAAAATAAATAAATGCCTCTCTACTGTTTATTTACAGCATTTTTTAACTTCAGATCTTGTTCATTCTCGTTATACACAAAAGAAAAAAACACAGTGATCAGGTTGTAGTCTAGTCTTTAGCACAGAACACACTATTCCACTACTTTTTTTTTATTCCAGAAAAGCTGATTTTTTACTTCTTTGGGTATAAACAATTTTAAAGCTAGTAGATTTTAATTTTTTTTTTATTGGAACTCTTAAATAAACCTCTTTATCTTCCAACTGGAGAATCCCAAATCAAAAACTCCCATTTAAAAGAAAAAAAGGAAAAAAAAGGAAAAAATTTAACACAGGTCTTAACTCCATTTCTGTCACAGGTAATGGAAATAACAGCCTCTGGAGTCAACAACACAATATTAAACTTAATAATTCTACCACTTTTTTTTAATTTATAAATTATATTAATTTATCTATATTTGTATGGATGTGATTACAGCTACAGACATAAATATATATACATACTTTTGTATTTGATCGAGTTATCATTTTAATTATATTTGAAAATAACTGGTATGAAAGACTGCATATTTATAATTGATTAAGGTTTTTTATGTTTATAGGATAAAAAGCAAATTACACCATTGAAATAAAATTGAGCAGTTATTAATTTTACTGCCTTATACATATGGTGTACGAAATCAACAAAAGATTCTTCTATTAAACTAGTCAGTTGTATTGTATCTGGTGTTTCCCTTTTATTATCATGTATATAAATTCTGTCTCAGAATTTCATCAGAATCTGCCAAGAAAAAAAAAGAATTTCTTTCTCCATCGGTCTTAAAACTCCAGGGGACATGTAAAAGAAAAGGATACAAATTTCCAGTCCGTCCATTAAAAAACTGACACTACTTCTTGGAAAGAGTCCACCATACTCCACCATTTTTGCTACACTATAAATGGTATGATATTTTATAAACTTCAGATGTTTTAAAATTGAACAGTGACAGAAAATAATTTAAAAAGTAGTAAGATGGTGGAGTTGACTTTCCTGTAGTAACTCGTTGATTCTTGAAGGCAAGAACATGTTGATTCTACTTCAGTTTATATTTGACTACTAAAGTGATGTGAAGAAACATTTTGTTAGCTCAACTTAGATTTTATTCAACGCATTCATGTCTTGTATGTATCAAGACAATTTGTCTAAATTATGTTCTATACCATAATAAGGGATGTTAATGTGGAAAGAAGTCTTCGTACACGTGTAAATGCTGTGGTGTTTTAGAGGAAGTATCTGGAAATGCCCATCAAAAGCTTTTAACAGTCTGCCTGTGATAAAAACTCCTGCCTGGCACTTCTCATTATGGTCTCATGAGAATATTTCAATGTCACCTCACTATTTAACAAATGTTTGAAATCTTTTTTTTTCTCTGTATCTTCTACTGAAACAAACCAGTTTAACTAAAAATTACTAAAGGACATCTCAGGAGTCTTTTGTTTCAAAACATCCCAAACCAAGAATGAAGGCAAGATCTGTGGTGGACAGTGGTTAACATAACATAAAGTGGCTTCTAGCGTTCACCATGAATGATAGGTCTACCAATGCATCAAGAGTTCCTGTTTTAATCTTAGGCTGGAATTAGAAGTCTCAAATTAAACTTCTGCTAGGTTAACTTTAAGAAATAAAATTTGCAAGAAGAACTTCACTTTTACAACATTTTCAAGCACTACTCCACTACTTAATCAACCTGTAAGAACAACTATTACACAAGCTGAACCTCTCACAGTAAGATTTTTCCCAGTCCAAAAGCAAGATTTACCTTTCTCCAGGCCTCTGCAATAGATTCATGCAGGCCATAAGGAATTAGTGTCTGTAGGCCTTCACAAGTTCTGTACATTTGACGGCATACAAAAATGAAAGCTCCTTTAACAACTGGCATAAACTCAGATCCAGATAAAGGAGAAACATCGTCATGAAGAAGTTTCGTTGTGAACTGAACAATTACATGAGCAGCTGTAAGACTAGAAATAAAATAACACTTTAAAAACTTTGTTCTGTAGTAAACAATAAGCCTTGAAGCAAATCCTCTGACTAAACTTACTTAAATTTTTTTAGGGGAAAAGAAACAACAGAAAGAGACTATGACGCACTATGGATGGGCAAACTATATTATAACTTGTAACACCAGTCAGAAGAAAAGAAATGTACAAGTAATTTTACTTTGGCAAATCATTCTATGCAATGCAAAAGTATATCCATTGCTTTCCTACATGACCATCAACTACAGAGACTCTATGTTTTATAGGAGTCCAGTTGGGAAGAGTAACCGGACAATCATTTTCACTTCTGCTTTATCAGTGTTAAGGGTATCAGTATAAGGTAAAATTTGTCCTTTTTCTTTTTCCTATTCCAGATATCCTTCTGAAATATTCTAGATTCATAATGACAAGGATAACTCTTTCTCCAAAAAAGTATATTTTATTTCCACCCCTATTAAAAACATATGTAATTCAGAGATTTCTCCACTTAGAAGACATACATTCCAAACATTTTCATGACCTGCAGCTCAGCTGTTTTCAAAGGCTCATCTCAGGTTTTTGCTGTTTCAAGCGTTAGCCTCAGCTAATTATATTCTTCCCACAGGAACACACTGATCCTAAATTAGGTACAGTATTACACATGGCAGCTTCTAATACCAGATCTGTTTCTACTAGATATATTGAAATGTGAATGCTACATTAAATCTATTCTTTCAATAAATTTGGTTGATTTTACTATTTATTCTAAAAATAAACAAAGAAAAATGAAGAGAGACCTTTAGTCTAAACACTACTAATTTAGTTTACTAATTTAGTTTAGTAACACTACTAATATAATTGATCTATATTCAGAGAAAGGAAAGTTCTCACATGAATTAGAAGAACAAAACATGAAAATCTCCCTTATTCTAAGTATTTCTTTACATTGTCATTTCACCTCATTCTACACATAAATATCTCCCTAGTACAGTCTCTAAAACACTACTTTAATTTATAATCAGATATTTTACTCCAAACAAAACCAAAATGTATCACACTGCAGATAAATGAAAGAAGAGAAAATGATTCTCCTAAGAACAATGTAATTCATTGAAGTGCTCACTAATGCCATTCATTAATGCATTCTTACCTGCCTTTGGCATTTTTTTCATTTTCTCCATAAAGAAGAAGAGAAAGACCATCTTCTGAAGCAGCAATCCTTGCCAAAATATCAGCTACATCAAGTAAAGTGGTTTCAAGACAGTTTATATACACCTATTTGGAAGAGGGGAAAAAAAAGCTTTAAATTCAATGCTTTTGTGAAAGCTGTTTATTCAAGTCTGTCTTAGGTATGCAGAACCTGAAGGTCACCTTTCTGATGATTTCTTAATAGCTTAACACAGTTAACAGCCTATGTTCAAATGTCATCACATAGAAATGTTTATCACAAAGGGCACTAATTCCCAGTATTTCCATAATCCTTATAGAAACGTTTAAAATAAAAAAATAAAATAAAGAAAACCCACCAGCCCTTTTTCTTTTATCAATTCAGAAAATAGTAGCTTCCCATGGAGAATTATATACTTTATACTTGTTATTGAGAACACCCAATTTCCAAGTTGCCAACTGAATTTAAAAATAAAGTAGGTTGCCTTTCAAATAGAAGGTAGAGCAAATATTCATCCAAGAAATATCCAAATGACATCAGAAAAAAGGCAAAACCAATCAAAAAATTAAGCCCTTTTTTTTGTCCCAAGGAAACAGTCTCACTACAGCACAATTCTTGCTAATATTCACAAGACTTCCATGTCAGACCAATCATAGTAACAGACTAAACTACTCAATGCACACTATGATGGCTAATGTATCAGAAGCTACCATATTACGTGAGTAAATAAACCTTCTACATTGAAAATACCGAAAAATTACCATATTGTATACATGTAAAACTCATTTGGAAGATTATTACAAACCTCTGTACCACTCAGCAAACTTTGAACAGGATGAAGTAGGGCATCTATCACTGCATCCGTATACAAACATTCAGCAGCACCTCCTGTTTGATCACAAAAAACTTGCAGAATCTCCATAACAAGACTTTCTGGAGAATAATTGTCTGGTGAACACAAGAAATATTTATGTATATTTTAACTTACACAAATATCTCTATATAATTTATGTAGATGCTTCTGAATTATTATTAATTTTGTTAAATACTGATTTAACATAGAGGGAGGAAGAAAGGGTAAGGGCGGAAGGGAAGAGAAAAACTGCACAAATAACAGACACAAAAATTGCAAAAGATGTTATCACATGCCTCATTATAACTAAATATATTAGCATATAAGGAAGAAAAGCATTTACCTGATTGTGCTGCCAAAGCTGTCTTTGGGTAACTTGGAGAGTAATAAATAAGCTGAGTAAATAATACCAACACATCAGTTATGGATACATTATCTATTAAAAAAAAAAAGGAAAGTACTTTGCAAATTAAAGTACAACTTTAACTTTTCAAACAAAAAATGGATTTTGTAAATATATGTAAAGAATGCTTTGCTGTACAGAGGAAATCAACTATGCACAAGTGATAAAGCAAAGGACATGCATGTGCTTGGGACTCTACGAAGGTATTTCATGATCAACTTAGAAGACTTGATCTTGCTCTCAGTTTAGCCAACTGAAGTTTTACAATGTCTTTCACCGCAACAAATGGCAGCCAGCATTTGAAAATACTGAATATACATGGCTGTAGAAAAAAACCTACTATTACTACTACTATTAGATCAAGTAAAACTACTGGAAAAGGGAGAGGCTGTCAGACAACTCTTTCTCAGGTCTGAAACAAAACCAAGAAATGTAGCTAAATGCAAGATGGGAACAATTGCTCCAAGTTTAAGGTAATTATCTTAATAAATCAGACAAATTTTGACGAAAGAGTTTCCATCTATGAAGCTGAGAAGGACACTATTAAGAAGAGAAATGGCAAGATTATTACATTTGTAAGGAAAAGAGCAAAGCAACCACCACCCCTGGATCTCTGCTGGAAGCGTGTTACACAGGTAATGCATAAATGACAAAAGCACTTTATTAGTAGCTGTTTCTTACTCACAACTGCCCTACACTGGATGTATTCAAATCGTGATCTTCTAATCACAGGGATAAAAGACAAGTTGCAGAACTAGTATCCAGTAATGCTTTGAATTCTACACTGAATTAAGAGAGACACCAAAGCAATGGAATGCTACAATTACCCTCACACACTTCCATCTACCAGCTCTGCACAATGAAGGTTTCTCCAGATGTCCAAGAACTTTTCCATCTCATATCTTGTGTCCCTATTAACACCTCAGTTCCACAGGTACAGAACTTTTCTTCTACTTTTATTTTATCTTAATTAATAGGTTAAACTCAGAGCATTTCTTTTCAATTTGCAATTAGCTTGAAATACTGATTTTTGTTTCACACCTGAAGAACAGTTTTGGTCCCTGGACATGTCTCTCTTCCAACCAATAACATCAATTGGATTGACAGAAGCTATTACTCACACCTAGAAAAACTGAATCACTTACACACTGATCTAACTGTCCTTCAACATGAAATTAATATACTAAAATACATAAGTGATCAATTCAACTACATCCATCAAAGAATAAAAAACTGTGTAGATGTTTATGTAGAGATACACATAGGTATATAAACACACCACCTTTATGGAAGTTTCCAGGCCCAGATTTGGTGAACAAAGTGTTGTTCTTCAATATCCACAATATTGCAGTGAAAATATATACCAGGTATGGATACAGTGTTTCTCCAGAACAGCAGGTTCCATTTTCTCTGACTGTCCCCTTACCTTTTTTATTTTTCAGCTGTACTGGAAAGAGATTCTGGCCTTGCCTATAGATCAACAATCTTCCTAAGAGGCACAGTGAATGAACAAAATAGATGTACTGCAATTCTGGTCCAGTGTAAGAAAAATTCTGCATATCACCTGTAAAAATAAAGAAAAAAAATCAGAACTTTACTCTTGTAGTTTACTTTACAGTACCTAGCTACTATCTGCAACACAAGTGGATCATTTTGTATATAAAGACAGCTTAAGTAATTAAACACTGCTATTCTTTTTCTCTTAAAAGACAGTCATTCAACATTTGGGGAAGAAAACAGAAGAATAGGGTAGATAGAATGCAATAGATAGCATGCTCAAAAACCTAAAGAATGTGGATGTATGTGCATATAATGCGAGACATGCAAAGATACTCACTACAGTGCTGCTGGGAAAAGACACTGACTTTGGAATTTTTATTAACTGCTGCTTTGCAAAATTCAAAATAATCAAGACATTGCTGGACAGCTGCATTAATCTGCGGAATAAAGTACAAAATAATAAAGTACCTGATATTTCACAGTAAATTCATTCTCTCTTGTATCCAAGTACTGTCCTTTAACACAAGAATTTAAATATCCACTTCACTTTCATGACTTCATTTTTCAGTGCTTTGGATGGATTAACCAACAGAAGGCAAAATTTTACAGGGCTACTAAAATATATCACCCTTATTATTACATAATCATACAACCAGCTCTATACACATAAAGACAATGCATGAAGAAGAGTACAGAGAACACACAAGTGTTTTGAGAAGTCAACAGCAATCTGTGAATGCCCTACCATCATTACTGTGGAAGATTTTAAGTTTCCACAGGTGAAAAACTTTGTCTTGAATACACTTACTAAACTGTAGGTTTGGGTGCTGTCAGTGCTATTACTGTGGTGGTGTATCATTGTCATAGCATTATAATCTAACCAAGGTATATAAAAGTTTAAAAATTATAAGCATGGTTGTAGCAAGGAAACACAAAGCACATTGTCCTGGTTTCAGCTGGGATAGAGTTAATTTTTCTATTTCCTTACGATCTGAGAAGAATAGTTAGATTTATAACAGCTTGGAGTTGCCAAGATTTATTCACAAGTGTAAATATACAGACATGCACAATAAAAAAAAACCCCAACATTAATCAGATGTTTACCCTGTGCTTATAAATTAGATTAGACTACCTGCTCATGGACTTCCTATTATAAACTCTTTGTTGCATGAATCTTACTTTATTCTATGCCCTGTTCTATGCACACAGATAAAAAAGATAAAGGCCTCTTATAGTTGTCTGTGTCTTTTTCTCCATCTTAAGGTTTTATCAGTCCCATATATTTTACGTTTGATTTCATTTGAATTACAAGATTTTATAAAACCTAGCCAAGTCTTGTTTATATTAATGGATCTCACACCTACATTGGTCTTATTGAAAACAATGAAACCTCCACCCCAGTAAAGAGATCTGTCCAGACAAAATATATAATAGGATTAACAGCTATATAACTAAATATATTTTCCCAGTTTGATTTATCTTGCTGACTTTGAACCCTTAATGCTTCAAAGAATACAATGGCAGTTTTTTTAGCCTCTTTTTGTCAAAAATCCAAATTTAGCACAGGGTATTTATGGTATTTTTTCATGCACCATTTTGCATTTTTATGCATTTCTGGAAATAATTCTAAATATGAATGCAACAAAAAAATCAGTAAATTATAATCCTAAGCAAACACCTGCAATAAAATATCCAAATTCCCCTTACTGATAGCTGGCCATACGCTTCTTTGCATTTATCACTGATCCATTTAAGCAAAGAGAAGTAAAAAAAAAAAAATAAAATCCAAAATGCTTATCCAGCCAAACAACATGGAACAGCTCCAACAAGAAAAAAAGAGGAAAAAAATAGTCCAAACCACAATGTGCAAAAAAAAATGTTGCAAGTAAACTTGCCTTGGTAATTCACAGAATCATAGAATGGCCTGGGCTGGAAGGGACCTTAACTATCATCTAGTTGCCATGGGCAGGGACACCTTGCACTAGACCAGGTTCCTCAGGGCCCCATCCCACCTGGCCTTGAACACTTCCATGGATGGGGCATCCGCAGCTTCTCTGGGCAACCTTTTCCAATGTTCCACCACCCCCACAGCAAAGAAGTTCCTCCTAATATCTAATTGAAATCTACCCGCTTTCGCTTTGAAGCCATTAGCCCTTGTTCTATCAATAAATTTTATTTACAGACTATTACTGAATACATAATCAATAAAGTATATTAATAGAAGTACTTACCAAAGATTTATATTTCCTTTCCAAAAGCCTAAATACCACTCTTCTGCTGTAATATGCATGCTTAAATGACAAAGAAGAGGTAATGTCAGCTGCAAATATATGTTATGTTTTTTAACTAAAAAAGTAGAAATTATCTCTGATTCTGTTCTATTAGGCATCCTGTGTACCGTACATATTCAATGTACTGAACTCCAGCTCGATCAAACCAGCATTATAGTCAACTGAAACTTTTGTTTGCAGTACATTTATGACAAAAAAACCCTGAATTATTAGAAAAAAGTGCAGTAAAAACAGAACACCAGTAAGTAAACCGAAATGCTAAATTTAGTGTTTTGACATTGCTATGTAAATTCTACATTGTAAGTTTATAAATGTAAGCCTGGAAAAAGCTCCCATGTCCACTGGAAGTTAGCAAGTTGTCTGTAGTGTGTAATATAATAATATAATATAATAATGTGCAATAATAACTGTTCGTTCATACTCATCATTTTTTCCAAAAAAATACTTCCAACTTTTGATGGCTGTCAGTCAATTCTACCAAATGGACTGAAGTCACAAAGCACAAAAAATACTCAGAAATTTCATGAAAACTAGTAACTGAACAGGCACTGGACGGTAGTATTGAAAAGCAGTGGACATAAAAATCTAAAAAAAACCTGCACATCCTTAATTACAGTTCTCAGTATAGGTTACAGGACACAGTAAGTTTGTGATGTCATAACCCAAACTCCCCAAAATACATGTCAGACATGAACAAGTTCTGCATTGTTTGGTTGCCAGTTTCTTGCTTACCGTCCACTTCTTAAACCACGCTGCTTTGATATCTAGCAGAGCCAAGAAGTGCATTGGAGTCAAGAAATCTGGAGAGGCAGGATGACTAGGCTTGTGTTTTACTGACAAAAGTGACAAGGTACTCTCCACTACTTCTTCCATGTACCTTATGACAGAAATAGGAAAAAACGGACAGAAAACAAAAACATCACTGAACTCTTTCCACCAGTAATATTTAGGAACAAACTTCTCATAAAACCTTGTTCAGATAAATCATAAGTATCAACAGCATTATCTTTAACTTGATCTTGTACATGTATTCTTTGTAAAACCATAAAAAAATGCATCTATATTCTCCTAAGTTATTACATCTTTTTTTAAGTGCTAAATATTACACTTGCTACACTTGCATCCAAGGTTTTTTTTTTTCAAAAGTACTTAGAACACTCTAAAAGCTAAGTAAGCAGCTTATGACTACTCCTACAACTTCCCTATTTTACTTTTCCCACCCTATACCTTTATTTCCCCTGTTGTCGCTGAACAGCCACTGTGCATCCTTTAATCAAGCCTTTGCTAAAATAACATGCATCTTATTTTATGTCAGTAACTATTAAATTAAGGAACAGTTACAGGGTTTTTAAGATGACATACTTTTCTGGATGTCGAATCCAGGAAGATGGTGCTTCCTTTTGGTACTCATTTAAAAGGCGAACCTGAAAACATAATTATTAAGGTTAAAAAATACTTAATGCATGATGTTTCAGAAATGACAGAAAAGGTACAGAAAGTTCATTTATACCTTTTTAAGTAAACGATTTACATCTGGGTTAGATACATCCAGACCAGCTGAAATATGAAGGGAATATTCTCCAGAAAGAAAGTACAACTCCAAGTGTCTTGCTAAAAAATAAAAAAAAGAAGAAACCCAACAACAAAAAAACAATTCACCTCCACGACAACTATAACAAAACAGACTGCCTTATACAGTCTTCATTATAAAACTTAACTTTTCAAAAAGTACATGACTCATGAAGTCTAAAATGTAATTAAATGCACATACCTAAACTTGTATAGACTTCTTTTGTCATATTAAATGGAGATGAAGAAAAGGTTTTTGCATAGAACCTAAGAATTTTCTCCTAAGGGTGAAAAAGCAAGCAATGTATTAAACAGTCATTAACTGTGTATTATAATTACAAAATAATCAATATGAAGAGGCATTATTCTTAATATTACATATTCTTCATCTAGACATCTGTGCAGATGTTAAGCATGTTTTATATAGTTTCTGATCACAGCAATCTACAGTTCAAAGGAAATTTTATTCAAATACTTGAACTACAGCACCAATGCAAAGCCTTACTGAGTTACAGAGCAGACCAAGGAACAGTACTTTTCCATTACAAATCAGAGACTTGTAATTATCACTGTTTTAAAACAAACTGTAGAAAAAGAAATATATGACAGCAGCTGGGGCAACTTTCCTATTTATCTGGTAATCACTTTAAAACCTGAGGAAGAAGAAAAAATGTTTAATTGACATAATAAATAATCTAAAAGCTGTTTAAGCAGCTGTCATTTTTTTTCCTCATCACTGCCTGTGTAATATTACTATGTATCATTTTCTCATCATCATGGAGCAGAAACCTGACTTGAGTAGGAAATATTAACATGACCTATTTTACAGAACACTTTTGTCCATTTTTTATGTGTGCTTTTGATAAAAGAAATTCAAACATCTTCACTGCCATTAAAAGAAATACAAATGAGTACTTTGGTGTCTAAAAATCCTACTGAAAACCTGTTGCAGTCCTTTAAACCAAAATTTACTGGAATCTTGTATTTCTTTTACTTCAAAGAATCATTTATGTGATTCATACACAAATAAAAAAATGTCTTGGAACCCTGCTGGACTATTACGCATGTAACTTCTTACATCTCTTCAGTACTCCTTTCTTTGGATACACATCTGATAATTAGATACAAAACATTCCCTCACACTGAACGTTGCATCAGGATCCGCCAGAGAGATCGTCAGATGCTTACGCAGACTTGGCCAACTCTCAGCGCTCAGGATATCAGAGGCAGGGGCCAAGCACAGCGTCTGCAAAGCTTCTTGGCGAACCTGAAGCAGTCAGAAAGATAGAACACCAAAAATCCATTCACAGCGACCTCTGAAATATGTAATTTACAAGTCAGAGGGAGGATAGGGAAGAGGGAGGCAGAAGGAAGGAACAGAACCTGGCTATAGCACAGATAAGAAATAACAAAATACTTATCTTCTGCTATATTTTTTATGTTTATTTAGACAAAACACTACATCACTGAGTGGGGAAAATGTGTGCACTTGAAGAAGCAAGAAAACCATTTTAAAGAGGTTTCCAATACTGGATGCAAGGTTAATGATGTACTTTCTGCCTGTAATCAAATATTTTGTTATTGGGGAATACAGCTCTAAAGCTCTCAGCTAGGGGAAGTAGATACAGTTATCAGATATTGTGTTATACTGCTGAATTTTCATCAGCATTCTAAATAACTTCAAGTAACTTTTCTTTTTCTATTCATAGACAACTGCAATCTCTAGCAATTTATTTCATCTTACTGAAAGAAACTGTAGAACATTTTAATAACATTTAATAGCATCACACTTTTTACCTGGTTTTGGTTTTCTAATAAAAGTCCATCACAATGTTTGTACCACTTCCTACCTACCATGCCTTTTTCAACTGCTAGGCAACCCCCCAACAAGTCTTATCAAGACAGCACACTCAAACTGGTATTTCTCCAAGCTTCAAAAATATCAGCAGCTGGTGCTGATTGTTGGTTAGAGACACAAATTATTACTGCCACTGATATGACAGCAAACCTAACTTGGACATTATATTTTCCATTTGGCAGTAGGTTGTTGGCAAATCAGCAGGCATCTATCTCTTCTGACAGGGATAACTCAAAGGGCAACACAGAAGTTACCAAACAGGACAAGGGACATGTATACAGGACAAATAATGTTCATTTACTTTATTTATCATAAAACAACTTTTTTTTTAAACTAAAAATGCCAATCTATAGCACATAGACTTGTAAAAAAATTAGATACTTGCTGCAACACTGATTTTTGAACCAGATTGGTTACAAACAATGAAATATTGCACTGAAGACTAGTTTCTGCACTGAAGCCAAGGTATATGAACCAACAAAGACAAGTTTCCACTTAGGCACACAGGAACTCTTATGTACATACAGGCCGTTCTCCAATAGGCCATAAACATTCATTTGTATTAACATTTCATTTCTGCTTTTAAACTTACTTCCTTGGGCTGAATAGGGTCAAGCCTTTCTGCGAGCAGTTGCAATTGTTCTTGACTCATGAATGCATAACTCTGTAATACACATTATAAAATGATCATTAGTATATTTTATTAAACTGAACAGCAGAAGATGAAAATCATCAGTCTTTCTGATACCTAATTTACTTTTAATAATTAGGACTTCAACATTTAATCTAATTTAACATAAAGTCAGCATTCCAAATGTTTTCTGCTGTTTGCCCAAAGTTAAATTTAAGATAATGAAATTACCATGACATACTTTGTTTGCTTTACTTCAAAGTTTTCTGTATCTTCAAAAATTCCTTATAATAATTTATTCAGCAAGCAATGTAGCATAGTACAGTAGTCTGGAAATGAACTGCACATTATTTGGCTTCCAAAGTAAAATCAAAAAAGTTAGATGATATTCTGCTTTTATCATTATCTTATATTTTTCTATACCATACTTGGATAGGTACTTTGGATACGGGCATCATATTAATCTCATCCAGCATATGATGCCTAAAGTAGCTAGTATAAGCTTAGTACTTAAAACTGAAAGAAAATTAAATAATGGGAAAAATTAATCATTCTCTAGGGCCATCCTCAGTTTCCACTGACAGAAACTTAACAATTTTCCAGTATCATGCTTATTTCATAAAATAGATAGAAAACCCATTGTACTTGGTTGAAGGAGGAGTCACTGTCAGAACAGTTGTCTGTGTAATAGCCACTCTGACGTTCTTTCTTTGCTTTACTGTCCAGCTCCTTATCATGCATCCGATCTTCTTCAAACTTGTTAATCAAAGACTCTACCACAATCATCATGACATTCTTCAAGGCATGCATCATTTCTCTGTATCTTCAAAGTAAGGATGATTTTAATTTTAAAGAACATATAAATCACTATGTAGAAAAAAGAAAAAAAATCGCTACATCATGAATAACTGAATATGA
This sequence comes from Machaerirhynchus nigripectus, assembly GCA_013397975.1. Taxonomy (NCBI): domain Eukaryota; kingdom Metazoa; phylum Chordata; class Aves; order Passeriformes; family Dicruridae; genus Machaerirhynchus; species Machaerirhynchus nigripectus. The sequence continues at coordinate 1,312,768 of VZRQ01009446.1, read as the reverse complement.
CATAATGCTAATTGGACTTGAACTCACTGAACTTATAGAAATAAATGAGTACAAAATCCAAATCGAGCAACAAAACACAAATGTACCTTACATGTGTCAGTTAATGATATTTTTAAATTAAAATAAAACTCCTTTTTTATCCTTCCAGAACTATTCAATGAAATGCCACTAGTGTAATTCTATTTTGGGATTTTCTTAAGAAAGAACAAGATGAGTCCACCAAAAAGGAGGATCTGTCTATGAGACAAGAAGCTAGTTCTCATCCTTGTTACTGTTTGTTTCTTATAGTTCAAAATCCAGTTTTTCTTCTGCTATAGACCTCAAGCAGAACCAGTAGAAGTGAACACATTATCCTGATTCAAATTCTTGAGTACAGGCCATGCACACAAAATAATTTCCTTGCAACAAAACTAGCGTCTTTCTAATTTCCAGTAACTGAAAAGTAATATCCACAGGGAAGCAATACAAGATTTAAAAAGGCTTCAGAAAAGCATCCTGTTGTAAAATGTTGATGTTTTATTTCAAATTATTTTTTACCTTAATGCTACAATTATTTATTTTACAGTCATCAGAGATAAAAATTATCATGTTGTGCTTTAATATCCTCCGACATGTCAAATTAAAACGTAACACACATATTTAGTTCATTGGAGTTTCTTTTACCAATTTTAATGAGCACAAGAACCCTAAGATCCTGATCATTGAAACAGAATTATACAAACTGCATAATCTGAAAAATGGTCATCCTGACATCTACTTTCCTGTTTTCTTATTTTGCAACATATAAAAATGACCACTGATGCTAAAATCCTAAATACCTCAAAAATTTCACATATTTGCTACCAATCTTTTTATGTAATAGTTCACAACCTTAATTCCAAGGTGAGAGAAAGCATGACAAATTGCAATGTAGGCTGACAATATCTGAACTGCTAAACACTGATTCTGGTTACAGGTTCAGAATTGTTATTGGTTCAGATCTTATTTTTTCAAAACACATTATGGAAAAGCAAAAGAAAGATTAAGACAAAGAAGAAAAAGAGATGTGAATTACATATATCTACTCACTCTTTTGATTCACGGGTCTTCTTAGTAAGATGTTGGACAAGTGTGTCATAGCCAGATATTTCACCCTGGCTTTGAGCAGAGGTACATTTTTCTGTTTCTTCTTCAATCACAGGTCCCACAGTATTTTTTACGTATTGTCTAAGGTATTTCACAAACTCATAGCTGCGAGAAACATGTAAAATTAAAATGTAGCATCTCCTTGAATTCACCATGAAACATTTTCAACATGATTTCAACATGATTTCAACATGATTTCAACATTTTCAACTACCTTCTCTTCCAGTAGATCTGTTACTCTGAGGTAAGACTTTATGACTTGCATAGAAATAAACTTCAGGAGTGTGAAATAACACATTACAGTTTGATTTTCTTCAATATGGTCATTATCAGCATATTGTAGGAAGAAACAATACCAAATAGAAGAAACAAAACCAAAAGTTAGTTTACCAAACAGCACAATTTCACTTTGTGCTTCTTCTAGAAGTAAAAATCCACTCAGCAAAAACATTAGGTTTTGCAGGCAAAAACCAAAGAGTGTGGAGAAATTTCAAATTCTAAAAGAAACATTCCTTGTAGCACCCTGACCATAGCACTGTCTTGAGTATAAACTGTCTGGTATTATTATTTGTGTGTTATACATACAAAATTAGAAGCTACACAGGAACACAGTTTATAAATTAGAGCATATGAGAATACCTATGGCTTAGAAAATTTTATGTGTCAGGACAGTACACAGGTGTTAGTCAAATTGACAAAACAGACCTCTGCAATTACACAAACACGTTAAATTCAAGGATTTGGCACTAAAACAATAGAATAATCAGAGGGAGATTTCAAACTAAAGACTTTCCCTGGGTCCTCCAACTTTGTATTAGCTATAGAAATTGCTAAAGAGTACTGACTGCTCAGCATAAATCAGCTTTTCTTTTTGGCTAGTTTTCTGATTTGTATAGAGGTCAAGGCAAACAGAAACACAAAAAAGTAATGATATATTAACAGTAGTTGCATAATTTTATTTTCATTGTATCAAATGTAGATGTGCAACTAATTCATGTTAACTTGGATAAAAAAACCCAAAAACCAAACAACAAAACACACAGAATTGTATCATAATAGGTACTTCCTCACTGGATTGCCTACCTCAGGTTCCACCAGGTATGTCAGTATTTTTCTTTTCCCCTACCTTTCCATTCTTGTTCTCAGTGAAAGTAACAGAAATATATCTCAAGAAAGATGCAAAACATGTTTATTTCTGTTTTCATTTGTGAAATTGCACACAAGTCTCCACTGCATGAAAGCTTTCATGAAACTTTTCCCCCCTTGTTTTATAAGGGCAACGTTCCAGCATATATGTTTTTGCAGTGACTCCTTCACTCTGAAATATACAATAGTCACATCATTATTCAGACCACTACTTTTATGTCTGATGTTCTGGTCTTCATCTTCTGCATTACTTTTCCACCTTAGAAATGTTTTGTAACAATTACATGTTTCAGCAGTGACAGTACTACTTCACAAGCAGAATCAATTCAGACTGATCTGGTAGGGCTTACAAAGGAATCACGCTTGGGGTGGTGCTAAAAACACTTCTAATGTAACAGAAAACGTGCTACTTATGTAGTTTAAAATCCTGATGTCTACAACTGCACAGAAGTTTTGTACTTGATTCAATTTTCCTTTTCATTGGCTTTCTGAGGATCCTGCATTTCTGTCTTTTCTACATTGAAGTGGGAACAAAGGATAAAGTAAGGCCTCAAAATGTGGTAAAATTACAGAAACAGTACTGATCAAAATGCTGAGCTGAACTAGAGCTTTGGACAGTCCAAAAGCACAAACTGCTAATAATGGAGCTTGCAATCTGGATGGATGGGTTAAGAAGAAAGTTTCTTAATGGCCTCACTTACAAATGACCATATGACCTCTCTGACTTCCATGAAAACCAGTCTATACTGCCATGGGTCACAAGCAAGACAAGAATACCTCCAGAAATATTCCAGCACCAGATAGTAATCCTCATGTTCTGCATTTAGAGATGACTTGATTTTCCATTAAGTGTAAATTAAAACTGTTCTCATTAAAAGAAAATATCTTTAGGTTCACCAGTTTTCTAACATACAATAAAGAGTAATAGATGTCAAGGTTTCACTGCTGTAAAAGGAAAAGGCATATAGGCATTGCTTCAACCACTTAAAGACTTTAGTCCCTCACCCTGAGTATTCTATTAAGTTCTCAGAAAAAAGGACAGAAATAATTTCAATTCTTTTTGTTTGAGCTTTATTGTATATATCTTCTCTAAGTAATTTTTTTTCTTTCAGAATTACATGTATCTTTCAACTTTGGTATATTTCCAACCAAATTCTTTTACTCTCATGCTTGTCCCCAGCAACCTACTACTCAAAATTCACAAGAGCACAAGTAAGAGTGTAATCCAATATAATTTGTAACAAAAACTAAAACTGAGCTAAAATACCTTTTAGACAATCTTCAGAACACATGCAAGTTTCAAAGTTTTAAAATTATAGTGAAATTCTACATAAACCCTATTTCACTTACTTTTCCCTAACTCCTACCACTGACAAAGCCAATACCTAGATAAATTTAAGAGATTGTAAATAGTGCCACTTCTGAAAAAACTGACAGGGAAACAGTTTTCTCAGAAGAAGTCAGGTCACAGAGCTCTATTCCTTATTAAAATGTCTTTGGGTCATTTCAGCTTGATATTCTCTTGGCTTGTCATGATATTCTCTTGGCTTGTCATAAAATGTGTACTAAAAATCTCCCATGTAGTAAAAATATAATCAAGTTATAACTTCATGGAAACAGGAGCGTGGGATCTGGAAATCTAGACTGCATGTAAGTGAGGTCACATTGTCAAGTCTGACTTTACGGAAGTGTGACGGGGATACATTTCTGCTTTACTTAAAACACAAATTAGAAGAATGACTACCTGATAAATAGACATGTTCAGTAATATAGGCCAGAGAGAACAATCAAATATGGAAGCCAAATGGCCCTCTAAAAAGTATTCTATTTTGAAAAACAAGATTACGTTGTCTACTGAGAGCCTTAAGTGACGATTACTTCTTCTAGCTCCTTTTCACATGTGCATTTAGAACATTCCATGTGCACATGCATTAGAGCTTTGTAAATTCCTTTCTCACAAACAGCTCATGAATTACGACTACAGTAAAAACATATTAGCACGAGTGGAGGGGGAAAAAAAGGCAAACCAAGAAAATGGCAACATTAATTTTATTCTTTAAATTAGCATCATCTGAGAGTTGACTAGTGACAGGAATATTCATATATCTATATAAATACATACACATTTACAAAGCAATATAAAGTCTAGATTTTTCCCAACTGTTAATACAGTTTAACACATACCAACTTCTTCAAAAAACTCAAAATAGCAAAAATATTTTTACTTGTGAAAATTCTCATCTGTTTCCTCCAAATGCAAGAGAATTTCTTCTGCACATTCTACTGATGGGGCTCCAGTGATTTTTTCCTTCACACTCTGCAGCAACTGTCTAAGCATAGACTGTAATAGAGCTTCATCTTCACTTGTAAAGTGAGACATCTGTAGAAAACAAATAGAAGAATAAGAAACTCTCATAGCTTTGTTTTTCCTCAAGATGCTAAGAGAAGCACAGATCCCTTACATTGTCACTTTTTTACTGTTATGAAGAGGATTTTCTATCAAAAGACACAATCACAGACAGGAAACATTTGATAGAGCTTATCTTCAGAAACAAAACAATCTTATCAATTTCAATAAAACTCCTGATATTGTAGCATAATATTCTTAAAGGAGAGATTACATTAAGAAAAGCCTGAATATTCCTATCTATCCTTGTTTGAGAACTTGCCCATCATATAGGCACAAGACCACATTGCAAGCTAAAAAAATAAAAAGGAGGGAAGATTTTACAGATGGAATGACTCTATCAGAAAATTTTACTAGTCTTTCACCTGCTTCTCATCCACTATTACTACCCAGTTCTGACTTTGGGATCCCTCTACTCAGTGCTACTGCTGCGCCCATGACTGAAAGCTTTTGCAAGCACCAGGTGGAATTATCAGAACTGTTTAATTTCCCTGTGCTAATCAACTGCAGTGACCTGACAGAGTCCTGTCAAATTAAACGGAAACTGCTGGGAAAAACCGGGAGGAGCAGAAACAGTGAGGAACTGGAAACATCTGTCAAGTCCAGAAAACACACTATCAATTCAATTTTCAAGGGCTGCAAAACAAGACAAAAGGTCAATTCTGATCTTGATTAATTAATGGCTTAAAAATCTTTATATGCCATGGAATACTTTGAAACCTCAGTGGCAGTTCTAGCTTATGTATTTCCAGCCTATTTAAGAAAACATTACTTCGATATATTTGACTTTTTTGAATTAAAGACTCTCTAAGCACTTGTCAATAAAAATACACACACACACTTGGAAGAGACAATATAGTTTAAGAATCAAACAGTATCAACCAGGAAAGGAAAAAAAAAAAAAAAAAACAAAAAAAAAAAA
>VZRQ01009446.1:1273938-1301245 GCA_013397975.1 Machaerirhynchus nigripectus | reverse complement strand
GTATTTTGACTCTTATTAATTCTTTTTTTTCTTTTAGTTCTAGTAATAAACTTCTTCATGTTCTTTAAGTTTGGAGCCTGCTTCGCATTCCTCCTAATTCTTATCTCACAGAAGGTAAAAGATGCGAGCCAACCCACTACACAGTTGTAGACACAGGATGTACAATATCACTAGAAAATCTGAAGAAACTGTGTTGACCTGGGGTGTTAGAATTGCTTTTTCTTTTGTATGATAAAAATTTGGAAGCTAAAGGAGTATTCCTAAAGTATTAAATATTTTTAATTTAAAATGTACTGTTGCTTGCAGTTAAAGTTACCCGTTTCATTGTCTTCAGTGAAGCCTGTGTCATATCCATTTTCGGAAGTGAACTGTAAGCTCATTTGTGGGCACTACATAAGCAGTTCAAAACACTACAAATGTTACGTGTGATCACTGAAGGAAGATTAGAGCCTGTGTGTAGGGTTCCTTTCAGTTCCATTCCTCCATTTGATTTTAATCCTTTAAAATCACTTCTAGAGCCACTCAGGACAACTATCTCACAACATTTAAGGGTTTTATTAAAAAAGAAACTTTAACAGTTCTCCTTTTGCCTTAGATGTGGCACACTGCATTATTGTGAAGTGCTTTTGCTAGTGAGGCAAGACAATGTTCATCAACATTAGAAATAGGAAACAATTTTTAGAGAAACTTTTCTCTCCTTTCATTTTGCTGGTGGTTGCCAGGTCAGGGAGTTGCAAATCCCACTGCAGTCTAAATGGGCGATCATGGAAGCCCACATGGAAGCCTCTGCAGCAGGGCTCTCCTCCCCTTTGTCTTTTGCTAACAGAACTGCATTATGCCAGATGATTCTCCTGCCTGCAGGTCTTCTTTCAGCTCCAGGGCTGCTCTCAAAATGCATCCAGGACAAGAGCCCAAGGTCTGGTACTGCTATCCCAGAAACGCCACTTTGATGCAGAGCTCCTCAGTACACGAGAGTTGTGGAGCTCCTGTAGTGAGTCCAGCAGAGGGCTATGAAGACAATGAGAGGACTGGAGCATCTCTCTTATGAGGAAAGGCTGAGGGAGCTGGGCCTGTTCAGCCTCGAGAAGAGACAACTGAGAGACCTCATCAATGTCTGTCAGTATCTGAAGGGGGTATCAAGACAATGTTTCCAGGCTCTACTCAGTGGTGCCAAACAGTAGGACAAGAGGCAGTGAGAAGAAACTGATGCACAGGAAGTTCCACCTGAATGTGAGGAAGAACTTTACTGTGCAGGTGGCCATGCAGTGGAACAGGTTGCCCAGAGAGGTTTTGGAGTCTCCTCCAGCGGAGATGTTCAACAACCATCTGGCCACAGTCCTGAGCCAGGTGCTCTAGGATGACCCGACTTGAGCAGGAAGCTTAGACCAGATGACTTCCAGTGGTCTCTTCTATCCTTACCTATTCTGTGATTCTGTCAATTGCATAGCTGCCAATGGCTGTGCTGCCAAAGGAAGTGTGAAACACAGGCAGAGGCTTCCTTGTGTGTCTTCACTGGTCCAAATGGACTCCCTAAATCCTTGCATGCGTTCAGACCTGAATATTTCATCCTGAGAGAAAAGTAAGGAAGAAATAGCACGTTTTTTTACAAAAGTAGTCTCCCCTCCTGAATATGCATGGCACACAAATGCTACAATTTTAAATTATGCTGACAGAATTTATTATACTGTGCTTCTTAAGGAGTTTGCTCAGCAAACCTGGTGGCCTTTTTAGTAGTTGTGTGTGAATATTCGTGTGCCTTAGAATTGTCCATCTTTCTTCTGGTCCTTACCAATGACTGTTTATGCTACCTCTCAAACCAGTCCTTTGATATCCTGAAGTTGAATATTTTTATAATTGCTCACTTTATGTTCATCCTTAGTAAAGTATTGCTAAAGTAACTTCCCTCACATTTCCTCTTAAGATCAGCTTTAATTCCTGCACTTGTCACGTTGACATTTCAGAATTCATTCATCAGCTCGTCTGAGCTGCTGATGTGGTATACTTTTACAGACACTGACTGCTATTCCTTTTTGCATTTCTGCTCCCTCTTAGATTTCCCTAAAATATGTCGTTCCTATCACTTCCTTTATTGCACCATTATTACTACAAAGCCCGCATAAGTGATTCTGTCACTTGTGGTTTAAGTGTTGAGCCAGCACACCTTCTCTTTCCTGTTTCGCATTTGTCTTGTGAAAATTGTGCCCATCCAGATAAACTACTGCTCTCCTTACCCAATGGCTTATCCTGCTATAGTTCTGAATCCTGGCATCAAACACAATACAGTTTCCTTCCTGCATCATCAACCAAGTGCTGTCTGTAATCTTAATATTTGCAGGGAGTCAAATACTAGAGACATTTGCTATGTAAGCTGTTGGTTTATATTCTCTTGTTAATGTAAGTTATGGTCTTCTTGTAAGAGTCTCTTCTACAAGTACAGGTTAATCTAGCCAGATGTGACGCACAGATAGCTTTGTTCTGTTCATTTTTGGAATGTTGTAAAATGCTTGAAAAGTAAGCAAGTCGTGCTCTTTGCTGCTTGTTTGAAGCTGTATTCTTTGTAAGACAGGCTGATGAAGACAGAATTTGGCCCGTTCTTTGCCATGCTTTATTCTATTGTGTACTTTCAGCAACATGAACTGTGTGCTTTGTTTTTCAAATATTTTGTGTCCTAGCAAACTGTGACCTCCTCCTCAAAGCAATGTCTTAAAGAAATAGTAAAAGCATTGCTTGGTAACAACACTGTTTATTTAAATTTCAGAAAACACTTGTTTTTACTTTTTCTTTTATTTTGCTTAGATAACGTCTGTGATCCTAACAGAATTTTACATCTGAGAAAAGTTTTTGGAGCTTCTCTGAACAAATACAGTGTCTGTAATAAAAAAAGATGGATGAAGAAAAACACCAGACCTGAATGTCTTCATACACAAAATATGGTCTTTTAATAAAAACTTATTTTAAGGTTGCGTAATAGAATCTGTCGTGCAATGGAATCTTATTAGTAACACACATTCCTTAAGATAATAGACTAATTTCTTTGAAAAAAGATTTTAAAAGTGTTATAGTTTTGCATTATTGAAGTCAATATGCCACCCTCATCTCAATATAATTCCAGTGAATTTTAGTGTTAAGGATGAATTTGATTTAGTAAATCTGCACATACAGTTCTCTGACATGAAAAATAATCTCTAAGTAACAAAAAGAAATATTTTCACTGTTATTTTTTAGTGCCCTTATAATGTGAGTAAAATTCCAACAGAGACATGACTTTGTCAGTCAGACTCCTTTCACTGAGGAATAAGACAAATACTTCTAAATCTTGATACACCTGCTCACTGACTGTTGCAAATTTTGTAATGCATGTTTTATGATACAGCCTATAGTTGTTGTGACCCAAGGGCACAACGTGGCACACGGCTTTGTTGAACCTCAGACAACTGGCCTTGGTCCATCAGTCCAGCCTGTCCAGACCCCTCCTCTCTTCTTCAGTTCAGGAAATTAATCTTTTCAGTTCTTTTTTTGGGGAGGGAACCACCTTCTCCATCCAGGCAATTGTACTTATGCACCTGTCTGGGGCAACTGCCAGAACAAACACACACCGAGTCCCTGTTCTCCTGAGTTAGGAGTTTATTTGAATCCGCAAGATGGGATTCAGGTCTCTTGATTCAAAAGGTATCTTTTTTCCAGGCTTGTGAATGGTCTTGTTTACTACACCAGACCTGCAGTGTGCAAGTCAGTGCTGCTGAGGGGGAATGAGCTGTGATTCTGAAGTAAAAGTAACTCTTTATGGGGGTTGGAACTTCATAACCTGGCTTTACAGTTAAAGCAAATGGGATCATATTCTGTTTTGATAAGGCTGAGTGTAATCCTCATCCCTTTCTCATCTGTCAGATAGGTTTTGTGAACTTGTTGTGATTGATAGGAGATTGATTATTCTGCTTCGAATCCTCGGAGCACTCCTGTAGTATGCTAAGTATGCTAATAATGTGATAATTATTATTTTAAAGTCTGTTTCCCTTTTGGTTCACTCTTTTTTGCTTAACTCAGGTTCTTGTGCTTGCACTGAAGAATAATGCAGTAGCTGGAGGGAAGAATCCATGTGGATGTAGACTCTCACCTCTTGTAGGTTGATTAACTTGATATATGCTGATGGATCTAAAATTACACCAGTGGAGGATTCAACCCCAGTTTTAAGGAGGAAGAAGGATACACTCACAGATGAGTAATTCTTGGCAAAGCTCTCAGAAAACTTTAAAAATACATTCCTGCTTAGTTTTTAGAATAATTTTACTAGCTACTCTGATGCTTTATAGTGTTTATAGCACTAAATAATTGTAATGCCATTGTGTTTCATACTCTTTATTTTACTGCTTATCCACCATATGGTATTGATGTGTATTATATTGCATATAACTCAACACAATAAACATAGTATTACAAAACAGAATTGCTGGATTTTTATTACAGGAAGGTTACCTACTGTGATGAAAATAATATAAAATTATAGGGAAATTATTATTCCCTTTCTTCCTTTCTTTCATTTTTATTCAAGAAATAACCCATGGTAAATTAGGTGCAATTCCACAAAATTTTATGGAAGTATAGATCTTGGTATAAAACAGTAAATAAGCTCTGCTAGAATTTTATGGGTTTTACACTTGTCTTTAAAAATTAGTTTATATTTGTAATGCTTTGCCTCAGAGGTTACTTGAAGATCACTCCTGAGTGTTATTGCACATTCTCAATTGTTTCTGAAGGTAATGGATGCTAAGAATCTCACTTTGCAGAACAGAACCATTTATTCTTTCTGTTATTTACTCCTATGCAGATTTTTTTTTTTTGCATATTAACCATGACACCCCAATTCCTGTCCATCAAAGTCTAAATATTTAGCTAAGAGAGTAAATTCAGAGACTAAATAAATTTTCTATCATTCTGATACGATCCTAAGCTTAGTGAGATGAGCTGTCCTCTGCAGAAATTTACTGCATGGTTCTCATTTTGTTGACTTAATTCCAGAATGGGACCTGAGAACCAAGAGGAACCACTGAAACTGCATTTTTTAAACAAACGTTCCTCTGTCAGCTGTCCATATTGTGAGCTCCACAGAGAAGGGAAGGAAGGCATTCCTTTCCCCAGTGAATTGCAAATTCCTTAAAATCTTACACAGGGATGAAGCTTGACTGTAGCACTGTGGTTAAATACTGATGCGGGAGTGTTGGTACTTTTATTTTTATTAAGTCCAGTCACTGTTTAATAGAAAATACATGATCAGTCCTGATGGTAGAGACAGTCCCACAGCTCACTCCTACCCAAGTGTCTCTGCAGGGGTAAGCTCACACTTGTTGGCTCTCCCTACCTCTTTGGTAAATCCCGACCTCCTTCACAAGTCTTCAGCAGAGGAGAAAAGCCCTTCTCAGCCTAGCCTACTTCTCAGCTGCTAAAAAACTCTCATAGGATCAGGTTTGTTTTGAGTTCACAGTTTCTAGAGCTGAGCTAGGTAGTGTCAGTGGGATCGAAGTGTAAAGAGCTGTGCAGGTATTCGGGTCTTCAGAGCCAAACAGGAGGCTGCACTCTTAACTTTCAGTTTCAGACCTTCTGAATCTGGTCCTAAAGGTTTTCCATTTTCCACATGTGCCTCTTTTTCTAGGTCAATGACTATTCTTAAGTCAATTTCTGTTACCTAGGATAACATATTACAGGTAGGATGTAGAAGATGTTTGTATCGTTATATAAGCATAATGATCTTTTTCAAATTTTCACTTATTTTGTATAAATGTAAGACTTTTTATCAGACAGATGTTACAGCAAATTAAAACCTGCATGTGGTACAGAAGGAAGTGAAAGGCAGTCTGGATCAAACATATAAAGAACTGATTCCATATGCTGTATGTGTAGAAGTTTTATCTGAAAGAGGCAGCATGTAGAAAAATTTCTGTCAGCCTTTCACATCATCTGTCTGTCAAAGTTGATTTGTGTTTTATTTAATGTTAGTTGAATCTGTCATGTCCCAGCACTACATGTTGTTTGTATCAGAGCACCAAAGCCTTGGTTTATAATACATCATACAGATTCATTTGTCCTGAATAATTTTTCCAGTGTGAATAACACAGACTTTGTCTTAACACTGCTACGATTTTACAGCAGTACAAGACCAGTGGAGCTACTTCACCTGCATCATCCTCCTCTTCAGTTTTATGCTAGTGTAGCACAGCTATCAGAAAGAAATTACATCTATCTACCCTAGCATTAGTGTCCTAGTCATTCTTGGTACTATAACAGAATGTGGTGCAGGCCCCATGGAAAGAGTGCCCAAGCCAGGCTTGGGCTCCCTGCAATCATTTCTATTCATCCTGCTGCAACTGTGCCCCCCTGGAATTTTAAACAGACACACTGCAGAGGCTCATTGGGAACAAGTGAAGCTGTTCAAGTGATGATTATTCTGGCAGAGCCTGAGCAAATTAGTTAATAATTAGGTGTGAAATTAATGTACACCTTCTGTTTTCCGCAGTAGATTTCCCATGTTGTTACTTTGCTTCTGCACCACCAAGGGACAAAGTACATTTAAAGAACATATGTGGGAATGAGCTAAAAGTGTCCCCAGGTAAACCTTGTTACATTTGTTATCTAAATTTTAGTATTGTATAGAGCTTTGTCTGAACTCTTTAAAAAAGTCTCAGTCCTTAAATTCTAACTATTTATAGTGCCTATTGGAGCAAGATTTAATTGGCTGATGAGAAAAGTAAAATACTGCTTTGTCTTTATGTTGCATTATGCTAGATAGAGACATAGTGGATTATTTTGTTATTCCTTATCTTGCATGTTTGCATTTCAAATGTGATATTTGAGGGTGTTTATATAGAATGTACTAGCTAAAAATTGTGTGACATGATGTTAGACCTGCAGTGTGGTGCCTATTTTAGCAATGCGTTGTTGGAGGGGTTTTATGTATTTCTGTATGTTAAGCAGGTTGTTTTACTCAGAGGGAGTGTTTTGTGATTCTTTACTGTAAGAAATGAAATATATAAATGAAGTTTAGTTGACCTGAAAGCCTCTGTAGGAGCTTGTAATTATAGACTGCACCAAAATGCAGAATGAACATTATTGATGTTTCAGTGAAATTACAGCTGTAACTGTCACCCGCAATGTAGAGCATGGGAAGATCTCTTGGAAATCTGAGGTGATAAAGTTTGAATCTCTGCTCCAGGTAAAAGGTGAGGTTAGAGACATTTCACTCTAACAGGCCATCTTTGGGCCCTTCACTATATTTAAGGCTAGCGACGCCAAATCATTGTCTCACTGCTTATCCTGTTAACTCGGACTGTGACTTTTGCTGTCTGTAGTCTCTCTGACTTTTTTGACCACTCCAGTTTACTGGACAGGGATGAAAATATCTGTAGCACAAGGGAAACATGTAAGAGTGAAAGCTTCTATGGAAATAGGTAGAAGGAAGTGTCTTAAGAAGTTTAAGAAGCACACATTGCTTTAGCACACATGGCACATAAGAAGATGAAAGGTTCTTTTTCTTTTTCTAGAACAGAAGAGAATGGGAAGTCCTTCTCTCATAAGCAGAAGGATGCCCACAGACCTCTTCCTAGTCTTATCCTGAATGAATAAGTAATAAATATACCTTATTATAATATATAATAATACATAAATATACCAAAATAATACCTTAACTTGGTACAGGAGATCAGCAAGTCTTTAAGAGATTGCTTTGTTACCTGTTCTGAATTTTGTGCTGTTCAGGTGTCTCACTTCAGCTGGAGGTAAGAGTACCATTTTGGTCAGCTAGGAACATCAGAAGATGACATGACTTTTGACAAACTCTAGCAATCTTTGAAGAAGCTCATGTATAGTGTAGGTAATTTCCCAAACTGTTCTTAATGCATATGCTAAGCAAACAATCGGAACAAAATTGAGCTAACCCATCAGGTTCAGATTAGCCTTCTTGCATGAATGTTAACAGAGGGAATTTTTGTGATTTCTAAGGCTCTTTATTGTAGTGGTATACCAAAAGGTAGCACTTTCCTTTCTTTGGATGCTATTTACCATCAAAAAATCTAGGAATAATCTGAAGGGTAAATAGTTAGGCTACTTGTAAACTGTGGTAGGAATATATGCCAACATTTCAGTTTACAAAGGATAGTATTTGCATATAAATCCAAAGAACAGTTTACGTAAAAAATTTTAAAAGGCTGATTCATCAAAAATCAGTTACAAAAATACATTAGGACTAAATAGAATCTAAATGTTATGGCTGGACTTAAGTGGTTTGATTATACTCTTAAATATCTGGCATTGAGTTTCCATAGTCCTAATAAACTGAATTTCTGTTTCTTCCAAAAATTGTTTCTACTGTTTATCCCATTTGAATAAATATTAGTGCTTGGACTGGCTGGCAGGGGGAGAGAGGCAAAACCCTTCCACTGAAGTCACTACTGGTGAAAGCTCTGAGAAGCACCTGCCATCTGGACCATGACACATGCCTGGGTAAGGAACTGTGTCTTCAGCAATAGCTAAAGCTGGTCTGCTCACCATCTCCCAGGAAGAAAAATTTTAAGGCTCTCTTAGTGCTGTCTTAAGTTAAAATATTTTTAATGAAAGCTTACTGTTATTACGGATTTCATCAGTTTTCTGATGTGGGTGTTCTGCTATTTTTCTTCATCTCTTCTCATAATCTGGTTCTAAGGCCACCCATTCTTCTTCATGCATGCTCGTGGAATATCCTGAGCAATAGAGGACCATTGTTACCATGCCGATAGCTCTTCATCTTTTTGGATGATGTGTCTCTCACTTTAACCAGAAAGTGGTTTTCTGAGCTAAAACTTTCTCTTCAGTGTTAACTTAAGAATGCAAGAAACTATATTTTATACATCTGTGATTTGCATTCTTTCTTTTTTTCATAACTGGCATACTTACCGCTTCTTGCCACCAAAGCAAAAGCTTTCCTCTTTGTCTCCTTTGAGTTTTTGCTTTCAGTTTTGCTTGAATTTGCACTAGAAATAGGGAACTGGGAGAGGTACTTGGAGGACATTGAATTCTTGCAGCTCTAATCAGAGCTCCATGAAGGGGCTGCCAACTGTGTTATTCACTTTCCTCTGCTGTCCCAGGTTCTTCCTCCCTCTTCCTTGACCCAGCTTCCTTTGATCATCTCTCTTCCCTTCCCTATCTGTTTCTCCACGAGGTGCATAGCCCAGAGTTGCTATTCTCCTTTATGCCTCCACCATTCTCCTGCCTGTCCTCCTCCCTTACTGTTATTTTTTTTTTCCCTTGTTAGGCATAGAAAGGTCAGGACCTTGTCCTCTGGGCTTTCTTGAACTTTGGGTGCTAGCCATAAGTTCATTTCACTATGGCAGAATGTCAGAGTCTATTTAAGTCAGTGGAAAGACTCCAGTAATTTCAGGGAGGTTTCGGTACTGGCCGTGAGACCATGGCTGTGTTGGTCAGAATTTCTTTTTGTAGCAGCCTTATCCAGGAATCCAGGGAAATGCTGTGGGTCACCCTCATTCTCCAAAAGTCTTGCTCACTGTTACAGCAGTGGTAACTACAGCAGCGAGAAACTCTTTCTTGATTTGTTTCTTGATCTATTGGAAATACTACTTTTTCAGTGATTGCAGTATTATGAATTTTTGCTCCTTTTCCATAAAAAACCCCTTTTTTTTTTAATAAGTAAGTGGCCAATTGACTCATACAATCCATCTGCACTTTTACAATGATGCCTCACATACCAAATCTTCCTATGGTATGCAATTTCCTTAATTTTTCATAAAGAAAACCAGAAGATGCTTATTCTTATTTTTTACTGATACCTACACAATTGTTTCCAGTTTTACTTTATTCACATCATATTGAGGTTAACATTTCTAAAGAAGTGTCTGTGACTGGTTACATTGCCCTTCAGTCAAGCCCTTGCTAAGTTTGAGATATTCAACAACTTTAATTGTGTCTTATAATTAGTCCCAACGTTCTGACCATTTCTGTTACTCTTCACTGAAATTCTTAGTTTAAGAATGTTTTTCTACTTCTTGAAAGTAGTTTAAAAAGTCTCGACCTATTAGCCAAATTGTCCTATTCAAACTTCAGTATTTGACTGATAAATTTGTGTAACAAGGTGGGCATGATGTATTAATATTTTTTAATGTGCTATTGAAGAAATTACTTCACATATCTTGGAACTCCTAATTTTCTTCTTGGCACATATATCCTAACTATGCACATGTGATTATTCATGAGTTCTTGGCTTAAGTTACACAAGATCTTTCCTCCGTAATTTTTTTTTTTTGACAGTTACTTCTGACCTCAAGATGCAGTTTTTCCAGCCTTTAAGACTAAATCAGAATACCCTCTGGAGTCTTTTATTTTTTTCTGATAATTAGAATTTCATGTGTTTTTAAATCCTTGGGGTTTGTATGTTGGATCTGTGCTTTAAAATTACGTCAAATGAAGATAGTACGACATCTGTGCAAGTTGATCCACAAATTACATTTTGTTGGTTGATATTTATAATCCTTTCCTCTCATTTTACTGTGATTTCTCAGCTGTAGAATTTTTTTTTCTAATTTCTTATCCCTGCCAACTTAGATGTCCAAAGTAATTTAGTTTATTAAAAAAAATCAGCATGATGCTTCATCATGGAAAAAAAGGGGTCACTGAAACATTGATAATTTTGCCATTTTAGACAGTCAAAGAATGGTAGTGTGAGGTAGATCAGCCATTTGTTCAGTGCTGACTATGAATTGGAGCCATGACAGAAGACAATTGTTCATGTCAAAACCAAATCCTCAAATAATTTATCAAATCTGATTTAGAATCCAAGAGAATTGTAAAGAGGATGAGACAAAGGAGATAATAAAACATTTTGGAAAGATCTCTGATGTTATCTTGTTCAGGCAAGCAAATGGTAAATTGTCCCATCTGCTTCTAAATTTCAGGCTTGGATGGAATTCCTAAATTAAAAAAAAAAATACCACAACAAAAAACCCCAACAAAACATTTCCCCCTCCCCCAAACAAAACAAAAACCAACCAAACAAAAAAACCCTAGCAAAAGTAAACCGATTAAAAATGCATGTCCAAATACTAGCAAAAAGTAGTAGATTGGGTCATAGACTAATAGACTAGCCGAAGCTGGAAAAGAGAGGAAGTTCGTCTGGTTCAAACTTTCCTGTGAAAGGGAGCCCTAGTGACATTATCTAGCACCCTGTCCACCTGCAATGGTGGAGACTGTCACGTAACTGGGGAGATTGTTCCAATGGCTGATTGTTCTCACTGTGAAAGAATTATGTCTTATATCAAGATGACACCTGTCCTTATGGAGCTTGAGCCCATTGTCCCTCATCCTCTCCATGTGGGTGTGGTCACTTGCAGAGTGACCTTCTGTCTGCTTTGTAACTGCCCTCTAAGTACTAGAAAATTGTGATGAGGTCACCCTTGAGTCTTCTCATGACAGAAAAGGCCTGATTCCTTCAGTTTTCCTTGTTAGTCATTGTCTCCAGCAATTGGATCATCTTTGTGGCTCTCCTTTGGACCCTCTCTAGTCTTTGCATGTCTTTTTTTGAACTGTGGAGTTGAAAACTGGACACAGTTCTTGAAGCACATCTTCATTTTTGTTGGCTCATACCACTGCAGATAACCTTCAGAGATGTAATTAAGAGTTACACTCCTTTTACTGTCTTGAAACTCAGATAAATCTTGGCTTTTATTCTCTTTGCATTAATAGTATTCTTGCAACTTTTTATACAAAACTCTTTATATATATTTATATAGTTTGCAGGAGGATTTTGAGAAGGAGGAGTATTTATAGTTGATGAAACATTTCTTCTTTGTCCTGTTAAATTCTGGTAAGCTTCTGCTGAGATGTAAATGCCTTGATACTGCCATTTTCCTTCTTTAATATATAGACCACAAGAAAAGACTATGAAGCAAGCTGAAATATTCACAGACCATGAAACTTTGGCTGGGCCGATTCAGAAGCCAAGACAGAAGACAGTTATTTTTTTCCAATGGAATCAATATGCAATGCTAAAATACACATAGTTAAGACTGGAATTAACTCTGTCTCCAAGTCTGCTGCAGTATCCCCAAAATTCGTGTGTTTCCCTGAAGGATGACATACATAGCAAGGGGGGGAGAAGAAAATTTGAGTTCTTGTTAATTGTCTCCCAGACAGACCAGGCAATTGCAATCCCCATTTCATCATGTTAAACTACATGGGTATGGAGAAGGGAAGGAAGGAAATAAAGTTATGGAAAAACTGTTTTGGGCTGTGACACATAACCTAGAAGTGTCTCAGAACTTAGCAATTAGAGATATGTTACAGATCCTTCCCTTTCACTATTGCCAGGAGCCTCAGTCATTCACCAGGGCTGCAGTGCCCAGGTGCTGTCTAAACACAGGGCAGTCCCTGTCAGTTTACAATCACAGAATAAAAATAATAGGAGAAAGCATGAAGCAATATGCTTAAAAATATATATTTTCCAGGTCAGAATTTGGAAATGGCAAATGAACTTTTCTTGCAATACCAGCTTTCAGACATCTTAGTAGGCACTCATATACTAGGATCAGGCATATACCACAAACACAGGTTTTAATACACAAAGTAATGTATTTTCTAACTTTTTTGGTGTTTAACTTTTCAAACCATAACTCGTGTTTCTTTAACAACAGACAGTTAAAAGTATGCAAATAAATGTATCATTCTAATAATAAATGAAAATAAAGGCATTGTTTTGTACTGAATTTAAATGAATTAATTATGGTCATCACTTGTCTTCTGGATGAAAAAAGCTTCCCTCACCTATGTTCATAGATTTCAGCAGCTTTGATGGGATTTTAAAAACTAAGCCTTAAATTCTGCTGTCAAGCAATGGACAAAAGATCTTATGAAAGAAGTAGAATTTAATGAACTGGACTCTTGAAGATACCAACTTTAAATGAAGTTCATTGATTAATTAAATGTTGCATCCACTCTGAAGATTTCAAGTCCATCTAGTAGTAGAGAAGGAAATGCAATACAAGCTATTTTACATGGAAGTTGGAACAATTTCTACCAGTTAGAGTAGTCTCCAGAACGCTAATCCCAGGGAAAACCATGGAGCAAGTCCTCTTGAAGGACATTTTGGGGCAGGTGAAGAAGAAAGTGATTGGCAAGAGACACCATGGAATTTCCAGGGAGTGATCAATCATACCTTACCAAGCTGACAGCAGTCCATGCCATTTACCTTGACTTTAGCAAGGCTTCCAACAGAGTCTCCTACAAAATTCTTGGGACTAAGTTGAGTCATTACACGGGGGATGGGTGGACAGATAGTTGGTTTAAAAGCAGTTGGATGGTTGGGCTCAAAGGACAGAGAGTAATTAAAGGATTGTGTTTACCTGGAGACTGGTGGCAGTGGAGTGCCACCAGTGGCTCTGACCCGGGACCTGTTCTGTTTGACATCACAAGAGCACCCCAGTCTGACCCTGAGCCTTCTGTAGCAGGGCTGCAGCAAGGACCTCCCAAGCATTTTTATCATATAGCCTTTGTACAACTGTCAGTGTCTGCATTCTGTAAAGGATATGTTTAGAAATTATACCTTTTTTTTTCCCTTTTAAAATACTGTTCTTATCATGTAAGTAAATTTTTAAATTGCTTACTGTAGGCACCAGGCATGACTGAGCTCTGTTGAGGTTGAAAAATATGTTACTTACACTTGAACATTTAATCTAGTGTAGACTCTAAAGAGCTCTTAAAAATGAGGATTTAATTTCAAATGTCAGAGGAAAAGAAAACAAAATCAGAGTAGTAGGAATAGATCTATTTACTAATAAAAGAGACTTGCTAAGTGGCAACCCTACTTACTAGAATTTGAACTTATTTGCCAGAATGAGCGCTGAGTCAGAAAAAATCACCGTGAAACCGGCTGAACACAAAAAGCCAAATTCAGCACTCAAATGTATTCACACAGCTGTCATTTACTGGGAACAGGATTGGCTCAGAGCATGGAAATGAAGAAGCCTTTGCCAAGCAAAGAAAAACTGAGACAAATTTCAGAAACCACATCACAGGAACATTTCCCCATTGTGACTGTGGTTGTGGTCTGGTGGTCTGCTGAAGTGAGAGAGAAGAGAAAAGCATGAAATCAGACAGGAAAATGTGTCTGCAGGCACCAAGCAGTAAGAGGGCTGCAGCATAGTGGCAAGGTGCCTCACTGACTGTAACTCCTTCTTAAAAAGCTGAAACTGCATTTTAAAAAAGCTTATTAATTCTTTACAGTCATTTGAAGAATTATGCATGGATGTGCTTTGTAAAAGTGATACTCTGCTTGCAGAATCATAAGATATATTCCTCCTGATCAGGCATTTTGCTTTACTGTACTGTTTTTCCCTCTCCACAAGTATGACAATAGGTAACTTGTGTTACAGGAGGTCAATCAATAGACCTGTTTTCACTACATAACTGAAGGTTGCTTTAAATAGTTTTATTAACAGTAAGGAAAGGAAACTAACTTAACATGAGAATATAAATTGCTGTGTGATCAATTAAGAGTTATTTAAAATATTTTTAAGATTATTGAACTGAATTAGGCTGTACAAATTTGGAGGGGCCGAAAAACCACAAAGTCTGAATTTGCCTAGATCTTCAGGACAAAACACTAAATCTAAAGCAGTTATTTAGCTAATGAATGATTCAGGTTTTGGGGGGACTGTGGAGAATAATTTCGAGAGAAGTTCTTATTCTGTAGAGTTACTAAATTACCACTAGATGAGCCAGAGTTAATTTCATTCACACCCCTACCTTTTTGGTTTTTTTCTAGGCTGCAAAACCCTTTTCTGGTATTTACAGTGGCACCAGATAGTTGTAAAAGCTTCTCCTGGTGCTCTTGAGCAGACTTACAGATAGCACTTAACAAGTGTGATAGACCTGAGGAGATGGTGCTGCACTGTTAGCTGAGCTGCCATTTCAGTACAATCAACAAGTCTGAGCACAGTGAATTCCTTTCCTTGCTATTTTTTTCTCAGTGGGGAAAAACCCAGAGTCAGCAATGTGAGTTTTAAACTGTGGAACTTCATTATTTACTCAAAGAATAAATGAAGCCATTCACAATCTAAATCCTTTGTGCTCTGTTAGATGCAAGGTGTCTGCAATAGGAAGCTGGTCCCAGGAAACCAGAACAGGATCCGTGCCTACCCAGCAGGGCCTGGAGTGTTTCTCCTTTGGTAACGAGCTCTGCCTAACAAGGCGCACAGTACAGCAAACATCATACAGTCTGCGTGCCAATGCCTGTGGCCACTGATCTGGCTACAAACAGAAGCCATTAGACCCACACTGATTATGCATGTACTGACTAGGAGATTACCATCAAGAGCAACAGCAGTTCTGTCTAGTTATATAATGATGTGATGGTGGCAGAAATACTTAAGAAGAAATAGGTGTTTCCATTGCTTTAGGCTTTTGCTTCAGCACTGCACCATAGTGCCTCATATTCCTAGCCCCCCTGAACATTCAGCTTGTGTCTGACTAGTACAAAGAACAGAAACCCACAGTACACTGAAGAAAACAAGCAGGCAGCTTTACAGGGTCCAGTGAGCCATATGAACCTCTGACAGCTCAGACAGACCGAACATTTGAGCTGGCCATAAAATTCTCACTTTTCCACCAAGGAGGACAGTATTTGGCCAGTGCTGCACACTTGTTAAACACAGGCTGTACACAGGTAAATACAGGGTGTATGTGTGCTGTGTCTGTGTAGGTGATTTAATGAAAAGCCCCAGCATCCTCTCCTTCGTCTACTGATGATACATTTCTGTCCCATATTACAGCTTCCATTGTAATGATACAAAAAAAAATCAGAAGCATGAAAAATTGATGGGGCTGTGTGTTTGCTTTAAAAGCCACTGGCATTCAGATATGTTATATTTAATAAAATGTGATGTAAAAAAATTTTTTCTTTGCTAATTAAGTACAGATACTGTAGTTATGGTTTGGTCTGCTCCAACGCAGGTCCTTGATGGTCTTTTCTACACTTCCTTCATTTTTGCATTGTGCTTCTAGCTAAGATTTCCTCTTAATTCTGAGTTTTTGGCATTGTTTATTGCAGTTGTAACTCTTGAGGAACACTCAGCTCTTGCTGCACCCTGAGCATGTCTTTGGAGGGCAGAGAGAACAAAAAATTAATTGTATCTACACAGTGGTTTCCCAATACATTTTAATACAAGACTGGATACAAAGAAAACAGAATCTATGGCTTGAGTGGCAGGAAAGAAGTGGTTGCATCAAGGATAAAGGAAAGGCAGGAAGGCTAGATGTGTGCTTTAACTGAGAGGTTATTTCTGCCACATGGATTTTGCAGTGGTTGCTGGAGGCTTGAAACAAAACACCACCTGAATTTGCTTACTTAAAGTGATGGTAGCAGCTCCTTTAATGCAACGAAACACACTGCGGTTCTTGTATAAATTTTGATCACTGTGTAAGTGACTTGACTAATTTCAGTGAGGTAGCGTATGGAAGGTTCCACTAGGAGGAGAAAGGGGATGGCCATTCAGAGCTCCCTCCAAGTGCTTATTCAGAGTGACACACTGTGAGGATGTTAAAAGGTGAAGATGTAGGTTTTCAGAAAAGATAGCTGATTTTTGGGGTATTTTAAGTATTTTTCAGGAAACTTTGGTGGGGGATGCTTTTTAGAAAATGCTGTTGTATTCATGCCCCACACAGCTCCTTTGTGTCTCTTTTGCACACATCGCTGCCAGACACTGCTGAAAATCTTAGGCTACCTTCTTGCATCAGTTCTAGGTGATGGGAGAAGCCTCCCAAAACTAATTAAGAGAGCCACTTTAGCATCACAAGAAAGAATATCCTCTGTGAATAAAACATGCCAACTTCTGTTCGTGCACCCTTCCTCTCCAGCTAATGGCATCTGTTCTGTGAGTGTGCCAGTTTATCCTGTACTGCTTGTCCATAACAGCAGGAAATTGAAATTTGAAATTTCTGTTTAAGAAAGCTGAATAAAGAGTTTGCATTCTTCCAGTTCAGCTCCTTTTGAACATAAACCCTCAGTATATGGATGCCAGAAAGCACAGTAAAACCTGCAGCCTCTTGCAGACTCAGAGCAGATACTTTTGGCTGGAGTAGGAGCTAGGGTTTTTGGCAGAAAGAGAAAGACCAGCATGAAAGACCAGGAGAAAAAGAAAAAAAAAAGGTTGGGGAAACTACAATGGAAGAGATAAGTTGAAGACAGAGTCACAATAAAATTAAAGTTGGCATTAGAAATATATAATGACATTATTTTCCAGGAGTGCAAAGCTGTAGCTGTGAACCTGCTGATGGAATAAACTCAGTGCTTAATGCCATCTGCCCTTGCTGATGCAAACAGTGTCTTGCTGGATGTAGAGGGTGGAACATTCCCGAACATGTTAATGCTATAAGCTGTTCATAGATTAGCATGGTCTGTCACAGAAATGCTTGAATTAGAGAAGGAAACAACTCACTCCGGCAACTTTTCAAGAGTCTTTAAAGGTCTCTTGCAGATTTACTGCATGCAAGTGAGCAACTGACCCAGCAGTGATCTGAGAACTGAAAAAGCTTATCTGCAAGCATAGATCCTGTTTGTGCCTGCAGGCAACATACTCAATTTACAGCCAAAGCTGAAAGCCCTTTGAAAATTGGCCCTTAAGGTCATACCCTCTGTCCTAAAGTCTGTCGAGGAATTTCCCCTACAAGATATTTCAGGAGAGTTTTGTACTACATGATTGCCTTGTTTTGTTTTCTTTTTGATGTGGCAGGAATAGCAACCTTTGTGAGAGTACAGATAATCAGATTTGCATTTTGTTTAGCCAGACTCACTGCTACTATTTTGAAAATAACTCCCAATATAGTTTTGTACTCCAATATATTATCGCAGTATTTGGTCATCTTTCAGCTAAAAAATAACAGCAAAGAAGTTCCTGAAGGAATTCAGAGTCCTTGTCATTTTATTTTCTTTGGCATTTTTCTTTTTCAGTCTGTGTGATTTTTAACTTTTGAGATTCTTTTGATTTGGTTTACTGATTTTTTTCCTTCAGATTCCTGCCATAGAGGTTGGGGGTGGCATGGATTAATATTTTTTAGAACAAAGCAGTGTGGTTCTTAGATGAAACAAGGAATCTTTCCTGTTTAAGGTTTTGCTGTATTTCCTAAAAAAAAGTGAGATTATAATACTTTCTAATTTATTTTTTTTCACCATAACTAGATTCCTTCAGTGAGGAATTCTTTGTCTCCATACTCTCACAAGCTTTGTCCTGTGCTTTTCAGCTTGGCACTACTATAAATCAGCTTTCTCCATAGTAGACATTTTACCCTATAAGTGTTTGCATACACTTAGTTCCTCTCCTCAAAAGTGTCACACTGTTAGTATTGATTTTTTTCAATTTAATATTGTCCCATGACTTTCTCAGCCTTCAAAGTTCTTTAATTTACCTATTTTAACTCTGAAAACTCACTGATTTGCATTCTTCTTGTATTATTATTAACTATCCTGCTGAGTAAATCTGAAGTCATTTAGAACTGTAAATCTCAAACCTGATAAGGACAAAATGCTTAATTTGTTTACAGTATTTACAGTAACAAAAATTTTTCAGTGGAACTGGATTATAAACCAGCTAGTTTATACAATACTGAAGTTAGTTCTTTTAGATTATTCCAAGGGCCTAAGAATAACAAACAAGGCAAAAATAAATTCTTTAACTGAGAGGCTGCTAGCTAAAAGAATAAATAAAATCAGAAAGGGTTTAGTAGCACAGTGGTAAATGGATAGAAGGCATGAAGGCAATGAAAAATTATTTGATTTCTCTCCCTGTTTTTGCTTATTTTATACCACCGAGTTAGTCCATTGAAAGTCATGGACTATAATATTCTAAATGATCAGTGAATCTGGCTAAAATAACATTCAAAATCTCCGTTAAGTACCAATCATGTAACTGGGAGCCCAGAGGAAACACCAACTGAATTACCTTGGGTGAGAACCATGTTAACACATGGAGTCGTAGACTTCGTGTTAAAGTTCTCTTCTGCCAGGCCTCCTTTGGAATGTAACTGCTTACCCCTTCTCCCTGACCAACTGCAAGTGACAGAAGTGCTCCCGTGCTCAGGGGCTCTTGCAGCAACTGCCAGCCTTTGCTTCAGCTCTGTCTTCATATGGGTCATTAATTTCCACATCATCAGTGGTGAGAATGAAAGTACAGTTGACAATTGGTTAAAACATTCTGTTTAGTGAACGCAGAGGAATCTCATATAGTTGTTTCCGTCCCTATCTGGGCTCTTAGCAATGGTGTGTGGGCAAGTGTTGATCTGATGGCTGTCTGAAGCACCCTGCTGTGCAGAACTGGGCGATGCAAAACCGTCTTACTTGGTATTTGGACTTGTCATTGGCAATGAGGACTGTAAAGTACCCTGCAGATGTAGGGAAAGTGATTTGTAACAATGTAAAAATAACAATTGGAAAATTATCCATCTGTTAACAAAATCCAGTTTTTATTGTAGAGCAATTTGCAGGAAAATTCCTGGGTTAAGTGTGGCCTTCTTTTGCTATATTACAATACTTTATTATGGGTAAATATTTTGAATGCTTTTGTGGGGCAATAAGCATCAAACTCAGTTATCTATAAATGGCATTTAGTTTGAGATATTCTTGGGCACAGTGTATGGTGTCCAGATGCTCCAGAACAGTGTAGGCATCCTGTTTGTCCTGTGTCACATCTGCCAGACACATGCACATGTCTGAAATGCCCTAAGGCATCCCAAATGGCACTAGGTGTCTGTTTTAGTCTGCTGAATAAATCCTCCTGTGTTACTTTCAGGTGAGCCTGAGCTGAAGCTGGGTTTAAGCTAACTAATTTAGGAACTAACTTTAGTTCAACTTAGAGGAAAGTCTTGTCAAAGGGCTGAGCATCTCCTATATTTCTATTCTATCTATCTCACAGTCCCATGAATATCCTAAGTGCACCAAATGGCCCTAGCCACCTGTAAATACAGGCAGTCTCACCATGTGAAGTTCATGCAACAAGATTTTATCCTTAACATCTGCTTAATTTCTGTTTAGGCTCCTACATCCTGTGTATGAAACCATATCTGTCACTGAAGTCTACCGTGTTAGTTCAGTCTATTTGCTTTTCACTAATACACTCATCCCTCTTAACTCTGAGGCACTTAATGCAGAATTTAGTTACAGTGTGGGATTAGAGTGGTGAACACAGAAATTAAGCAAATGAAAATGAAAGACAATCAATTCCTTCTCTTTAGGTTTTAAATAAAATACAGGGGCTTATGATTTCTGATGGGAGGATCAATTTAGCCTTGCCTTATTTTAATGTGCTTTTTAGCACAGAAAAAAACCCCTGCTGTCATACAAGTTTTTTCCTCCAAATCAAATCTCTGTTACATTCTGCTATTCTTAACAATTTTGAATTTTCCCAGGTAAACTCAAGTTAGAACCCATAGTTTTTGTTTTCCAGGGATTAAAAGAAAAAACTAGTTTGCTACATCAGGAAAATAACTTCTTCATAGGTAACAGGAAAAAGAGGCATAGATGTTTGGCATATTAGCATCTGACTGTAGTTATATTTTAAAATATAAATGCATGAAGTAGAAATGTGATACTTGTCAGGTTCCTACTACAAAAACACATTTCAAAGCTGCACAGGTCACGTCACCTTGAAGAATTCTTTACCTAGCCTCATTAAGAGCTCCAGTTCAGTGCCCATGAAAAGAGTGTGAGTTTCGTAGAGGGAGCACAGAACTTACTTGCAAGCCTCTCAAAGATAAATGGAGCAAGAGCTTTAGGATGTGTCAATTGATACAATTTTATAATATTCTAGTGACAAATTAGGAGCTGATTTCATTCTGTGTTGTACTGATGTAAATTTGATTGTTACTATGGACCAGTGAGCTACTTGTGCTTGATAACTGGGCACCATACTGCTTCCATCGGGGTGCCTGAGCTGTGTCAAGGGTGGTCCACAAGAGGTATTCCATAAGAATGAATCCATGCCCTGCAGCTGCCAGAAGAGGTAGGATCAGCAGGAAGAGTTAGTGGTGGCTGAAAGGATCAGACAAGCAGATGGATATATCTCCGATATGAAATCATAGTGCCTTGGTGGCACACCCCTTCAGTGCAGCTCCCCCTTACTAAAATTCCTGGTGTCCAGATAGAAATTTATACTCTTGATGATGGCAAACGATCAAATAGACAAAGAAACTATTTGTAGATAAATATTATCTAATCCCTCAGTTTTTTTCACCTTTTTGCTCCTAATTTATTCTCCACAACAAAGATTACCAGCCTTTTTCAGCAAAGCAGTCTCTTGTCTTGGAAGTCATCCCACTGAAACTCTATAGGAGTTCCTGGGCAGAAAGATGTTATTCATTTCACTAAAATAATTTAGAAGCTGAAGGGTTCTTGTGGAGCAGGCTGCATCTCCACAACAATCATTGAGACAGCAGCATATGCGGCAATTTGACTGTGACATTAAAACCACGCAACCTGGGCTCTCAGGCAGGTGACATTGCTGGACTGACATTGCCCAGCTTCTGACAATTTTCCAGCTCGTGCAGCTGTTGAGAACATATGGGCCTTAATGTTTCTGTGCTTAGCAAGTCTTCCTCTTGCTTTCTTTTACATAAACACACACAGACCACAGCCTGCCTCTACTGAGCACACTGAACGTTAAAATAGCGGGTTTGTTTTCAGAACAAGAAAGTAATGGATTCAAGTCTTAATTATTGAATAGCTGTGTTGTCTTTTAACAAATCTTAAACTATTGCCAGTTCTGTGATCTGCTTCTTTGATACTGGTAAAGATCTTATTTGTGAGTGCATTCAGCTGTGTCTGTATGAGAGACTGAAAACCCTGTGCTAAAGCACAACTTGCTTCTTCCTGATTATACGGAACATTTTACAGATATGGAAACATTGCATTTTAGTTGACTACCACAATTTAGGTAGAAAGGTAGGTACTGCAAATCTCAGTGCAAATTAAACAGAATTTTTACAGCAAGAGAAAGTGATATATCCTATTCTTCCAAATATGGGTTCAGTCCAGTCTGTCTTTTTAAATGCAGTGCAACGGATTATTAAATTATTCAAATAAATAATAGAAAAAAACTTCAACTAAAATCCTGCTGAAGGGGAAAGTGCCTTATATAAAAATGGCTTCATATTATTTTGTTCTACATTCTGACAAATACACAGCCATCAATATTCTTGCTTCAGTATGACAGAATTGTTCATATTAATAGCTAGCTATTTTGATCTCAATATGAATACTTACTTAAAATGTTGATAATTTTTTTAAATGGACAGACCATGAAAAACTACATTACCCTGCAGCATTATTTTATAATTCAGCAAATTTAAATCTTGCGGATTTTAGTAATTAAACTCCAAAATGAAGCACATGTATAAAACAGCTATTTCCTCATGCCCCAATTCAAGGTAGCGAGAAAATTCAAGTCTTTTGGCAAATTATGCTTTGGATGAGAGAACACTATGTAACAGATATTGAATGCTAATCCTTCAATAGCCAAGCTATTTTGAAAACCACCTGAGAGGAATTCAAATGCTTATGTTTGTGTTTACAGCCAGAGGAAAAGTTGAGGGTAAGGCAACCAGATCCTAGAATCACATAGAGAATCACTGCTAGGAAAAACCCTGTCTCCACATAAATGGGAATTTGATCTCAGAAAATGAAAAAAAAAATATTTTGAACTCATGGTACTAAGATATGGGAATAAGGTATGGACCTGCTGATTGTTTGGCAAATCACACTAGTGCATTCACCTGTGCAAAAGCTCAGCCTTGGAAGCAATTACTGGCTAACAATCTGGAGCACAGGAAGGGCTAACCTGCAGAAGAAATTGGGTCAGGGATAACTGGAAGACTTGTGGACCTTCAGCTTTGGGAGAAGGCATTGAGACCTGCAGACTGGAATATCATTCCATATTTAGTAATCACAGTCCCCAGATGGTTATCTTAGCCTCCTTTCACCACCAAATAAAAGTTTGCACCTGCTTACGAGATGTCAATTATTTTGATTTTTCTAATTGTGTGTTTTAAGGCAGGCTATCCATCCCAGATACAGTAGATACGATGTGTACCACAGAAATTTTACATTGAAAAAAGCTGAATCTGTCTTTTAATACAACCTTTTTCATAGCCATGTCTTCCTTCAGTACATTGCCAGGGGTGGTATGTGTCAAATATAACCCTAGTTGACAAAAAGAAAATAGTTTCCAAAAGAGGCAACCAAATGAGCTAGAATAAGGTCTAGCAAAACCAATAATGGTTCAGCACTGCATATGTGCACTCCGTAACTTTGCACAAAATTCATAATGAAGGTACACTTCTTATTGAGTATATCCAAACATTAAATCTCACATAAATGCGACACTTTTAGAAATTATCTTTCAAAGTAAGCACTTACAACTGAGAGAATTCCCATTTCCTACCTTTATCCATTGTTTGCTCCACCCTGAGCCATGATTTAAAGTCCAAGTTTTTTCAGTACTAAATCTGATTTTCAGAACTTTGTTAATCCAGTAAAGTTCTTAAAAGTGAGCAGGGCACACTGCTTATTATGAAAGCAAATATAAAACAAGGTAAAAAGACAAACAAAAACCCAAATTGAAAAGGCAAACTGAAAATCTGTGTCAGTGTAATGATCACAGTAAAACAAATGCCTCGATGTGGTTATTTCAAGAACAAATCAGATTACATTTATAGCAGTATAACCCATATTGAAGCATTAATCATATCATTATCGCTTTTGTGCCATTAATATTTTGTACAGACCTACGTGCATTTTTCTTCCAGAAAAAAACTCTTACACATGTGAAGGATGCACCCCTGTTAAGAGCAACTCCATGGTGAGAGTTCCTTCCAGCTGCTGGAAATTATCAAATATATTTTCTAAAGAGAGTTTACTAGAAATGTCTGTAGCAAGATTGAATAAGTTTGTGCATATCCATCATGCAGTGCATGGCTTTCAATGAGGAGTTTTCATCTCTATGTGATACGTTTCTTTTTCAGATTATTTCATCTTCTTTGATTTCATGTTTAAAAATCACCCATGCCTTTGGCGATATCTCTCTGTACTGTTCACTTCATTGAGATTGATCTTCATAGTCTTCAAAGAGGACACAAGAAGTGGACATCTCTGATTTTCCTGTATGTCAGCTCTCCCCAGTACAATGAAGGAGAATACCCCAATTGTTGAAATGCAAAATCAGAAGATTTAGAGCTGGAAATAGCTTTCATTATGTCCTCTCACCTCTGGTTTTGCTGTTTCAGAATTGTTGTCTTTTGAGGGTTTGTGTCCAAGTTAGTTATAAACAACTCAGGCTATACAAAGACTGAGAATGAAAGGAAGCTTACATTCCCTGGCAGTTGGAAAATATTTTCCTTCATTCAAGAGCATCTTTCGACCTTTTATTTTCATTTTTTGTATTTTCTCACCTTCCCTGCACCAAACCAAATAATCAGGCAAACAAGAAAATCCTAAACTTTACCATTATCCTTCATTTCTATTTATATTACTGGCTTGGAGTTTAGATTGCACTGTTCTGTCTACTATGTCCTGCTGTACTCTACATTTCCTTCCAAGCATACAGGATATGTCTTGTTATACAGGATAAGTCTTATTATCAGTGATTTTTGCTGAAAATCAAACCTTAGAAACAAATTAATATGGGTGTGTATATGTCTTCTTTTTAGGGGTGAACAAGCAGAGTACACATGTTCTGGAAGGTCCTTTGTGGGTTTAAGAAGTCAATCGATACAGCAACCAGAAACTGTAGTGTAAAAATAACTCATGTTGGAAATAAGAGTTGGAATTACATGTTACAGGAGCATTCCTGAGACATTCTTAAAATAAATTAATGTAAATGTTTAAAGTTTTGAGCAATTGATAATTTTGTAATTATCAAACTGTGCCTGGAAATATCATGTAAATATATAAATGAAATGTCTAAATTAATTAGATATTCTATTTACTGTGGTTATAATTTACTATTTCATGACTGCTACAACAACTTAAGACTAATGGAAATCTTACCTTTTTGATGGAATTCTTGACTTTTTGTTAATTTATTTACCCCAGCATTAACTTGTATCTACAGTACAAGTGGAGGGCCTCCTGTGCCTTGGTTACCCTATAAAGAGTAATAAGAAAGCATTTAAACTTCTGCTGCTTACATCCACCAGTGACTACACACATTACCTAACGTTATTTTTCTTAGAGCTTGTATTGTTTTTTTCTCCCAAATGCATACAATGCCCTTTCTAGAAGTGACATCAGATGGGAATATGTCCTCAAGTACCATTACTAGTTGACACTCTTTTCTTTTAACTTACTGTAGAGGA
Source organism: Machaerirhynchus nigripectus (assembly GCA_013397975.1). NCBI lineage: Eukaryota > Metazoa > Chordata > Aves > Passeriformes > Dicruridae > Machaerirhynchus > Machaerirhynchus nigripectus. Next base: position 1,275,877 of record VZRQ01009446.1, on the reverse strand, counting down.
ATTTCAATGCTTCTAGAGATAATTAGATCTCAAGAGATGTAAGTACTTTTTTTTTTTTCTGCAGGTAAATATTATCTCCAGAGAAAAACACTAAGGATTGGCATACAGTCTCTGAAATTGAAATTTTTGTTAAAACAATTGCTCTATCATATTTCCCAGAAGGAATTGACCAAATCTATTACAAGTAATCACTCACTTCATGTGCAACTGACTGGTACTTTTAATGAAAAATGTCTGTGTTGTGGTTTATTGACAAAAGTATGCAACACATTGTTCCCAGAAGAACCAGAGCATTTTAATAGAGTAATATGAATGACAGAAAAGAACAAAGAAGACAATTAATGACAATTAATTAGTTGTACTAATAGACCTTGAAAACCCTGGGGTACTAGTCAAATCACTGCACCATGTAAATGGCAGATGTAGTCTGGGGGGCATCAGGCTCAGCATCACCAGTCGGGCAAGGGAGGGGATTCTCCCACTCTGCTCTGCACTGGGGTGACCTCACCTCGAGTGCTGGGGGCAGTTTTGGATGCCATGATAAAAAAAAGGGATTAAACCATTAGAGAGCATCCTTGAGGGGAAGCTGTATGAGGAGCGACTGAAGTCACTTGGTCTGTTCAGCCTGGAGAAGAGGAGACTGAGAGGAGACTTCATTGCAGTTACAACTTCCTTGTGAGGGAAAGAGGAAGGGCAGGCACTGATCTCTTCTCTGTGGTGACCAGTGACAGGACCTGAAGTTGTGTCAGGGGAGGTTTAGGTTGGACATCAGGAAAAGGTTCTTCACCCAGAGGCTGGTTGGGCACTGGAACAGGCTCCCCAGAGAAGTGGTCACAACAGCAACCCTAACAGAGATCAAGAAGTGTTTGAACAATGCTCTCTGGCACATAGTGTGACTCTTGGGGTTGGTGCTGTGCAGGGTTGAGAACTGGACTTGATGATCCTTGAGGGTCCTTTCCAACTCAGTTTATTCTGTGATTCTGTGACATGCAGAAATCCTGGTACCCAAGTTAAAAACAAGGAATAGCTTTCTGAGAGGTACTGTTTTTGTTGAAAGATGACTGATTTTGAAGATGATCTGAGCTGATAGCAAAGCAAGCATTCCATCAACTTTTCTTTCACTGGAGAAACAGAATGAAAAAATATTGTTGATCAGTTCGTCAAAGTCTGAAAATGTTATGACAAGTTTCTATTATAGACCATGATATAAAAGACTTTGAAATATATTTCAGCAATCATTACTTTCAGATGGAGACCCTTCAGAACTCAGTACTTTCTAATTCTCAGATATTCATTCCTGAACTAAGAGAAGAACGGCTATAATGAATCAAGACTCCGGATATCTGAGTGAAACTTTTTTTAACATTTGGTCAATCCTTGCATTCCTAAACTGAACAAAAAAAAAAGTGTATTTTTTAATATATATTATAAAAATTGCTTGTGTGTGTGTGTGTATACATGAGGATATGTATAGGCTGCTGAAGGTTATCAGGAATCAGTGAAACAGAAAGGCTGTGGAGTGCCTTTCTGATTAGGAAGCGGGATCCCGTGGAGGGGAATCACTGCTGCCGCCAATCTACAGCCTCCCTTTGGCCTCTAACGTGCCTCGCTCCCGCCCATCCCTGATCCAGCGCCCCACACCGCCTNTTTTTTTTTTTTCCCTAAGAATAGAGCTTCTTTTATATTTAGATGCAGGGCAAATCTGAATAGGGACAATATGAAAATTCATATGTTATGTCCTTCAGTGTCTTCGGGGTTAATTTGCTGTGTTGGCACATTATACTTCTTTCTAGCCACCAAAACTTCAGACCCTGGTTAGGACTGGGATGTCAAAACAGTCCTTTGGGCTTTTTGCCCAGCAGCAGTTATTCTTCTTGGCACAGTGTGAAAATTGTGTCTAATATCTCTCTGCAACCTTGGTCTGCAGAGCTGCTTAGAA